>JABTXL010001323.1:8052655-8229456 GCA_025134845.1 Neodon shergylaensis
GAAATACTGTCTACAGTGCAGGAATACCGTCTACAGTGCAGGAATACTGTCTACAGTGCAGGAATACTGTCTGCAGCAGAACACCAGCCACCATGTGAGGACTTAGAATCAAGCATTTTCAAGTCTTGGAAGGGAAAAATAAAGCAATAGGAAGGGTGTAAAGAACCAAGGTTCCAACCCAGTCACAGGCATCCATGGTGCACTTTATACTGTTTTACTCCTTACAAGCGCCAGTGGATTGAATGTTGCCTTCCCCCAAAAATTACATCTGTGTCCTAATTGTCCAGCCTGTAGATACTAATTCTTCTTGATAAAAGTACCATGGAGGTTACAGGAGACCCACAATTCTGATCCTTGGTTATTCTGATTTCTGCAGTGGCAGATTGTTCTGTATTAGTGGTGCTGACACTACAGTTGGGGACTGTACATGGAAGGTGAGTGGATATTGTACCTTCTATGACAGAAACTATAAAGTTAAGGATGAAAGGAGCTTTTTTATGGGTTACCCACTGATGTACTATCATAAAAGATGGACAGAGAAGGGCAAGACACTTGTGATAGTTAATAATGTCAACTTGCCAGGGGCTAGAATCACCTGGGAGACAAACCTCTGGGCAGTCTTCAAGAAGAGAGTTTCCAGATGGAAAATGAAGTGAGAAGACCTACCATAAATGTGGGCTGTACCATTTTTGTGGACTGGGATCCCAGTCAACATAAAAAGGAGACTGTGTGCCAAGCAGCAGTATCCACGTCTGCTTCTGGACTGTGACTGTGTGACCAGTCCCTTCCAGCTCCTATTGCCCAACCAGGATTCAAGGTACCCTTGACTTGTAAGGCACAACAAACCCTACCATCCTTAAGACGCTGGTATCAGATATTTTGTTGCAACAATGAAATAAAGTAACTGATGGAGCGCCAGAGATGAAGGCCATAAGGCCACAGGAGCAGAGCTGAAATGGTGAAGCCACAAGCCAAGGAATGCCCGGGGTCACCAGAAGCTAAGCTCTAAAGGGACAGGAATAGATCGGAAGATTACTCCCTGGTGTCTTCCAGGGAACAGCCCTAATGATATTGAATGTCATCCTTCTGGCTTCCAGAGTTGGGAAAGAACAAACCACTGAAATTTAAACCACCAAGTTGTTGTAGTGAATTAGTCTCAGCAGCCCCAGGAAACAATAAACCCTCAGATGCCTCATTTTCTCCATCTGCAAAGTGGAACAGAAATTGAACAATTTCGTGAGGTGACACCCATGAAGTACTCAGGATATGCCAGATACAGCAAGCAGAGTACTGCAGAGGGAGAGCCATATCAGCCCTGATGTGTGAGTCCTAGGAGCCCAAGAGACTGGAGCAGCGAGACACCACTGTAGGAATCATCTCCCTTGCTCAATGGTGTAGTGATATCTCATTTGTGTTTTAATAAATAAAGCTTGCCTGAAGTTCAGAGAGTAAAACGGCTTCACTGACCAGCCTTACAGACAAGGCAGGGGTGACACACACCTTTAATCCCAGTAGCTAACTCATTTGCCATGGAAACCTGGCGGTGGTGGTGCACACCTTTAATCCCAGCACTGGAAAAATATAAATCGGGAGGAGACAGCTCTCAGGCACAGTCTCATTCTGAGATTCATGGAGGCAGGATCACCATTTTGGACTGAGGTAGAGATAAGAGCCAGTGGCTGGCTGTTTTGCTTTTCTGGCCTTTGGGTTAAACCCCAATTTCTGTCTCTGGGTTTTTATTAATTGTTCTACACAATGGTGGCCCCTTAAGCCATAGTGGAAGCTAAGAGTCACTGGCAGGTAATTTTCACACAACTACCAGCAAATCCACTTAGATATTGTTTGTGTGTGTGTGTGTGTGTGTGTGTGTGAATAAAATTATTCTGTAAGAGTCCATTTTCCTTACCGGATTACATATTGGCCACAATTTAAGCAATTGAGAACCTGGCATTTTGAGATTGTTCAACCATTGGGAAAAGTATCTTTCAAAAAGATAGTTTTGGAAAAAAAAAATAGGACGCAGGGGAAGAAAATGGTTATTAAAAATGCTTAAGAGCCTTCCTGAACTTCAGATGGGCTCTTCACAACAATAATACTGATGATTTAAGGGAAAAATGAATCAAGACTCTATTGATTAAATGTTCCCTAAATTATATGTGGGTTTAAAAAATGTGTGGTGGTATGCAAAGCACGTTGAAGGTAAAACATTTGGGAAAAAAATCACCTAAGACATTTCAAGAATTTGAAATGTAGCTGCAGTTACAGCCCCAGGCTCCTGAGCAAAGGAAGCTGTAAGAAGCTTCCAGCACATTTTATGACCCAGGCAGATAGTGCCTGATCCCACAACGTCTGATGGTAAGGACTGACATCTATCTCTTGCCACCATGGTACCCATCTCCTCCATCCACTGTCATCTTGGCCCTATACCCAGACTCTCAGCATAGAGTCCATTCCAGAAACGTGAGTTAAGCATCCACTAGGTGCTGTGTTCTATATCCAGAGACATGGGACACAGTGTGTGGAAGCAGGCCATTATGATTGAGGAGCTGAGAGCCATGAAGGATGCACGGGAACAGTTCTCCCCAGCAGGGGGTCCATCTAAGAAGGAAATCTCCCATGAGACCTGGAGTGTGGTCCAAGGAGATGACTCAGCAGGTAGAAGCTCTCACCTCATCAGCTTGGCATCCTACATTTGACTCCTAGAACCTTGTGAAAGGACAGATGCAGACAGAAGTCCACACCTGCAATCCCAGCACACCCACCTCAAGATAGGAGGATACAGACAAAAAAAAAAAAAAAAAGCTGGTCTAAACTACAAAATGCCACCATAGAAACAAGAGATTTAGAAGGAAAGTGAATGTCCTGGACCAGAAGCACATGCCTGCAGCCCCAGCACTCGGGAGGCTTAGGAGGAAGATCATGATTTTTGAAGCTTCTCGCCATGCCCCTTTTCCTCTCCACCCTCCATAAAAGACAAATTAAAGGTCAAGAGATCACTGCTGGGCCGCTTTCTGAGCTACCCGCTCAGCCCCCTGTGATCAGTTGGCAGGTTTGACTTCCTGCCAGCTCACACTGGGACTTTCGAGTGCCCAGGTTGTTGAGACAGAGAACCTTCTCACCTTCTTCCCCTCCAGAATCTCGCTGGTGCATCCAAGCTGAGAGGTACCGTGGCGACTGCAGAAAGTGTATCTCGTGGTTCATGTGGAATCCTCTCAGCATAAGGACAAAGTATGTCCCCAACAACCTGGCTCTCACCAGGACAGAGCCATCTTGGCCCGTTCCAGCATGCATCTCTTACTCAAGCTGTGCCAGGTATTTCCGTGCCCCATCTCTGCAACCCATTCTAAAGTGTGGTCTCAATCTATCTCCTTCACCACAACTATACAGAGCAACAATGTAGCAATGGACTAGGCACATAAGCCCAGAGAGCTTCTGGAGGGAATGCCTGACACCTGGAGGCCAGCATCCCTACCTCCTTCAGTATTCTCTGAGAGCTGCATCCGTCCCTTCTGTCTCTGGAAGCCATCTTGGTGGCCAAAGGGTGCTAGCGCAGAGGCAGCCTATGGCTCATAGAGCACCATGCATTCCTGGGATCATTTCTATTAAAGCCTTTCTAGCATGATCTCCACAAGAACAGGGATTCTAAGTCTATTGTTCGTCTTCTCTCCCCTGCGTGTGGCCCAGTGCCCAGAACACAACAGTTCTGTAGTGAAGGGCATGAGCAGAAACCTATCAATCACTCTGCACTTGGCCTGTTATTGTTTGCCCCAAACCTCACCACAAATTGGTGCAGCATGGAAGCCAGAACCTCATCAGAGACTCAGATCAGACTGACCCAAGCCACACAGCATCAGGAGACAGAATTACTCTACAGAACGGGCCTCTCAGTTACACAACACCAAATCCCATTCTAGCCTTGGGCCTCGTTTTTCCCACACCACGGCTGATTCTCTCAATGGCATTTATTCCTTGTGTTCTGTCAGTGAAGAAAAAGTGGAGGAAAAATGTCAGTCCTTAAGAAGTGAGCTTCAACTATTCAAAAACTACATATTTGGCTTTGAGATATTGCGCCGCCCCCTTCCCTTTTCTCAAAGTGGTACATGGCCCATTTATATATTTAATTAGAATGGATTAAAATTAATAACATCTTGAGTGGTTCCTGACCCTTCTTGAGATAATTGGAGACACCCTGGGGTGATAAGAAACCAGGAGGAAGAATTGCTGATCTAACTAACCGAGTCTGAACTTTTTCACGTGTCTGTAATCAGCGTGGCCCCTAATCATCCCTTAACAAAGACATACCTTGTGATTTGGAATCGCGTCTCATCCACTGGGCTGCAGAGCTGAAGGCATGCCCTGGGCAGGCAGACAGGCTGAAACTTGTCCTGGCTGCTTTCACCAACTAGTGTGCAGCTTGGGCCAATCTGTTAAGAGATTCTATTGTTTGTGGCTATAGGTAAAGATGGACAGACACAAAAGGTATTGATTAAATGTGACACCATCAAGCACATTCACATTGCTTAACCAGTTCATTCTTCATAGCAATACCCTGGGTGCAGGGGCGAGGGTGTGTGACGCAGTGAAGGGAACAGAGGTCAAAGACAGCAGAGTAGCTAGATTTAGTCTGGAAACTCAATCCTTAGGGATCAATGGCCACCAACGCACCACAATGAGGAGCACTTTCTCCCCTTTTCTTAAAACTATCAAATATTAATTGTGTAAGACAATGTAAAGAGAATACGACTAAAGTATCTTATATGCATACATACAAATGTCATAATGTCATGTAAGCAACACCTTCATGTCACCTTCTAGTAAGACTCACAGAGTCACAGCTTAAAATCAGGCATTCAAAAAGAATCTACATCTTCAAAACCCAAGCACTAAAGTGGTCTCCTTCACTGAGCAGCTCACATTTGTAGACCAAACAAATGAATGAGGAAGAGCTAAAAAAAAAAACATGCTAAGGCTACCCTTACAAGAAAAAAATGTCAGAGTAATGAATGGAGCCTCTTGGGCCCCTGACTTCTGCACTATCATTCATGGGACTAGGAGAGAATCAAAGCTGGATTTAAACACTGGCCTTCCACTTCCTGTGAACAGTAGATAGAATATGTTTGATAGTTTGAATAGGTATGCCCCCTTCCTGTAGACTCATGTGTTTGAGTGTTCATAGAGTGGCACTAGATGAGGTGTGGCCTTGTTGGAAAAGGGGTGGCCTTGTTGGAGGAAGTTTGTCACTGTGGAGCTGGGCTTTGAGGTCTAATATGTTCAGACTAAGCTATGCCTCATGTGGGACAAGTTCACTTCCTGTTACCTGTAGATCAAGATGTAGAACTCTCAGCTCCTTCTACAGCACCATGTCTACCTGCATGCTGCCTTGCTTCTTGCCATGACAATAATGAACCAAACCTCTGAAACTCTATGACAGCACTAATTAAATGTTTTCCTTTATAAGAGTTACCACAGTCATAAAAACAGACACAGGAATCGATGGCATCGAATTGAAGACCCTGACATTAACCCGACACACCTGTGAAGACATGATTTTTGACAATGAAGCCAAAATTGTACAATGGAAAATAGAAAGCATCTTCAACAAATGGTGCTGGCAATACTGGATGTTGACATGTAGAAGATTGCAAATAGATCCATATTTATCTATCACCATACACAAAACTCAAGTCCAAGTAAATCAAAGACCTAAACATAAATCTGGTTACATGGAACCTCATAGAAAAGAAAATGGAAGGAGCCTTGAATGCACTGGCCCAGAAGACCACTTCCTAAATATAACACCAGTAGCACAGACACTGAGAGCAACAATCAACAAATTGGATCTTCTGAAACTGAGAAGCTTCTCTAAAGCAAAGGATGTTAGTAAATAAGACAAAATGGCAGCCTACAGACTGGGAAAAAAATCTTCACCAAACCCACATCTGACAGAGGTCTGATCTCTGAAATATATAAAGAACTCAAAAAACTAGGCATCAAAATACCAAATAATCCTATTAAAAATGGGTTACAGATCTAAGCAGAGAATTCTCCACAGAAGAACCTCAAATGGCTGAAATACACTTAAAGAATTGTCCATCATCCTTAAACAACAAGGAAATGCAAATCAAAATGACTCTGAGATACCATCTTACATCTGTCAGAATGACTAAGATCAAAAACACTGATGACAGCTTATGCTGGAGAGGTTGTGAAGTAAGGGGAACACTCCTCCATTACTGGGGGGGGTGCAAACTTGTAAAGCCACTTTGGAAATCAGCGTGGCTGTTTCTCAGAAAATTGGGAGTCAGTCTACCACAAGACCTAGAAATACCACTCTTGAGCATATACCCAAAGGATGTACAATCATATCACAAGGACATGTGCTCAACTATGTTCATAGCAGCACTATTTGTAATAACCAAACGTGAAAAGAACCTAGAGACCTCTCAACCAAAGAATAGATAAAGAAAATGTGGTACATTTACACAATGGAGTATTACTCAGTGATTAAAAAACAATACAATGATATCTCGAAATTTGCAAGAAAATGGATAGAACTAAAAAAAAAAAAAAAAAACAATACTGAGTGAGGTAGCCCAGACCCAGGAAAATGAACACAGTATGTACTCACTCATAAATGGATATTAGACATAAAGCAAAAGATAAAAGATAAAGACTATTATCTACAACCCCTGAGAAGTTAGGTAACAAAGAGGACTCTAAGAGACTTAAATGGATGTCCCTAGGAAGGGGAAATAGATAAGATCTCTTGAGTAAATTGGGAAGGAGGTTGAATGGGAGGGTGAGGAGAACATTAGGGAACAGGATTGTTGACCTGGGGAGGAACAGAGAGGGAGAGCAAGGAAAGAACTATCTCGATAGAAGAAGCCATTACGGAGTTAGGGAGAAATCTAGTGCTGGGGAAATTCCCAGGAATCCACAAGGATGACCCCAGCCTAGACTCCAAGCAACAGTGGAGAAGGGGCCTGAACTTGCTTCTCCTGTAATCAGATTGATGACCACCCTAATTGTTATCATAGAACCTTCATCCAGTACCTGATGGAAGCAGATGCAGAGATGCTAAGCACCGGGCCGAGTTCCCAGAGTCCAGTTGAAGAGAGGGAGGAAGGATAATATAAGCAAAGGGGTCAAGATCATGATGGGAAAACCCACAGAGACAGCTGACCTGAGCTAGTGGGAGTTCACTGACTCTGGACTGATAGAGCGTGCATAGGATCAAACTAGGCCATCCGAATGTGGGAGACAGTTCTATGGTTTGGGCAATTTGAGGGATGACTGGCAATTGGACAAGGGTGTATCCCTACTGCATGAACTGACTTTTTGGAGCCCATTCCCTATGGAGAAATACCTTGCTGAGTCTCTATACAGGGGGAAGAGGGCTTACTTCAGCCTCAACTTGATATGTAAGACTTACCCCTTTCTGAGGAATGGATGGGAGGTTAGGTTGGGGGAAGATGGTGAGAAACGGGAGCTTTTTTTGTTTTATGAGACAGGGTTTCTCTGTAGCTTTGGAGCCTATCCTGGAACTAGCTCTTGTAGACGAGGCTGGCTTCGAACTCACAGAGATCCGCCTGCCTCTGCCTCCCGAGTGCTAGGATTAAAGGCATGAGCCACCACTCGCCCCTCTTTTTGTAAAATCACACACTGAGACAATGGGGATGTTCTATTGGGAACTCACCAAGGCCAGCTGGCCTGGGTCTGAAAAAGCCTGGGATAAAACTGGTCTCACTGAACATAGCGGACAATGAGGACTACTGAGACCTCAAGAACAATGGCAATGGGTTTTTGATCCTACTGCACCTATTGGCTTTGTGGGAGCCTAGGCAGTTTTGATGCTCTCCTTACTAGACCTGGATGGAGGTGGGTGGTCCTTGGACTTCCCACAGGGCAGGCAACCCTGACTGCTCTTTGGGCTGACGAGGGAGGGGGACTTGATTGGGGGAGGGGGAAGGAAAGGGAAGGCGGAGGTGGGGAAGAGACAGAAATCTTTAATAAAAAAAATAAAATAAAAAAATTTTAAATAATAATTAAAAAAACTTTAAAAAGAGTTTGCCATGGTCATGGTGTCTTTTCACAGCAGCAGAAACCCTAAGACAATGTGTCCTGTGGAAAGTCAGCTACAGTCACCCAGTGACTCCCTCCTGCCTCTGCAGAAAGCAGTTTAGTGCATGCCAATCCGCACATGTCAAACCAGCAGCATCAGAACCGCTATGAAGGTGCATAATCAAATTACTAATGACAATAACCACACAGTCATCACTGGGTGAGCACCTGGCATGAGGAGTCACATGATCACACAGAGAACCCCAACTCTTTCCATGATTCCTTTTCCTTTCTCATAAAGCAAAGATACCAGATCTCCAAGTCCAGAATGAGATAATGAGCCTTAATTAGTCACTGAGAATGGGGAGCATTTACTACTTTGTTTTGAAATAATCCCAACCATCAAAGGCTGTCACCAGTTCCTCCCTGCTGCCAAACTGGGGTGGTCTTCTTCATTCCCATCTTGGCAAAATGACCCACATTATCTGAAAGGCCCCTATCCTCTTTGGCATCCATCCCCCAGAGGACAGGTGCGAGTGTACCTGTTTCAGCAAATGAGGACCATACCCTTGAGCAAGGATGCATTTCTGGGTCAAACTGGGTCAAGCCAGATCAGCAGCATCAGAGCTGCTATGTAATTCTGTAATCAAGTCAAAGCTGGTTCAGCCCACAGCCATTTAATCTGGGGGAGACAAGATTTAGCTGAGTTGAAAGACAGGGGAAGCAAGCTTGCAGAAAAGGATTGATTTCAGTGAGACACAAATTCATACTCACTAAATGCTTTAACACTTCAGAATCAATTAAAATGAAATGGAGGAAAAGGCACGAACGGGATGGCAGCCAACCAGGTTGTCAAAACAACAGGAGGGAGCAGGAAGTGGGGAGACTTACAGGGAAGTGGGTGCAGAGTAGAGGGACCACAACCCAGAGGCTTTCCCTTAGACCTGCAAAAGTGCGTGTTTCAGAGTCCCAGCAGGCCCAAGGGGCGAGGGAGCAGTGTGTTCTGGATACGGGTCAGGAGTTCTCAAAACTGAGTGACGTCCAGAATCAGCTTTTACCAGAGAGGTAGAGAGTTAAACATAGATTCCGAGGAAGACTTCCTAGGACAGTACTCTGCTAACTCTGCGGTAACCTAGGACCTGGCTGGTTGGGGACCACACTTTGAGAAGCAAGGTTTATACCAATGATTTTAAGTTATGCCCTCTCCCTTCCCCCCTTTGACCTGGAAGCTGTAATTGCCACAGTATCGCACATCCTTAGGATTGCTGCAGGAATCTCAGGGACAGAGAACAAAAAGAAGGCCCTTAGGGGTCTTGTATAAGGGGAAGAATCAACAGAACACAGGGGTTCCGAGTACACAAGGAGAAAATGGAAAACTCTCAGCCTCCAGGCATAGATAGCCCATTTCACACGGGGACAAAGAATGGCTCAAAATGGAGCTGGGCCTCTTTGGCATATGATTTGACAGCTCTTTATAAGACTAAACACAATCTCACCGTATGATCTGGCCTTCATGTTCCCTGGAATGTTACCCAAAGAAGTTGAAATTTTACATTCACACAAAACCTGTACATAGATATCTATGACAACGTGATTCACAACTATCCAAGACACCCTTCCATAGGTGGATGGACAAACGGACCATATTGCATCAAGACATTGGATTTTATTCAACAGGGAAGCAAATAAATTATCAAGCCATGAAAAGACAGAGGAAAATAAAATACATAGTGCTAAGTGAAAGAAGCCAGGCTGAGAAGACCCCACACCATATGATTCAGCTTTGTAATATGCTGGGAAAGACAGATGAAGGAGGCAGTAAAAGGACAGTAGTTTCCAGGTGTGGGGAGGAGGAGTGAACATTTGGGGCAAAGCAGCATTTAGAGCAGTGATTATCCTGTAGGCTACTAGAATGGCAGGTGCATTTCATTGTGCATTTATCCAAATCCACAGAACGTACAATGTCAAAGGAGAACCCTAATGTAAATTAAGGTTTGGGGGGGGAGGTAAAGATATATCAGTGTAGGCTTATTGATTATAAATAACTATGCCACCGTGGTGTAGGATGCTGATGGTGAGCAAGGCTGTGCATATGAGTAGAAGGCATATGGGCACTGTACTTTCTGCTCAATTTTGATGTGAGCCAAATGTATCTCTAAATGTTGAAGTTCATCCATGAAGAAGAAGTGGCTGGAGACTGCTTCTTGCCTTATAAGTATGGGCTGTGCCGGGGAGGCTGAATGTTGACATGTGGCTTGGGGAATAGAGGAGGAGGAAATCTACTAGCCAGGCATTTCCTAATGGGTTCTTGAAGAAAGGCAAGAGTAAAGGGGCTGGAAAAAAAATACGTGGTCCAGGCTCTCTTTCTACCACCCCTACTGAAAAGAGAAGGCAGATCTCAATGAGGGAGCTATCTGTCTGTGATGTTTGAAAATTTCAAGGATGTCTTAATCCTCACAACAGTCCAAACAGGTGCATAAACCTGCAAGTTAATCAGGAAGCCCCAGCATCACTATTCCCTGGGTGAGGCCTCCTAAAGCACCTTAATGCAGGATCTCCCGGCCTTCCCCTAATAAGGGGATTCTCTCCTTCACAAGAGCCCTATAAAATGCATAAATATTCCTCAAGGAACTGAGAGCGTTCCTAACCGACTTTAGTAGACATCATAAAATGAAGGATAAAATGTGTGAAAGGAGATTGGGCATGATGATGGTTCGAGGTAGGAGAGCAATGAACTTCCTAACCCTTCCCTGGCTGATTTTTATAGCAGAAAGATTCTGCCTAGAGTTGGGAGCCTTCCTGTAAGAAGAAAACTGAGGAAGGAGCTTCCAGTCTCTGCTCAGAGATTCCCAGACAGAGCCAGAGACAGAAAACTTGCTTATGGTCTTATAACAAATGGCATACCAAACTGACTTCATGGCCCAAATGGAGAATTTCACTATTCTTTGATTGCCTGGGTGATGAAGATACAAACCAGGATATACTAACCAAGATGGTGACTGAGATGAATTTGGCCCTGGCAACAAGGAGCCTCCGAGACCACACACCCTGTGCATCCAGAGTCCAGCTTGTTGATGGAGATCACACCTGAGATTTGTCTACCAACTGGAAAGGAACTCTAAAGCATGCTAACAGGCAAGTGTCAAAGCCAGCATGCGGAGGTGAGCATCCATGGACCAAGAAAAGGGCCCGCTCCAGAGAGCTGTTTTCTAGAATGGGTGCTATGATGGGTTAGCAGGGAACACCTGAAGGCCATAGAACACAGCAGGGTGACTGAGCTGGCAGAATATCCCACAGCTAATAGACCACAAAGCCCTTAGCTCATGTTCTGGCATGCAAGAGGCGCATAATAAACAGCAGCTCCTGGCAGTGGCAGCATCGAACATGTACAGAGGAGCTACAGCTGCCAAGAGCTGCTGTGTATTAAGCTCCTGTTGCATGCCAGGATGTGAGCAAGGGGCTTTTCATACATAACCATGGTTTATTCCCTCCGTGCTAAACTTGAGTCTGACTACTCTGACCTATAGGCATATGCATACACTCAGGTTGATGAAATAATATTCAGACAACACAACCTGGGTCTAAGGCACTTATTCCTGGCCCATTACCAATATCCAGGGCCCTTGACTCTCCTAATACTTGGGTTCTTGTTTCATGATCTGTACATTCTTTTGTCTGGATGGCCATGCCATGATATATGGGATCTAAGAACATAAGACTCCTTGCTTCTTAGGTTCACACCATTGATTTGTCCCAACGTTGCTCAGGACTCCCCAGGACCCCAGCATAGCTCATCTTGCTCATATTGACACGAGGACCACTGCCTTCTGTCTGTCTGGGCTTCATAAGCAAAACCAGTGAGGGGTTTCATGGGTGCACACTAACTGGCCAACTTCAACATAGATCTTCCCACGCAAGGAAAAACGAGGAAACTGGGAAGGTTTCAGGAGCTGCTCTCCTGATCAGTGTTATGAAAGACTCACTGATAGTACATCAGGGCCATAGGTCATAGGAGGATGAATGAGTCTCTTAGGTGACCAGAGGTGAGTAGAATTTTTCCTATAAGTTTTGCTCTCTGGCAAGATGGCAGGCGACTAACAATGCTTTGTGCAGATAACCTAAGATTCCAGTGTGGCTCAGTGTTGCCCTATAGGTACAGCAACAACCTAAGAAATGAGAAAGAAATCAAATACAGAAGAACAAGACTAGAAGACTAGGGGCAAAGTGAACAGCAGCAAACTTGGAAGAGAGGCTTCATGAAAATCCTGAAAGAATTGACAGGTATTGGAACAGAAAAGTTAGCAAAATTATTCAACATGAAAACAAGATAAAAAATTGGTCATATTCCTCTTTCCGTAAGTATGGATGAGGTTTATTTTTTTTAAAATATTTATTTATTTATTATGTATACAATAGTCTGTCTGTGTGTATGTCTGCAGGCCAGAAGAGGGCACCAGACCTCATTACAGATGGTTGTGAGCCACCATGTGGTTGCTGGGAATTGAACTCAGGACCTTTGGAAGAGCAGGCAATGCTCTTAACCACTGAGCCATCTCTCCAGCCCCCGGATGAGGTTTATTTTTAAGATAGCACTTATCATAGCAATGAAACAAATAAGGGGGTAGAAGAATCTAAAAATGATGCTTGAATTGCTCACGGAAGAGTTTAGAAAGATTTACTGAAACATATGAATAGCTATATCTAGTCCATGGGCAGGAAGAGACAATACCATAAAGATATCACTTTGAGGAGAATTGACCTATATATTCCATGATATTCTAATAAAAATCCATAACAAGGCAATTGTGGGGCTTTTACCACTTTTCTAGGTTGTCTTAGAAATAAGTAATTAAATGTATAAGTGGGCACATTCACACACATATATAAAATGTGTGGTTTATTTAAACCAAGACAAATATAAATTAAAACCACACTTAGATTCTAATTCAAAATGCATCCAATAATACATAGGGAAATAGCACTTTCAAAATGGTATTAATGTCATAGAGGAGAAATCTTACTGAAGACTGATGAGGTTAAATAAAGCCATATAATCCCAAGTTTGAATGGAAGTTTAAGAGCCCATGATGTATTGTGTGTACATAAGCCTGTGCCCAGAATACACAGAAGTCCAAAATAGTTTTTCTAACTCTGTTCATTTAATTCCAGAAATAATGACAAAGTCAATAGCAATAAGAGTTCCTAATTCCAGATTATAGTTTTTCTGAAAAACATTAACAAGAGCCAAGAGTGCTTAAACAATTCTGGGGAAGGGAATGTCCAAACTCAGCCTAGAATATCTTTCAATTTCAGATTTCAGAGATGCTGACAAAGCCTATGGAGCCAGGTAAAAAGATTGCAGCTTTAAAATAAAATAATAAAATAAAAATAAAACCTTCTAGCTCAAGAAGTTTCCACTGGCCAAAAATAGAAATCATTAAACATCATTTAGGATGGTAATTAAATTAAAACACAACTGACAAACTGAACCCTTAAATGCACAGTGGACATGTGCGTGTGTGTGTGTGTGTTTGCGCACGTGTGTGCGTGCGTGTATGTGCGTGCGTGTGTGTGCATGCGTGTGTGTGTGTGTGCGTGTGTGCGTGCGTGTGTGCGTGTGTGCATGTGTGTGTGCGTGCATGCGTGTGTGTGTGTGTGTGTGTGTGCGTGTGTGTGTGTGTGTGTGTGTGTTAGGGAAAATAATCCTTTATGAATTAATTCCAACTAGAACCTAAGAAGGAATGGTAAAATGTCCCTCTCTGTGAGTAATTTCTATCCAATCAGCCCATCCAGGCCATTATCTCCATAGACAGCTGTGGTAGTTTGACTAATTGGCTCCCACAAGCTTATAGAGTGTCACTATTAGGAGGTGTGGCTTTGTTGTCACCGGCATGACCTTGTCAGAGGATGTGTGTCACTATGGGGTTAAGTTTTGAGGTCTCATATATGCTCAAGCTATGCCTAGTGTCTCAGACCACATCCTGTTGTAGGAAGTGGGTGCCATATGGTCAAGATGTAGGATTCTCAAGCTTCTTCCCCAGTACCATGTCTGCCTGTATGCCACCATGTTGCACCATGATGATGTGGACCAAACCTCTGAAAACATAAGCCATCCCAATTAAATGCTTTTCCTTTGTAAGAATCGCCATGGTCGTGGCGTCCTTTCACAGCAATAGAAATCCTGACTAAGGACAAGAGCTGAATGTGGCATGACTCCTGAAGATTTTTCATACCGACCTGTGAGGATTTGTTTCTCCTCATCCCCTCACCCCATGAGCCTGAGTTTTACCAAGTCAGAAACTATTTATAAGAAATACAATAAACCCAGGAACATGTTAAGTGATACTGTGGTGATATGATAGGAAAATCTTGATACTATATTTCAAGTTTGAAACCACCCCAACAAGCTCTCTCTGAGAACACTTGGCCCCAGATGGTAGACTATCTGGGCAGGCAAAGAATAGCTAAAGCGAAGTGGTCACGGGGCAGCCCTAGCTCCTACCACAGTCCCTGCTTCTTGGATTAGCACACTAGGAACTGCCACTGTCACATGCTGCTACTACCACAAGCTGAATTGCACTACCACCCCTCCCCTACCTTGACTAACTGAGACCCTGAGTTGAAATAAATATGTCCTTGCTTAGTTTTGTCTGTCAAGGGTCGTAGTCCCAGCAACACAAAATTAACAGAATTCAACAGAAAAACTAGTGAGGAACAGTAACTGAATTTTGATGCAATCAAAGTTTCTACCACCCGCATTTAAGAAATTTTCTTAATTCCTTAAATGTCTTAACTTTTAAGAATTGTGTATATGAAGTTATTCTACCTTAGGTGTGGCAATCACACGAAGTACACTTAAAGGATTTTTTAAATATTAGCCCAGGAACAAAACTGATGAAAATCATATAGAAGACAATGGTGGGAGAACCTGCCCCACTGAGCACCAAGAATTATTGGAGAGCTATTGTCACCACGGGAGAGTGTGACAACCACGCAGGAAGAGACACATTGACGAATGGAGCCAAGCACAGGACTGAGAAATAGATCCATTATGTGTGTACACACAGTTTTTGACAGAGCTAATTTTTCAGGTGAGTAGGAGACAGTAAGACTAATCGATACTTGGTGCTGAGACAATTAAATTGATTATCCGCATGGAAAAATAAACCATTCAAGAAGAGAAGATCAATAAATTCGATCGCACTAAAATTAAGAATTTCTGTTCATCAAGACAGCTGGGAAAGGGACTGGAAAGATGGCTCTGTGGTTAAGGGAACACGCTGCTTTTTCCTGAAGACCAGGGTTCAGTTCCCAGCACCCATGTCAGGTGGCTCACAACCACCTACAACTTAGCTCCGGATATTTCACACTGTCTTTTAGCTTCCATAAGCCATTGCACAGATACTGTACATGCATATAGACACATAAATAAAAAATAGTTCAAGTTAGGAATGATATCTTAACATACGTGTGTGCATGTGTGCATTGATTAGCTATGACTGCCTGCTCAATGGGATTAAAATATGCCTAGAGCAATATTAACTCCTTCGAGTATAGCTGTGAGGACATCTCCAAAGAGGATTAACTGTGGGAGACAGAGCCACTCTAAATGTGGGCAGCAACTTCCCATGGACTGAGGTCCTGATCTAAGGGAAATGAGAAAGCCAGCTGAGCACCAGCGTTCATCTCCATCTACTTACACATCTGCCCAGATGTGAGCCAGCATCTCTCGCTCCTCTAGCAATGCCTTCCCCGCTAGGATAGGTAGCTCTTTCAAAGCATAAACAGAAGTAAACCCTTCCTTCCTTAAGCTGCTTCTTAGTAGATATTTGGTTCCCATGGTGAGAAAAACAGCTAATGTAATATGCTAATAATAATATTCAATTATTAGAATTCAGAATGTATATTTAACCCCTAAGATCCAAAATGACACAATCCAAACTAAAATATGTGAAATGCCTGAATAAATATTCTGAGATTACTAAAAATTGTGTTTGTGTGTGCATGCATTATACCATGTGCAGGAAGTACCCCAAGAAACCAGGTTCCCTGAAGCCAAAGTTACGGGCAGTTGTGAGCATCCCAGCATTAGTGTTGGGAACCAAACTTGTGTGCTTTGCAACTGAGTCATCTCTCCTACTCCCTGAACATGAACAGAAAATAACTAAGAAGCTTATTTCTGCACTATGTGAAGAAATGCTTAATTGAAGATAAGATAGTGTATTATAGACTAAAGCTGTATTTAGAATATCACAATAAAACATACTAGTAAAAAGGTACATTAATGGCAAATTCTACCAAGTTCTCAGGAGAAGGCTAGCTCATTCCCTTTGGAAAGCAAGTAAACATTCCTTTGCTTTGAGTGTTATTTGTAGCTTGGTAGGTCTACTCCTACACAATGCCATATTTGCTTCCAGATATGATTAGAGCAATGTTTACAGATTTTTTTTCCTAAAAATGAATGGAAACAATCCAAATATCCACTTACGCAGAAATACATGTGGTGTAGTCACACAAGGGTATAGTATGTCGTAGTGAAAACTAATGGCAGTAGATAGATCATCATGAATGACCTCTACAAGCCCCATAAGAGAAAGCAAATTGCATACAAATATTTATAGCAAGATACAATTATGAAGTAAAAGGGAACAAACAAGAAATTTGAGCAGTGTGTTGTTGATCAGCATAGATACATAGAGGATTATTCTAGAGATGCACAGGTTCATGTGGCCCATAAATAGAAAATGCGGAAGGAAGAGCACCGGTAGTATTAGTCTCAGAATGTCCTATACTAGCTTTTGATGTTGTGACTGTTTCTTAACCTTTAACCACTTGTGTATTTTATGTATCTGTTCCTGAAGGTAAGTTTGAATGGCTGACTCCCTTAGGCCTTGGGTGGCTCTGGTTTCCCACATGAGAGTGTCATAGAGTAGGAAGAGACGGAAATACCATGCCCAAGACCCACAGCACAGCTGCAAGGATCAGCATCCAAGAAGATTCTTGCTGACAATGCAAACACATTCCCAAGCATGCGAGGTTATAGACAAAGTTCTCCCAGGCTGGCAGCAATAGATGAGGCTAAATTTCCATTTGTCCATAAAACATGGGGCTGCCTTTGCTAGCAAAACCACAAAGTCGCTGCTCCAAGCCAAACTGGATGACCTAATCCAGATGCTGGAGCTATGCTGGCCTACACAGACCCTCCACCCTGCTGCCTCCAGTTCAGCCTCTGGAAGAATGTCTGAAACACTTCTTGTCATCAAATTACACAAATACTTTTGACCTCTAACTCATACCCAGCACTTCTCTGGGTATTAGGAGTGTAGAGATTAGCAAAATAATGTTCTTGGTCCTTTACAACACCAAATAGAAAAAAAGATGGAGAAGAGAAGGAACACAAAGTAAGTGTGGCATGCTCTCCCTCTGGCAAAGTTCCTGCCACTGGACCAGCACCACAATGAGGCAAGAAAGAGTGCCTCATAGGAACCGCATACTGACAGTCACTGCACCTCTGTAGCAGGCAATTTCAGAATCTCAAAATCAAGTGATGCCTCAAGGATTTTCTCTCTAGTTCCACCTACTTTTCTTGTGAATTTTAAATATATATATATAAAGGAAAGAAATTACCTATAAGTACCAACCTTTAAAACGATATGTTGTCATAGGTAACTTCAGCTGACTACTTGACCCAGCCTAGATTCACTTACAAGAATACCAATTGAGGGACTGAAGTCAGCCTGTGGCTCTGTCTGTGAAGACTTACCTTGATTGGTGATAGATTTAGGGGGCCCCGCCCAATGTGGACAGCGCTGTCCCTAGGTGGTCCTGGGATGTATAAGAAAGCCAACAGAGACTGAGCCATAGAGTGGGTAAACCAGGAATTGGCACCCGTCCATGTTTTTTACCTAGACTTAACCCCAGGGATGGGTTGTCATCTATAGGTGTGAGTGAAAATAAACATTTTCCCACCCCAAGTTGCTTTTTGCAACAGTGTTTTACCACAGCAATAGTAAAACAAACTAGACTATATGTCTAAGGATGGAAGAAAGATAGGCCAGGGGTAGAAAAGGAAAAAAAGGAGGGATGGAGGAAGGGATAGAATAAAGGAATGATGAAAGAAAAAAAGAGAGGAGAAGGGAGGGAGGAAGAGAGGAAGGGAAGGATGGACAGTTGGAGAAAGAAAGAGAGAGAAGGAGGAAGGAGGGATGGAGGAAGGGAAGAAGAAAGAAAGGAGGAACTGAGGGAAGGAAGGATGGAAAAGGGGGCAGAAAATAGACTAAGACATGCCCAGACGTAGAGGACCCAGGAGCTCCGTGTCTTAGAGTCCCTACCACTTGACATTCTTCAGTGAATTTATTCTGTACACCCAGAACCAGGCAGATGAAATCAGTAGGAAGTCCATACAATTCATCGTGCTGAAATTCATTTTTTTTTTCAAGGCTAGTTGACAGACCCACATTTGGATGGGGAAATTATAGGAAGGAGTGAGCCTTGTAACTGATAAGCTTCATGTGGCCTAGCTGCCACATGAGGTGAGTTACCACCACCATAGCTAAAGCTAAGTGGCCAAGAGTTCAAGAGACGGGACTTTTTCCAAGGGAGTTTGAGCAAGCACATTCTAAGCCTGCTTAGGCTGGAGAGTAGGTCACTGTGAAGATGGAGAATCCGAATAAGAATGGAAAGGGGGCCATTGGCTGAAAATATATACAAGATGATAGGACCCCAGCTCCTCTCTCACCATGCCCTTTGTCAATAGCCCTTTCTCTAATCCAGCAGGGCACTCAGTTATTATTGTTCTCTGGGGACAGAGGAATGAAGGGACTAAGAGTTCAGTCATCAGGGATAGCATAGAGCTGTGAGGCCATAGCATTAAAACCTAACTAAAATTGACAACTAAACATGATGCTACAGGACAACAGAGCACCCAGAATGGCTCCCAAACAGGAGATTTAGCAAATCTCTGGGAAAACGGACTAACCCAAGGGGAACAGCCCTCACATATGAAAATTTGTGGTGGAAGAAAAAGAGTCAAAGACACAGCAGGTGGCAGCTCCATCTCTGTACGCATTCCCAGGTGACCATCTCTATGCAATCACACTGGAAACCCTGATCCCAGTTGGACATTTCTCCCAAATAAATGAGTGGATCCCCAAGAATCACCAAGCATTGAACAATTACCTGTCAGAGTAGACAGAAGTCATGAAAGAACCAAGACACAGATGGAAGGAAGAAGGGAAATGAGTGCAATATCCTCAGAGGAAAAACATTCCAGGTGCACCACGGAAAACGTGTTTTGCTAATAAATATGTAAAGTATAGCAGAAGGATGAAAAGAGATGAGACACATACTTACAGATTGAAAGAGTTCATTGGAAACTGAGCTTGTGACAGGGGAAGAATCAATAAGAATACATTGGTATGAAATATCACATTATCAGGGACAGGCATTACTTTAAAAAGTATCATCTATGGATTTTTAGAGAGAGGGGGGTTTCTAATAAAAAATAAAGCAGGAAAGAAGGCAGGACCCACAGAATAGAATATTCTGTATAGTCCATAAAATAGACTGGAAGTTCCTCCTGAGCTGGTGGACAAGGAAGCCTCAGGTAAGAACTGTGACAGCTAAGTGTGCATGTCAACATGCTTGACTCTGGAATCAAGTATGACAAACAATTTTGGTGGGACTGTGAGGATATAGCCTAGAAGAATTGGGCGTTGGGAAAAGACCCTGTTCCAGACAGAAGAGGACTGAAAGCCCAGTTGGGCAGGTGATTCAGAGCCTAACAGACCTCCTAGGGCTTCTGTGGTGTCTCTGGGTAGCATTGAACCACAGCCACCTTCTCAGAGGCTACCTTGGCAACACTGGCTGCCTGAAGTTTCAAGTGTCCAGGAGAGGTCATGCAGCCCTGAGCTGACTGGGTGCTGCAACCCAGCATCCCTCTGGATGCAGCTTCTGTTCCCTTCTTTTTATTCATCCAATAAAGCCACACTGAAGACCAGCGCACTCCCTCCGGTCACACAGAGGCTAAGTAAGGTGACTCTCTGGGCCTCCATGTCCCATCACGCCATTGTCTCCTAGGTTGTGCTTTGCCCTGAGCACCGTCCCATCTAGAACGAGCATAGGCAGTGCCTGGGAGGAGGTCAACGCCTGTGGTGATGGAGGTCCAGATTAGAGTCTCCTGGGAAGATGTGGGGCAGCAATGGTCAGCACATGGCCCCCTGTGTCTTCTCCTTCTCTTAAAAGTGAGCCTTAGAGCCTGGATGTCGACTAGAGACAGAAAACCAAGTCATCTTTTCTCAACCCTCCCCCGGCTCGTGATTACTCCCTCAGCATTTTGAAGCAACTCCTCCCTGTTCTATGATGCCAGTGGCGGGGTGGCCTGTGATGTCTGGTTTTGTTCTTTTGCCAGGAACATCCTTATGTTGTTTCTTTTCCTCTTTTAAGTTGCTCTATTTGCCTTTGGAGTTCTGATATTTCACCAGAAAATGATTCAGTGAAGGTCGATTGGTCAGTTTCTAGTAAACGAGCCCAGTATGTGGTAGGTCCCTTTCACCCTCCAAATCGTGTGTGGGTAATCAGAGCTGTGGAGAGTTCAAGAGTGGAACAGCTCTGTCATGAATCGGCATTTCACACTGCTCTTCCTCCGTCCCCTGGATCTTCTCACTCCTGAGGTGTTCCCTGAACCTTGGCAAGGGTGACATAGATGTCTCCTTTGTAGCTGAGCCTTAAACTATCACTCATTCTCAGAGCTTTGATTGGTTATGAAGTTTCAGATTTTGATATCACGTTATAAATTTCCAAAGAAAGTCCCCTGTTCACTTGCAATGCCATTTGTAGACTCAGAACTCAATTCCGAGTTGAATGGCCATCTCTATGGTAATAATTTCACACCTGGGAATACAACATATTTCTCAAACTCATTTAGGTTTTCCTTTGATATCCATTAACCAGACTTCATAAATTTGCCATGAAGTTTGCCTTCAATAGGTTTATTCTTAGACACCTGGTAGTCTCTGCATTGTTCTAAGGTCATATTTTCTCTCGGTTCTCTGCTGGCGTGTGGAACACTGGTGTTTGCTCTCTGGGAACCTTAATCCCTCATGCAGTCCTACTGTGGCTACAGATTCTTCTGTGTTTCATGTAAGGAGGCTCATGTTACATAGGGGAAATCCTTGTTTTCTCACCCCAATCTGAACACACCTAGGTTTTCTTGTCACATTTTACTCAGATTTCAGCTCAAAAGAAGGAAGAATCAGCAGGCTTTCTAAACAAAGCCTTCACCAAGAAATGCAATGGTTGTTAAAGATTTGGGTAGAAACCTATTAAGATGGGATGTGTCCTTTGCCTCGTTTGTTAAAGAGTTTTCCAAAAATAATTATTGATCATTACCAAATAGTTTTCCTGCAGTTTATGTTACATTTCTCCCTGTAAATATAGTATAACAAATATACTGATGGAATTTTTTCTGTATGTAAAAGCAAAGAGCCTTTATTCTTACAGAAGTTTGCAAACTTGGACTCTCCGTGTGCCCAATGTGTTAAAGTGGTCCGAGAGCCCGAAGCTCAGTTAGGCTGGGTTTTTATAGTAGCAAAGGTGGAGGTGAGAAACTTCTAAGGTTCAGGACCCATGATTGGCTAACATTTGACTAGTGGTGTTCTGGTGAAAAGTGATGGGTGTGTGTTTGCTAGCAGGTGATCCTATCTACAAGGACTAGAACGTTAGGAATTTCCTTTGGATGGTCTGTTCCTGAGTGGTTCCTGGGTAGTCTTGGTTTGTGGTCTTTCATGGAACCAGATACTGAAGGAATTTAAAGAGAACCCGTGTTTTCATTCCTTGACATACTGTTTCACCATGATATGCTGCTTTCTTACATATTAATTCAGTGAGCCAATATCTTATCAAGGATTTTTATTGCTATATTCAAACCAAGGAAAGTCTATGTTTAATTCTATTTGAATGTCCCACTTCAAGATGACAGCCCTATTAGACAATACAGAATGCCAGAGAGCCTCAAACAGTAAAACATAACAAAGAGAGAGTCCAGTGGAACTGAATTTAAACTCTAGAATTTAATTTGACATGTGGAAGTGTTAGCATTTGACTCAAATGTCATTCAAATGAGCACTGAGAAAATAAATATGGTTGAATAAAGGAATAAATCAGGTGATGGCATGGATCGGTCGAATAACTAATGGTCAGGATGTGAGGCTAGATTCTTGCTTCATACCGCATCCCCAAATCACTCAAATCAAATGACTTAAATGCAGCAAATGAAATAATAATAAAAGTATGAGATGAAAATCATCTCTTATATCTATGTTTTAGTCAAATTTTGTAAGCTACTGTAATGGTTGGTTTTAAGGTCAACTTAGATTCACAAGTTAGAACCACCTGAAGAGGTACTGTTACCTGAAGAATTGTCCCGACTGACTTAACTGATGTGTGAAGACCAAGCCCAAGTGTGGGAGACAATGCCAGGTAGCAGTCAGGATGAAAGTGTGTGTGGCAGGAAGACAGTGACTTGCCTTTACTTGCTTGCCCCTCCCCCTGCCCCCATCCTTTTGCTGCCAAGTTGACTTATCCTGCTGTTGTCAATCACAATCGCCTACAACAGAACCAGTTTCCCCTGCCTCCACTTTTGATTAAAACCTGGCAGCTCTCCAGGAGCTTTCGAGGTTTTCAGCACTAGATTGGAAGTGCTGAGGCACCCAACCTTGAGGGCCAGGAAACTACCCATTCTCAGTCTCTCCAGTGTAAGGCAACTGTTGCTACTCTGCTTGCGTAAGGTGACTTAATAAATAATAGATAGATGATAGATAGATGATAGATAGATAGATAGATAGATAGATAGATAGATAGATAGATGATAGATAGATAACCACTATCAGTCCTGTTCCTCTAGAAAACACTAATACAGTTACTTTTACTTTTTTTCTAGAAAATAAATGATTTTTTTCTTGACTTTCCAGTTCACTTATGTTTGAGACAATGTTTATGTATCCCAGGCTGGCCTCAAACCCACTGTCTCAGGGAACAGCCTTGGATTTCTGCTCCTATTGCTCACACCTACCACACACTGCGATTTCAGGCACACATCACTGTATTTATCTGTGCAGTGCTAAAGCTACACCCCAGGGTGCTGTGCTGGCTTCACAAGCACTTTACAACTGAGCTCACTGGAGCCCAGACTTTCTATACTTATAGCTGCAGTGTTTTGAAAGAGAAATGTCCCCCATAGGCTCAGGTATTTGAGCAGCTGGTCTCCAGTTGGTGGCACTGTTTGGGGACAGTTAGGAGGTGTGAAGTCACCGAGAGTGAATTTGGAAAACCTCCGTGCCACCTCCAGTTCAGCCTCTGCTTTGTGTTTGTGCTTGAAGGTGTGATCTCCCAGCGTCCTGCTCCTGCCACCACGCCTGCCACTCACTGCCATGCCACCTCAACAGAACGAACTCTTATTTGAAGTCATAAGCCAAAAGAAGCTCTTTCTTCCATAAGTTGCTTTTGGTCACTGTGTTTATCACAGCAGCAGCAAAGTAGCTAGTACCCTAACATAAAGGCTTATGTTTTCCCCCTGTGCTCTTAAAAAGCTACTTTTTGACCTTCACACTATATCTCTTTGTTGTGTGTATACGTGTGTAGGTGATTGAGATGCACACACACAGAGAATCCCTTATCTTTCTAGATTCACTTCCCAACTTCTGGAACCACAGGCCATCATACACCTTCCATACCTGACCCCACTGTGGTTTTAGACTCATCACTCTGTCTTCCAGTTTCTAACTGGTTGTTGTTTATTTTTGAAATTAAATGTGAAAGGAAACAAAACCTATCTTTTGTTCACCTGAGTGTAGCGATTAAGATAAGCTCAAGGGAAGAAGATGGGGTGGGGGGGGGGATCCCTGAAGCTTGCTGGCCAGAAGCTCCAAGCCAGTGAGAGACCAAATCTCAAAATACATGGTTGAATAGCATTCCTGAGAAATGGTCTCCAACTGCATGCATACATGTGTGTACCTGTATACATACATGTGTGTACGTAGAAAGAAACGAAACAGAACAGGGTAACCTCTGTATCTGTGTGTGAATTCTGAAGTGGATGATCACAGGGTGTGGCTGGAGAAAGAACTCCGTCTCCTGGTACTGAACAGGCAATTGCAGTAAGACCTGTTGTTGGGCTTGGATTCCATTTACCGTGTCTTCAGAAAAGCGCATTCCTTCCCCCTAGGCATAGGATGCACACATCTCATGCAAGGTGTAAGGATCTTTTTTTTTCCTTGTTAGCATATAGATTTTTCTTTTGGGGGGGGGGTTCGAGACAAGGTTTCTCTGTAGCTTTGGAGCCTGTCCTGGAACTAGCTCTTGTAGACCAGGCTGGCCTCAAACTCACAGAGATCTGCCTGCCTCTGCCTCCTGAGCGCTGGGATTAAAGGCGTGTGTCACCACCACCCAGCTTAGATTTTATTTAAAAGGCATTTTTTCACATGTTATTCCTTTTTCATCAGGCCTATGGAGGAGTAGAAGCTTGGTGGGGTTCGAGATGAACACTTGGATCCGTAGGCCAGTGACGTATCCAGACAATGCTTGAATGTTTTTGGTGCTCTGGCTTCAGTAGGTCATCAGGGCTAGCAAGTGAAGGAAGCCTCAGGTCTCACCGCTGCCATTTCTGAGTGTTTTTCTCTCTTTATATCAGAAGAGTATAGACCATAAAATCCAGCATGCCTTTTAATACAGAACATCAGTCTCACCCAAGTGGAGTGTGTAAAATCTGGTAATGAGGTACGATAAATCTACTTTCTGTGAAGATCCGGGGTCCATAATCCCACATTTAATTAACATGCCCGAGACAGCGCAGAGCCGCTTGGTTTCAGCCCAGTTCTCTCTGGAGTGCACACCATCGCTCAGTTGCTCCCTGTTGGCGCACCTAGGGCTATCCAAGAGCATATGCTGAACAGAGCTGGCTCAGACCCAGCCCAGAGACTAGGGACAGCATTCTTCTTTCTTCTCCCCTCTCTGAGATGCAGAAACAGGCTCTCCCAAGACTGGACAGCAGAAAACTAGGAAAGATGTTCAGGACCTGTATCAATCCAAACCAGGGCCAAGGGTAATTCCATGGGTCTCTTCAGTGCTGTAGTAGCCTTAACCCAGAACCTCCCAGGGATAAAGACAGAGTCCAAGGAAGGAAAACCAAAGCCTTCCCTGGATGACTGAACACCACTCCTGAGCTTCCCTTACTTCTCTCTCCTGTTCTCTTTTCAGAGATCGCTTCCCCCTGAGGATGTCCCACAGTGCACAGACATCTACAGTGCCCACTGCAACTTCTAGCAGTATAGCTGAGAGGGCAAGATAGGAGCCAGCTGACAGCAAGGGACCAGTCCTGATAAATCTGGCCATGCAGTGAGATGGAGGAATGCAGAAAGGCAGGGAGTGTGGAAGGCACAGCAGAGCCAGCAAGTCAGGCTGTGCATCCTACCTCTTCTGAGACAGTGGCAAGTCTCACCACTAGACGTGCGCTAGAAGAGGAGGTTTGGGTTGGGGTGTTTATGTTAAGCCGAATACCACTTGGTTTTGTTGTGTTGTTGCTTTGTTTCGGTTTTAAGAAAGTGTGCCCCAGTCACTGCTATGATTTTCATCTGGACTTCTCTCTACTTTTTGCCACATCGAAGAGCACACAAGCCGTTGCTGATAATCATCTATTAACAAGGATGGAAAGAGCAATTCATCTTTGAGGTTTCATCCTCACTGAAAGGAGCATACAGAGGTTCCTCCAGTGTGACAAACAAGGAGGCCAGGGACCAACCTACCAGCACCAGTGCAGAGATTGTACCCAGCTGAAAAGGCTAAGGCCTGAACATCTAAACAGTTCCCCCCACCCAGAAATGGACATGTTGGGATCCCAACCTCGAGGTGACAGTGTTAGAGAGTGAATGGGTCCTGAAGGAATGCCCATGAATGACAGTAGGGCCTGAAATAGCAGTCCGAGTGTCAGCCTGACGGAGCTGAAAGTCATCTAAGTGACAAATCTCTGGGCATGTGTGAGAACATTTCTAGAGAAGTGTAACTGGGATGTGAAGACCTCCCGCGGAAGTGAATGATGCCACTCCAAACTGGTCCTGGAGAATAAGGAAGAGAAACAGATTGAAGCTCCAGCATTCTTTGCTCTCTGCTTCCTGACTGTGGGCACCATGTGATGAGCTCCCTCTAGCTCGCGTTGCCATGGCCTTCCCCACCACAGTGGACTCTTCCCTTACCTGTGAGCCAAAGCAGATCTTCCCTTTCTTCCTAAGGAGTGTTTGCCCAGTATTTTGTCATGGCAACGAGGAAAGTAACTAGTAAAAGGCCCTTGGGAAAGCTGCCCCCGAGATGTCCCTTGTTGCTTCTACTATGTCTGAACCAGTTCAGGACTCTGAACTAGCAAGCAGTCCTCAACCAACCCCAGCCATGCTAGGCCTCTGATCATAAACCTCCGGACCCAGCACTGAAGGAAGAAGGATTGGCTGTTTAAAAGTCACCCAGCCTATGCTATTTTGATACAGCAGCCCAAGAGCCTACAATAGCCCAGTACAAAGTCACCATTCCCCTCTTAGGAAAAGCAAAGGCCTTGGGGACTCTAAACTCCCCTAACTGCTCTAGGTCACTGTTTCTCACTGTGCACTGTACAACTCAGAACACCAGCTCAGAGCTGGGCCTGTGGTTGGTCCAGCTTGCTGGCCCCTCCTGATGCCCATGCTTTCAAACATCTTGTGGTGGGCGATCTCTGTCCTATGCAGACACAGTCTAATTTTGTAAACAAGTCAGTAAGAACCCAAACTATGGATGAATTAGGTAGATTCTAGGCTTGGCTGTAATATCTACTGGACATCAGTTTCCTGGTCTATGAAGACGGTTCCAGTGCCATCACTTTGAAAGGCACCTCCATCTGAAATGGCAGCTAGGACTCTTACGGGGAAGGTTTGGGGAATGCAGCAACCCACATGTAGGCACATAAGGAGTGCAGTAGTTCTGAGGGGCCGCAGAGATGAGGGCCACTCTGTACACACACTGCCATGCTTAATCTTGGCTGTCAGCTGGATGTGTCTGCAAAGAAGTTTCTAGGCTGGGTTAAAAAGGGAGAGTAGTGCAATTGCATGGGCTGGGGTCTCCAGCTTAAAAAATAATAAAGGACAAAGGTCTCTACGCATCAGCATTCATCACTCTGCTTCCTGACTGGGGATAAATTTCAGGTGGCTGTCACAAGCTCTTGCCATCGTGACTTTCCCATCATGATGGACTGTGAGCCCAACTAATCTCTTCCTCCCCTAAGCTGGCTTTGTCAAATATTCTGTCACAGTGCGAAGCCACTAATACACCCAAACACAAAGGTATCAAACACAGGAAAGCACCTGAAGCAGCCAGGCGTGGACTTCCCAGACGACTCAGAGAAGAAGCAGGAATGTGATTATAGGATAGGGAGGTTTCTTTATAACCAGAAACTGCCCTGGACAGGAACAGCCCAGGCCAGGTATCATTTAATTTCAAGTTCCTGCATCCAGGGACCCACTTAGCTCCTTAGCCAGTGAGACTATTGCCAGTCTAGCCAGGAGGTCTGAGCTTGCTACCCTGCTCCACTTTCTCCAAGGAGACCCACGCGCATCGGCATCTCAACCCTTTGGTCCCAATTTCAAACAACTAGGGATGCTTCTGTGGCCTCCTCGCAAACAGCTTGCAGTCTCAGATCAGAACGGATGCTCTGAGGCATGTGGGAGTTCTGCCAGTTTGGAGGAGGGGCAGATAATTAAGGAAATCATGGTGAATTAAGCTTTCTGCAACGAAGCGCAAACATCCTTTCACAAGCAGCAGCACCCTGTTAGCTTATGTTTCGCCAGAGAGAGAGGCAGGGCCTATCCGCCGGGTTTTCAGCCTGGTAAAACACATCTGGCTAGGGAGCCAAATATTTAAGGGTCATTAAAATCCCAGACTCCTTTTGCCAAGAACTTTTCTCCTTTGTTATTCAAGAGCAGAGCAGTTATGGGAAATGCATTCCATATGGTTTGCAAGGCGTCCCTACGTACTCCTTCAAACCACGGCTTTGAAAGAGCTTTTTGATGTCAAGGATGTGTTCAGATTTTATAGACTCCCCCAATGCGGCTCTTAAAGCATCTCCCTTTGAACCCCCAAACATTTGCCAAGAGTAAACAGAACCAAAACCATGAGGGGGGTCGAGGGCTTTGTTGCAAACAAAGACCTCAGCTTGATCTAGGGCTTCCAGAGGTTTGAGGCCCCACCCCAAAAAGCCCCACAAAAGATCATGTTTCCCACATAAGTTACATGAAAACAAATGCTTTAATGTATTCATATTTTATTAATAATGTAACACCCTCCCCCACTACCTCCCACCAAGAAGCAGGGACAGAAGATAGTCACGCACTTCAACTATTAACAGAACTTTGGAAAATTGAAGAAGAAAAAAATGTGTCTTTAAGTCAAAAAGCAAAGTTTATTTATAAATTCTTTGCAGCGAGGGTTTCTCAGCTGTAACAGACAAAGCCAATAGGCACAGGTCTCAGGAGCTTGAAGAGCCTGGGCACAGACCCTCCAGGGTTCACAGGGCAGGGAGGGCATTTGAAAAGGTTCGTTTTGACAGGTGGGGAAACTGAAGACCAGATCTCAGCACTGGCCGACAGTCAGATCCAGGACTTCAACCTCCCAACCAGTCCTCATTCCCTTCCTCTCTCCCTTCTCCTGCTTCTCTGTCCCTTAAGTACTTTCTCCCCTCAGCGAGACAGTGCTTTCTGGAAAGGTTAGGTGGGAGGCTGGGTCACATCACTGATGTCCATCTATCTCTTCGAGATTTCCCGCATGTCCAAGCCTTCTACCAGTCACACTTCCGCCGCGCCGCTGCCCTTCCCAACCTAGCCACCCTTCCCCAGTGCCAATGCCTCCCGGCCCACTCTGTCCCACCCACTCTGCGTCCAGTTCCTGAGTTCACATAGCTCATTGCCAAGCCAGGGCCTTCGCACTGCATGCCTTTCTGTCCCCTTTGCTCCTGCACAACGTACCTTTTAGTTCTTAGCCCAAGTAGTCTCTGTCCAAGGACTTCTGTGGCTATTGAATGTAAAGAGTGTCTGCAAAGCCATCAGGGGTCCCTGTGTCAGTTACTGGCTGAACACAGCCTACGCGCACAAACCGGGCAGAGAACTTCAGGAAGTCAAGAAAAAGGGGCCGTACGTCATTTCCCGCTGCGATGCAAGAGCGCAGCACAGTGCTCAGCTTTAATAGGTACTTGGAAGCATAGCTCACTAAGATACCTGTCTCCTAGCCTGGGCCCCTTCTTGTCACAGGAAATGAAAAAGGAATGAAAGATGAAAGGAATGTAGAGGGAGAAAGGAAAGAGGAGGGAGGGAGGGAGAGAGGGAGGGAGGGAGGGAGGGAGGGAGGGAGGGAGGGAGGGAGGGAGGGAGGGAAGGGGACAAGAAAGAGATGGGGCGAGAAAAGACTCACTATATTTGGATCTTAAATCGACCTTGCTTTTTCCATGTCTTCCTGGAGCAGCCTTCCCTTACCCGCTGAGATGCTGCCTTCCTTTAACTCCTTCAACCCCCTTGCCAACCTGTTCTCGGGTCTCCTGGCTAACTCTGACATTCCAGGTTTTTCAGAGGAAGTCTGGAAATTTAATTAGGACCAGAGAACCTCAACTTACAAGTAACAAAAAGCTCTCGTGGTGGGAACTGAGACAGCTTTTTGATATGAGTGGGGCCCGGAATGGGAGGAGGCTGCAACTCTTCTAGAGAATTCCACATTGCCCTGTGTGCCTCCTGAAACTACAGGGATAGGCTTGGGTTCTGAATGCGCATGCGCCATAGCTCTGGTGTCTGAACGCTCATGCCCTGTCTTCTTGTCGCTTGACTTGGTTCCTTCAGATCTCAGGCGTCCTCCTCGAAAGTTCAAGTCTGAACTTTTCGTTGTATTTTTTTATAATGAGTGAAAGGAAGCTCCCAGAGATGAGCCTGGGACTCACAGGGATGACAAGGTCGGCCACGCCCTTTCTTCTGTGGAGGCCCTGTTGGAGGCGGAGGGATCCTAGTCAAGATCCTGAAGAAGTGTGGAAAGCTACAGCGAACATTTCTTCCTGTCGTCATTCTACAGACATGTTTGAGAAGCTCATATGTTCCGGGATCTTTTCTGGAATTCCAGAAAAATGAAGACAAGCCCAACTCCCAAGGGAAAGGAAGGCAGTAGGCAAGACTGCAGAACATTTACTTAGGGGTTAGCTGCTATCTGGAGAAGGTCACGTGCTAGCATATAGGACACTTTCAAGCAAGCATGCTGGAAAAGGCTTCCCTAGGCACCGCTGGAGGTGGTGTCGGCTGGGAGATAAGCCGGGTGGTGTTTGCTGTCTGTTTTGTTTAGTTTGTTTTTTGAGGCAGGCTGTGTAGCTAAGGGCTTTCTTTAACTTCTGTTGCTTCTGCCTCTGCCTACCTCGTGCTGGAATTACCAGCACGTGTCACCACACCCATTTCATGTGGTGCTGGCTGTAGAAACCAGGACCTCAGACCCTGCTAGGCAAGCTCTCTGCCGACTGAGCTACATGACCAGACCCCAATTCGTGTATGTAAGGAGACCTAGGTCTCTAAGCCCAGTTCAGGTACCTTTTAATTGGGTGATTCTATGCCCAACCCTCTTCTCTCTGTTGTGCCTCACTAACTTTCTAGATCCTTCTAGCACTCCATCCATTGCCACCACCACTCCTCCATGTTAGTTCCCTCACTTTGCCTAGAACAGATATTCCAACCCTCCACCCAGGGCTCCCAGCTGAGCTCTGCTGTCTGTGTCCCACTGGCTCTCTGAAGTGGCTCCAGACATCTGAGTAGCAGCGGACATCCCCAGAAGACAGACCTTACAGAGAGCTTCAGCCTGGACCGTGAAGACCAGATGCAAAGACAGAAAGAGGACAAATGGGGAGACTGGAGGTGTAGGGGTGAAGCTGACAGTAAGATGTGGAGGGGTGAGTACACACAATGACTGGGCTCTGTGACCATTCCTGGAAGTGGGTACCTTCCTCTTCGGGAGCCTCCAGGAGCACAGCTAAGTTTAAATTCAAGGGAACAGAAAAATGTATTCACGGGGAGCACCAGCTCAAGCGTTCGCCTAGGGATAACATTGGCAGCAGATCTGTATTGAATCCAAGGGTGTGCTGCGGGCCAGAAACAAGGGGAAAGAGGAGTGTCGGTTTCCCAAAAGGAGCCTGACCCCGGGCCTTAGAAACAGAGTCTGTCAGCCTTCAAATGCTCTGACTGGGGGTGCGGGAGTTTGTAAATAATTTAATACTGCCAAGTCTAAACAGAAAACAAGCCTGCTGAAAGGAGGGGCTGTGGCGGCTCCAAGTAAAAGAGAGCCCTGGGTAGAGAGCTCTGCAGAGCAGGTACCCGAGATGCTGGGGCCTCAGTGGATGCTTGTGGGTTAATCTTATAAGAACAAATGCATATATCACTTAATGTTGAAGAAGAGAAGTCATGTCATGCATCAGCAGCCATCTACCTCAGCTGCTTCTCCTCTCCTGACTCCTCCCCTGCCAATCCCCCACAGGTACAGGAAATCACACCCCAGACCCTGCACTTCCACACACAGAAGCTAGGAAGCATATGCTATTAGTCACAAGTGACAGACATAAGAGTCAGAATGAGGAGGTAAGAAGGGTGAGGGACCCAATACAAGGGCAATCTGACTGCAAGGTCTATTACCCCATTGCTTGCCAGGGTTGGTTCAGCTGACCTGGCTGCCTAGACCAGTGTCCCCTCCCTCCCTCACCACTCCCTGTGTGTCCAAAGCTGTGTGTTCAGGTGAAGAGGAGAGAGGAAGAGCTTCCCCGAATAGAGAAGGACAGGTCTTCCTTCAGTCAAAGGTATATTATAGCTGCGCTCCCTGCTGAAGCTTCCAAACAAGCTCTCAAGAATAACTGGAGATCGTCACTCTGAAAGTACTACTCCAGGGTGGGCTTTCCTATGCCTTGGTTTCTTGTGTGTGTGTATGCACACGTGAGTGCGTGTGTGTGCGTATGCATATTTGGAGATATTGGATGGGTGTCTCCCTCAGTTACCTTCTACCTAATATTGTGAATATTTTTTTTCTTAAATTTTCAATTGTGTTTATATGCAGGAGCCGGGCAGGACAAAAAGCAGGCCTGCCTGCAGCTCCTTCTACAGACCAGGGGAAAGAGAAAAGAAGGAAGGCATGCTAGGTAAATAAAACCAACTCTCATATACACTCCACTCTTATTACTGCAACAGACACGTGGGCTCTAGGATCTTGGTTAAATATGCCTCCACTGATCTTCCACTAGCCTGGAGGACAAATGCCACAGCAAAGAAAATATAGGCTACGGTGTCGGACAGACTCAAGTTCAAATATCAGCCGTGCAACGTGCTAGCTGCATAATCTTGAGCACGTTGGTTAAATTTCATGAGCTCCGTTTCTTCATTTACAAAGTGAGCAGCAAGACCCTGGTGCCTCTATGTACTGAGGATTAAATGAGAAATATATGGAAAAGACTTAGCATACATTGTCCGACACAAAGACATCAATAAACATTTGCTCAATGAGTGAATTCATTCATTTGAACTCCGTGGGTCAGAAAGGACGTGACTTCACTGTCCTAGTCCCATCATTCAGCAGCAGAATGAGGTTTTGCCTTTCTAGTGAAAATAGATGCCGGTGCAGTGTCAGTTCTAAGACAGAGCAATCCAAATGGTGGAGAATGGACCCTGGGCTGATCGAAGCCAGGCCAGGGGCTCCAGTGCACATGGCCATGAGTGGATGCCACACCCACCAGTCCTGGGCACAGCAAAGAGCGTGACGCTGATCTAAGAACTAAATATTCAGTTTCCATATCAAATCGTCAGGGTCTCAAATCCTATAACTGTCTCACCAGTTTAACAGCAGGAAGGGGAAACTACCTGTCACATGGAGGACCACCCCTCCTCCAGATGCCCCTGAGCTGAGCTTCAGTTGGCACTGCCAGGGAGAAAGGCCTCAGGAGCCGCTATAGTAGATGGGGACTCTATGCTGAGCGTTGAAGTGGCCCAGTGACAGTCACAGGAACTGTGAGGGCCGTAGCCCTGTCTTTTTATTGCGCATATATTGGAGCACTTAGTGAGTGTTAAGACAGCACAAGGAAGAGGAAGAGGAAGCTATGTCATTTCTAGGATAATAGAACTAGAGACCGCAATGATAATAAGCAAAATAAAACAGTCAAAAGGGCATATTCATATGTCCTTTCCTATGAAGACTCGAAAGCAAAAAGATGGGAAAGTAGAAGGGCGTTATCTGAGCAGAAGGCAGCCATTCACATGTTACTGTAAAGGCATCTCTCATGAGTAATGCCCGCATTTCCAGGTCTAAAAGTTTTGGACCACTCTTACAAATGAGCTACATCACCGCCTATACCTTACAGAAGATTCTATTTTTCTCTGTATAGCTCTAGAGTGGTCATATGTTTGTGTGTGTGTGCATTTGGGCTTATATCATGTGAGCACACATGAGTGTGTACATGTATGTATATGTCGTTCCTCTGGTGACACCACCTCGTGTTTTTCCTCAGACAGGATCTCTCACTGGCCTGAAGGTCACTAAGCAGGTGAGGCTGTCTGGGCAGTTAAGCCCAGGGATTCACAATATCTCCACCTTCCCACCGCTGGGATTGCAAGTCCATATTAAAATATACGGGTTTCTGTTGTCAAGGACACTGTTTGTTTAGCAAGGATTCTGGGGCTCAAATTCCAGTCCTCATGGAAAACCCTTCACCAGTCAAGTTATCTTTCCATTCCTGAGTGATCACACAATTTATTGTCCCTGTTAGAATGCTTTTTTTTTTCATTTGTGCCCATTCATACACATGTGGTTTGTGCCTGTGAATACAAGTATGTGGGCTCGCTGGCCCATGTGGACGTGTGTAGAGGCCAGAGGTTGACAATGGGATTCTCCAGTCATTTCTCAAGATGGAGCACTGTGAAGACAAAAGCTGAATGTTACTAATCATTGTACCGTGAGCGCAGGTGTAAACCTAGACAGTTGCCCTAGTTAGAGGAACAATTAATTAAACATCATTCGTTCACACTGAGCTACATCAAATATTTGATGTCTTGCTAAAAACATCTTTGCTTCTCGTCAGTCTTTTTTGACCTCAATTTTTCATGGGATTTCTTGACAGAAATTGTTCGGAGGAAGGGAGCGGACAGATATATATTCCGAGTGACGCTTTTCTACACTTGCTAATTTAGTTAAAGTGGCTTTTCAGCATTGTCTCTGGGTAATCTAAGTTGGCTACAGAACAACAGAACAGCAGGGGTCTAATCGAGATTTAGCAACCTGAGGCTAATTGTAATTTCTCTCCCTTCCTTTCTAAATCAGTTTCTTTTCTGGTCTTGTCTTTGGATCTCTGTCTCTGTGTCAGGTTTAACTAAAACACTCAGGTGGATCCCTGGCCTGGCTTCCTCTGAGGTCGCCAAGGACCCCAGTGGATGGTAGAGGAAGACTTAGTTTTATTTGTGGGGATTTTTAAAGATTTTAATATTTTTTTAGTCATGTGTTTAAGGGGTTTCTGGAGAGGTGAGCGGGGGTCACTGTGCCTACAAGTACAGGTGCCCATCGAGGTACGAAACAGGTGTTGGATACCCTGCCTGGACCTGGAGGTAGAGACTGTTGTGAGCCTCCCAAAATGGGTTCTGGGAGGCAAACTCGGGTCCTCTGCAAGAGCAGCAAGTGCTTTTAACTGCTGAGCCACCTCTCCAGTCCATTTTGGAGTTTTGGTTTTGAGACAGGGTCTCATGTAGCCCCAGAAGACCTCAAACTCCCATGGTAGCATAGAGTGGTGATCTTCATTATCATCTCCTGAGGGCTTGGATTACAGGTACGAGCATGCACTGCCATGCCCAATTGTATGAGGAGCTAAGAATTAGACCTAAGGCTTATGCACACTGGTCAAGCACATGATCTATATCCTCAGTCCCAAGAAGGAGGATTGGGATATAACACAGACTGTGAAAGCTGCCATGCATCCAAACAAGGGAAAGAACCTGGTGATGCAGAATCCCAAACGAGGTGAAGATCTAGGATATCCTGGACTTTCTAACCTTTTCCCCAATGACTGCTTGATTGAAACCTCTACCTGCAAGTCGTTCTGGCCCCAAATTCCACTGATAGAACTCTGGTTCCTTTTCCCAACTTTCTTGATGCTGCATTGCTTTTGTTAATACACTAAGAGGTATAAGGAAACCAAGGAAGCACCGCTTAGTCTGAGCAAAGTTAATGAGGTCCCTTTGGGGGTGGGGTTGGGACAAATTTCGGTATGTGCAAGGCATGCCCCAGGAAGGGGGTGGAGTGAAGGCAGTTCTTCCCAAAAGGGTCCAGCCGGAATACCACTGACTGCGATGGGAATTTGGAACTTTTTGAATTCTTGGGGGTAATAAGAAAGACTCACCTAAATGGGGTCAAAAAAGTGAGGACAGGATTTTTCTGGATCAGTCATCTTTCCCTGATTTCCTATTGAAGAGAATTATACAAGCCCCAAAAGTAGATGTTTGGGATGGGACCATACAGGATAAGTGGGGGGAGGGGGGTGAGAGGCAAGAATGAAGTTTGAAAGGGTGGAAAACCAATAAAGAAAGGAGGCGAGTAAATGAAAAGCCGCTGCCACTCAGAAGGAGCATGAACAATTTGGAGGATGGCTGTAATGTCAAATCCCAGACAATGGAACTGGAAATCCAAAGCCATGGAGTTCAGACATATTTAAGTGCTATGGTTGAATAGGAAAAGTCAGAAGCCCACAAGCTCATGGATTCCCCCAGGTGGTGGGGCAACTTAGGGAAGTTCTCGGAAACTTCGAGAGGCGGGGCCTCACTGGTAGAAGCATCTGGGGCTCCACATAAGAGTGTTCACACATGTAGGTACCTGTGCATGTTCATGTATGAATGTGTGTGTGCTGAGGCCCAGAGGACAACCTCAGGGCTTGCTCCTCAGGTCACAGACCCCTTGTTTTCTGGGGTTTGTTTGTTTTATTAATTTCTTTCGTTTGTTTTACATACCAACTACAGCTTCCCCTCCCTGTTCTCTTCCAGTTTCCTCCCCCATGTTGAGTTAACAAACTTGGTATATCAAGTAGAAGCAGGACCAGGTTCCTCCCCCTGCATCAAGGCTGTTTCTGGGTTTTATGAGACAAGGTCTCTCATCGGCCTAGAGCCTGCTTGACTACCCAGACATCACTGTCTCTATCTCTCCTGCACTGGGACTGCACGTGTGCTCTACCCCGGCTTCTCTTTTAATGTGGGTTCTGGGGTCACACTCAGGTCCTCCTGCTTGCATGGCCAATGCTTTCCGAACTGAGCTATCTCCCCAGCCCTACACTTGCAAAACTTTGAGTCAAGGAGAAAGAGTGCTTCCAGACAAAACACAGGACACTACTGGGGGGGGGGCTGAGAAGCCCATGAAGTCTCACACAACTGCAAGATACAGATCGATCATGGTTTTTATTTTCCCAGAAACCACCCCGAAGGGAAAACCTATGTCCACGTAATTGAAGCAATGTGACTTATTTCAGTACAGGCACAATTATTCCCCTTCTAGATACAAAAAAAAGTCTGCCCTCCCAAGGGTCTGCCTCAGAATGCACTGTGATATGAAGGAACATGATCCTCAGCTACATTTTAGAGTAAACTCTCTAAAACTTCTCCCCAGGCTCATTCTTATTTATTCAACGTGTTCTTCAATAGTTTATTCAGCGTTTAACAAATAGCTGTTGAGAGCTTATTGTGAGTCAGGCATTGTTCTAAGCCTGGGGGGACACATTGATGAACAAGGCAGGCATCGACCCTGCTCCCATGAGCTGGTACAGTCGGATGGCATCCAAGCAAAGACCCAGTCAAAGGGTTCACAAGGGGGGCCAGGAAGGAGTATAAATGTCAGTTCCCAGAAGGACGACTTTCCAAGAGAGCTAATAGCATTCATTGTTCGGTTTCAGGAAGATGGCAGGAGGATGACACAGACCGTTGAGCTTGGCTTGCAGGCTCAATTAGAAAGGTCAGTATGCAGGCAAGCATGGGTCTGTACATAGGAACACATTATGTGCACGAACACATATAAAGTGTATGTGTATATTAAAAGTTTGCCCCCTCTTGATTTTCATCAAACTTCTGTACACATCTGTAGACCTGCTGGCAACTTTGTGACTCTAAGAGCTGACTTGGAGAATGGATCAATACAGATGGCCCATATCCACCAAGCCCCTTGCAGGAGATGCTATACACGCTTGAACCTTGTTTAGACATTTTTTAAAACAACTCCTCCTGAACTGATCTATAACAAGACCTGAGAGGGCCAGCAAAGATCACCTCCCACTTCTCACCCCAATATGAGATTTCCCCAAGCTGGGAGAAGGAGACCTTCTGGGGAATTCTGAGGCAAAATTGTTTTAAAAATTGTAGAGGGTTTGTCCTCAGTAATCTCTCTTTAGATCTTAGACCTTGACTTTCTCTTGTTCTCAAGGAGATCAAAAGAAACCATCCCGGCATACAGACCCTAGAAATCCCACCACTATGCGTATCACCCAGGGGTAGCCAGAACAGCACTCTAAAGACTCCAGGCTTCTGTTTGGCTGTCTGTGGATTCCTAACGTGAAAAGAAGAAGGGAGGAACAGAAAACTGGGAACTTACAGAAGAGATGAAAAGTTCAAATGATCCCAGGGGAAGAGACTGGACAGTCAGATAGGAAATTCAAGAAAAAAAGAAAAGGGAAAGAAACACAGAGAATGCGTGCTTTCCCCCTCAGGGAGCAAAGTGGGTCCCCCTTCATGCGGCAGAGCCTCCCTACATCTGTTTGAAGTGTTGGAAGCTTTTATAAAGGGTGTGCTGGGATATAAATGGCCATTTCTAAAGCTCCAAATGCTTTTGGTCTGGAATTCTTGGTGTTAGAACTCTCTGCTGTAGCACTTAGGACAGAAACATGCTTCTCACCACACCCAATGAAATATTTATCAGAAGAAAAGGAAAGGTGGAAAGGTCCCCAGTGGGAAAAAAATCCCCCTGCTTCTGGTTAAATGGGAGTCCAGAGTAAGCACCACCCCTGGAAAGCAGCAAGAGTCGGGCTGATGCAGGAGTCAACATCCCCCCAGGGATGGGAGGGGAAAACCGCTGTTACCATCAGTGGCGCACGAGGTACCATTTGTATGACTTATCTATTGCTAATAGCAAACTACCCCCAAATCAGCAGCCCGGTCACATTTATTTCCTACAATCCCTGGAGGCTGGAAAAACAGCCATGACTTGGTTCAAGCTGTCTCACAAGGCTGAACTCCAGTATTGGCAAGACCTGCTGTCAGTGAAAGACTGGACAGGTCAGATCTGCTTCCAAGTTCACTTTAACAGCTGCTGGCAGGCCTCCAGTCTTCCTGGATTTCTGGCTAGAGACATCCTTCTGGCCACATGGGCCTCATCACGAGACAGTTTAAAACAAGGCATCTGTCTTCCTCAGAGTGAGAAAGTGAAGACCCTAAGATAGGAGCCACGATCTTCTTGTAGCCCAGACATGGACAAGACCCCCCCATCACATTTGCTATATCTACTCATTAGAGGCAAATCGCTGGGCGCAGCCCATGCGCTCAAAAAAAGAAGTCCACAGGGCTGGAGCATGGCTCAGCAGTTAAAGGTGACCTTTCTTCTTCACCCCTAGACCTCTGAGAAGTTGTTTTGGATCTTTTTTAAGTAAAACAGGAAGTACAGAGGCCTGGAAAATGGCTAGTCAGTTCAGAGCATAGGCTGTTCTTGCTAAGGATCTGAGTTCAGTCTCCAGCACCCACATCAGTTGTCTCCCAACCATCTGCAACTCCAGCTCCAGAGGATGCAACACCCTCTTCTAGACTCCATGGTCATCTTCATTCCTATGCACAGGCCCCCCACACAGGGACGTCTACACAAACATAATCTAAAGATAATAAAAATGAATCTAAAAATGTATAAAGTAGGAGGTATAGTAAAATCTACAAGTATAGCGCTTTGGAGTGGGGGAAATCATCACCCACAACTTCGAAGTGTTCTGCGAATCACTTCTCCAACCCAGCCCTCCCTTTTCTCGTCTGGATGGTGTGATCATGATCATTCCTACAACTAGGGTAACTGATTATAAATTCCAGGGAGACTGCTGGATTTGGACTTTTTATCACAGATAGAGAAGCACTAGTTCATGGTTAGCCTGCAGTGCTGTTAAACACCAAGATATCATTATCTTGTATTCTAGACTTGTCTTCTAGAAAGTGGGGGAAAGTGAAATCTTCAGATAACAAATAAGACGGATGGCTTGAAACACAGAAGTCATGAACAGAGTGTTAGCCCAACAAACGATATCCAGAAGTAAGAATGCCGTCACAACACCGTAGTATGTGCAGAAATTCTAAGGAGTCTGAAAGCAAGCAAGTGGCCTGTGGTGCAGTGAAAGTGATGTCACCTTGCATAGACCTAAACAGAAAAGCTACAACTACAAACTGCTCAGAACAAAACCAAGAAGCAGCTTCTGGGAAGTTGGGCTGCCTAAGATTTCTTAGGAAAGTCAGCCCTGTGGCTCATGCCTAGATGCTTGTGTAGATAGGATAGGAGGATTGTCATGGGCCTGAGGATAGCCTAGGCTGCAGAATGAGACTATATATCAAAAAAAGAAGGAGCTATAAAAATCTACAACCAATAAGAAACTGAAGTTGAGACCATTTTTGGGTATATGTTCCAAAGAATCCAAGTCATCTTACTACAGAGAGATATGTATACCTATGTCTGCAGTGGTGCTACTCACAATGACCCAGTTAATTTAACCTTCCTGGGAGATTATCAGTGGGTAAATGGATGAAGAAAACTCAGTATATATTCACCGAGGAGTTTTAGTCAGTCACAAAAACATGTCATTTGTAGGAAAAAGAATCAAACTAGTCTTACAAAGACAAACACTGTGTATTTTTTCTTATATGCATAATCTGGGGTAGAGGTAGAAATGAAAATGAAGTTGGGGCTCTTAGGGGTGTGGTAGGGGAAACTGGGAGAGCAGGGAGCAGGGAACAGAAGTGTGACAAACCAGAAAGGTGAGCAAGACTGGCAGGCCATTTTGATTGTCAACTTGATTGGATTAAGAAAAAGCTAGGAGTTAAGTAGAGCAAACTGTGATGAAATTTTCATATGTGTTAGATCCTGAGAATTCTGCTCTAGTGAATCCCTATATGGATTCATAATATGACATTGCCATCATAAATACGATGCCATTGTATTTAATATGATGACATTATTGGCAGGTGACAAAGAAGGGTGTGTTCTAGCCTAACTGTGAGAAACAGACATTGTTAAAGACTCTGCAAAGAGCCTTAGCGGTTTCACAGCCCAGTAATACAACTATGATGCATTCAGCTGTAAGAAATGAAAGCACACACTCACAAAAGGTGTCACATACCCACAGCAACTTTATTCATAACAGCCAGAAACCAGTAATAGGCTGGGTGTCCCCACGAAGAAAAAGAAACACAAACTGTGATTTTTTTCTCATACAAAATGGACTGATACTGTTATAGAAATGAACAAAGCCCTGATAGACAAAGAGACGTGGAGACAGAGCCTTTCACACAAGGCTGCACACTGTTTGGCTCCATTTTACAGGGATTTTGGGTCCAGATGAAACTAATCTTCAGGGATAGGAATCATAACAGTGCTTATTTCTGTGGAGTCAGAGTTGCCTTCGGAAGAGATACAGTGAAGCTCAGGAGTTATTGAAAGGCCTCGGCAGCGGTGGGCTTTACATGGTTATAGCTGTTAAAGTTGATTGAAATATGCCCTTAAGATCCATGCACGTCACTGGGTTTAAGTTAAAAAATCCAATCTTAGATTCTATTTAAGAAACAGGTAAGGTGGTTTTTCAATGAAATTAAAATACAGAGGACCTGGAAAAAACGCAAACCATCTTGAAAAAGATTCAGATAATATGGATTTTTACTGCCTGATTTCAAAACTTAACACAGAATTCTGACATAAAAACAATACTATTCTTAGGGAAAGACACAGACATCAGTAGGAGAGAGTCCAGGAAGGGCCATACTTAGGCAACCAATTGATTTTCAGTAAGGGCCCTGTGCTGGCTAGTTTTTATCTTAATAGATACTTCTCTCGTACAATACATGTCAACCACAGTTCCCCCTCATCCACTCCTCCCAGTTCTCCTCCACCTTCCCTCTCCCCCAGATCCACATTCTGCTGTTTTCTCTTCAGGAAAAAAAAAAAAGCAAGCCTCCAAGAGACAACAGCCAAATAGGACAAAACATTATACAAGACAAGGCAAAAATTCTCATATCAAGGTTAGATAAGACAACCCAATAGGAGGAAAAGAGTCCCAAGAGCAGGCAAAAGAGCCAGAGATGCACCCACTCCCATAGCTAAGAGCCCACCCCCCAAAAGCTAACAGCCATAACATATACGCAGAGGACCTGGTGCAGCCCCATGCAGGCCCCTGGAGCTTATCTCTGTGAGGCCATATGTGCCCTGCTTAGTTGATGAGGTGGGCCATGTTCTCCTGGTGTCCTCCATCCCCTCTGACTCCTTCAATCTTTCCTTACCCCTCTTCTTTGGGTTCTCCCAATCTCCAGGGGGAGGGACCTGATGGAGACCTCCAATTTAGACTCTCTCTCTCCACATAATGTCCTGCTGTGGGTCTCTGCACCCACTCCATCTGCAGGTGGAGGAAGCCTCCTTAATGACGACTGGGCCAGACACTGATCTATGAGTATAGCAGAGCATCATAAGAAACCATTTGGGTTTTTTTTTTTTTGCTTGTTTGTTTTTATCCTCTTTTTTGCATTTTTTATTGATTTTATTGAGCCATACATTTTTCTCTGCTCCCCTCCCTTCCTCTCCTCTCCCCCTCAACCCTCTCCCATGGTCCCCATGCTCCCAAGACCTCTCAGGTCTTTTTCTACTTCCCATGTGGATTAGATCCATGTGTGTCTCTCTTAGGGTCCTCGTTGTTGTCTAGGTTCTCTTGGACTGTGAATTGTAGGCTGGTTTTCTTTGTTTTATGTCTAAAAACCACTTATGAGTGAGTACTGGGTGTGGGTTATCTCACTCCATATGGTGTTTTCTAGATCCATCCATTTGCCCGCAAATTTCAAGATATCATTTTTTTTCTGCTGTGTAGTGCTCTACTGTGTAAATGTACCACATTTTCCTTATCCATTCTTCATTCAAGGGGCATTTAGGTTGTTTCTAGGTTCTGTCTATGACAAACAATGTTGCTATGAACATAGTTGAGCACATGTCCTTGTGGCACGATTGAGCATCCTTTGGGTATGTACCCCAAAGTGGTATTGCTGGGTCCTGAGAGAGGTTGTTTCCTAATTTTCTGAGAAATCACCGTACTGATATCCAAAGGGGCTGTACCAATTTGCACCCCCACCATTAATGCAGGAGTGTTCCCTTTACCCTACATCTTCTCCAGCATAAGTTGTCAACAGTGCTTTTGTTCTTGGTGTTCTTACAGCTTGTTTGCTTTTACATCTACTTGACACAAACTAGATTCATCTGAGAAAAGGGAACCTCAATCAAGAAAATGCCTCCATAAAACTAGGCTGTAGGCAAGCCTGTAGGGCATTTTCTTAATTAGTAATGGATGTTGGAGAGTCCATTGTGGGTGATGCCATCCCTGGGCTGGTGAACTACAAGAAAGGCAACTGAGCAAGTTATAAGGAGCAAGCCAGTAAGCAACACCACTCCATGGCTTCTGCATCAGCTCCTGCCTCCAGGTTTCCACCTTGAGTTCTTACCCTGACTTCCTTCAGTGAGGAACTGTGATGTGGAAGTGTAAACAAAATAAACTCTTTTCTCCCCAAGTTGCTTTTGGCCATGGTGTTTCATCTCAGCAATAGAAAGAAACCCTAACTTAAGACAGAACTGAAACAACCCAGTTGTGGAAAAGAATAGTTTTGTTTTTTGTTTTTTTTTTTTCCTTTCATTAAATGAGCCTGGAACAGATAAATATCTACAATGTAAGAAAATGTGAACAACTCATGCCTCACATCATACACAAAAAAATTAATTCAGCATGAAACAGATATTAGCATAAACCACCAATAAAAATGCCAGAGTAAATCACAGGAGAATATCTTTGCAACCTTGAGGTAGACATAGATTTCTTCAGAATGAGAAGAACATTAATTATAGGGGTAAATCCTGATAAATTAGACTTTAACAGAATTCAAAAATCTCTTTATAAATGGTATGATTTATAATTTCAGAGAGCAAGGAAACCATTGGCTCCTGCCGAGTACCAGCCGATGAACCCACCAGCCACCAGCATCCAGTGGATACTTGCAATACTTGCAACCCAATGTTCACACAGACGACCCTGGTTAAACTAAACAGACCAAAAATCAAAACCAAAAACAAACCCAAAAACCACTAACATGGGAAAACTAATAAGGGTGGAGAAAATGTACTAGCGATGTGAAAGAGCTATGAGAGATGGGGAAAGAGTGATTAGAACACATTATATGCATGTATATGAAACTGTCAATGAAATAATATACTGTGTTTATGTATTATGTATCATCTTGAAGAAGGATAGGAAGTGTAACTAAGTAAAAATATTCTCAATATACATCTGACAAGTTCTTGAAGGTACAACATGTAAAGAACTTCTCAACTCTCTGTTGTAGGGAGGCTGCTTGGCCCATTACCTCTAGTTTCTTATTGGCTAACTCTTACATCTTAATTTAACCCATCTCCATTAATCTGTGCATCACCATGAGGTCGTGGCCTACCAGCAAAGTTTTAAAGCATGTCTGTCTTCAGCAGCAGCTCCATGGCTTCTCTTTCACTCTGCCTCCTTTCTCCCAGTATTCAGTTTAGTGCACCCCCTTCTTCCGCCCCCCGTCTAGCACTTTCTACCCTGCTCCACGATAGGCTCAAAATAGTTCCTTTAATAACTGATGGTATCACAGCATACAGAGGGGAATACCACATCAACCCTCAATCACAGAAAGGGCTCTGATTTTTTTTTCTTTTCAAACTGGATCTCAGACTATGTAGACCAAGCTGCCTCCATCTCTGAAGTGTTGGCATTTCAAAGTGTGCACCACTATGACGGGTTGTCTCTAAGTTTTAAAAAGAATACAAAGATAAACAGCAGTTGAATATCTAGGAATGGCTTAACAGTATGTGGAAAAGAGGGAGCAGTAGCACTAATCATGATGATCACACACACACACACACACACACACACAAAGCTTGGCATTTAGCAGGCCGATGATATGAACTGTTGGGACTTAGAGCAGTGGGGGCTTTCACAAGAGTACAGAATGGCAAAGCCGCTACAGAAATCGAACAGTTTCCCATAAAGCTGGATTTTATACACAGTGTGACTCAGCAATTCTCTTGCTCTGTATTTACCCAAGAGAGATGAAAGCCTATGCACTCAGACTTGAGCAAGAACATTCCCAGCAGCTTTATTTAAGGTAGACAAAAAAGTGGGAAAAGCCCAATTGTCCTTTAACAAGTGAACAGATGCATGATAGAGTTAGCATCACAGAGGAGAGTGTTAGTTGTCAACAAGGAAGAATCAATGGCAGATGCACGCAGCAGCAGCAGCATGAGCTGCAGTGACACCTTGTTGAAAAAAAAGCCTGATACAAAGGCGCCCTGTGCCATTCAATATACATGAAGTGGTAGCACAAGCGAAGGTAATTTCTATTTTAAAAAAAAAAAAAAACAGCCAAGCAGTGCTTTCTCGAAAGCCTGGGAGAACAGGGTCAGGAGGGATGAGAAGGAGCAAGGGGAGTCTTGAGGGTGGGGGTGGAAAGTCGTTGTCATGGTAGAGATGTGACTTACGTGGCTGTACATATTCGTGGGAACTCATTAAGTGTGGCTCTTGAAAAATCTATGCACTTCTCTGTATAATAATTACCTGTCAATTTAATAACAAAGATATAAGATTTTTACAGGAGAGATGAAGGTGAAATCATGTGCACCAGGGTGAGAAAATATCACTAGTCGGTTAAGCCATAATTAACAGCAGGCAGGCGTCAACAAAAGATGCCCAACTATGTTGAACTACTTGTTTTTTTTTTAATTTGTGGGTTTTTTTTTTGCTTTTTGTTGTGTTTTTGCAAATGGTTTATTTTTAATGTTGCCTGTGATTGTGTTAAGCAGCTCCTGCTTTTAAAAGCAGGCTTCTTGGAAGAAACTAATTTTCTAGCAAGTCCATAGCACTGCCCTTGAGCGTGGCCATTTGGTTGGTCGGATCATAGGGCTGGTATAACCTATGACCTATCCAAGGTCTAAGGAGCTAAGAACGAATGGGTGACTACCTCAGTGCTGAGCTGAGAAGTGCAACAAGAAACAACAAACAGGATTGCTCTAGTCTCAGTTCGCACTCGAATCCTTCCTATGTTAGCTGGGTAAATTGGGCCCTTGTTGTGACTACCTCAGTGCTGAGCTGAGAAGTGCAACAAGAAACAACAAACAGGATTGCTCTAGTCTCAGTTCGCACTCGAATCCTTCCTATGTTAGCTGGGTAAATTGGGCCCTTGGTATGACCCAGCATCTAGTTCCCCTTCAAATGCCATACATAGATATGATGTATCAAGAGACAATTAAGAAACTTTCATACTTGATAGAGGAAAAAAATTAATCTAATTGTAGACCAGGCATTCACACACACACACACACACGCAGAATGTTACGTAAAGGGAATGTAGGGTAAGCTACTTTACTCAGTGTAAAGATGGGTGGCCACATCTTTCCTCCATTTCTTTCCTTAGGCCTGAAAATGACCAAAGCAGACCTTTTAAAAGAGCTTTGCTAAGAGGGCTCAAGTCCAAGAGGAGACAAAGCATTTTGGTGTAGGAATTCCGCTGAAACTCTCCGTGAGGAGCCCCGGTTGGCAGAGAGGGCAGCTGCCTGGTCTCTAAGATGCTCCCATTCAGGAGGTCTGAGGACCCGCTCCTCACTCTTCTCTTATTCGGGGTGATAACTGTTATGCTCTGAAGGCCACAGGTGACTGTAAGAGGCTGCATCCCAGAGTAACACGTGAGAGATGTAATGTACTTAAAGGAGAGGAAAACAAAACTGAGTAATCAAGCCCAGGCTTTCTCTTAGCCACTCCAAAGTGCTGGGTGCAAGAGTTTGCCTTCAGATGCCCACAAGTGTTATGAAGTTGGCACACGGAAGGTGGAGCAGGTGAGTCACACCTGTTATACTCACTGCCATCCTGCCAGAGGATGCAGACCCCTTCTGTAGGGATCGAGGAAGCCCTGAGTGAATGATGTCCTAAGTGAATGTGTATTTTGTAAAGGCCGCCACCATGTCAAGGACTCCAAGGCCTCAGACCCTTGGGACAATTTACAAAGCCATTCCCCATTTGGTCCAGACTCAAGAAAAATAGCGAACATAAGCACGATGAGGTTCCGGATTGCAGTGGTGCTGTGATAGCAAAATCTCACCTGATCCCAGCTTCCTTGTGTGTGTGTGTGTGTGTGTGTGTGTGTGTGTGTGTGTGTCAGTTTCTGTCCCTGCTTCATTCCCTCCCTGGCCCTAATCAGGGTTCCAGGTGCCAAACTGCTCTGGCTGCAGCTCCCTTCAGTACCCAAAATGCGACCGTGAGTCCCAAGTATGGGCATCACATGGGATCTACTTGGTAATTCAGAGTCTCAGTCCACACCTCAGAACTACGAAAACAAAATCTGCAGTTACAGGCGATCTCTATGTGATCCATTTGTGCACTGAAATTTAAGAACGTCTGAGCTCGTTTGCTATATTGGTTACACATGGTAATAGATTTAACCTTCTTCACACTCTTCAGCTATAGGTGTCCCCATGCTGCATAGACACTTTCTCCAAACTGAAGCGTTCCTGGCCCAGAAGACTCAGAAAACAAACTTCACAAAGCTGAAACTTTCAAGAATCACAAAGGACCCTCCCCTCGTGGGGTTATAGACCTAATGTGCTAGAGAAGTAGGCTCTGACCAGATGAGTTGTCCAGAGGAGATTCACTGACCTGCGGGGCTGCCTGCAAGTCATGCAGAGGACCCTAGGGAGCCAACCTGCAGAAGTCACCAGCCCTGCCATACTGGGGTCACCATGCTGGCATGGGCTTCAGTGATGCATCCCTACTCCTGTAAGTAACCCCTCACCCACGCCCCGTTAGTAACCCAATGGAAGCTCATTGGCTCACTAAGTTGGATTTCTATGCAATGGTTACTTTGCTCTGTTTGGAGCTCCCTTTCTGGAGTGCATGAACATGTGTGTGTGCACGCACGTGCATGTGTGTTTTATTTCTCTCCATAGAAAGGTCTGTCACAAAATAAGTAGTCACCTCCACTTAGGTAAGGAAAATTATGGGCCCAGAGATGGGAAGTGACTTAGCCATGGCCACACGGCTGGTAAATAGCAGAGTATCCGAGCTCTGATTCACTCCATATTGCTAAACAAAGGATTTAAAGGAATTCCCACCCTAGTTTTTCCATCAAAAGTCAAATAACCTGAACATATACTGAGCGATGCCTACTATGCCTACATTTTATAAACCCCTCCCGGGGGATCCTTGAACTGATAGCATTGTAACAGTAATAACTGGTTCTACAATGTTGAAAGTATTAGTTTAGTATTGATAGTTTAGTATTGACTTATGTAAACCAATAAACCAAACTACAAATAATAGCGGCCATCCCTGTCTTCATTAGGGTTTCTGTTGTTGTGAAGAGACACCACTACCACAGCACGCGACATGACCACCACTACAGCAATTATTATAAAGGAAAACATTGAATGGGGTGTTTTACATTTTCAGAGGTTCAGTCCATTATCATGATGGTGGGACAGGGCAGCCTGCGGGCAGACATAGTGCCAGAGAAGCAGCCAAGGGTTCTACCTCTTGCAGGCAACAATAAGTGAGCTGTCTCCCTGGGTTTAGTTTGAGCAAAGAAAAACTCAAAACCCACTTCCACAGGGACACCTTTCTGACAAGGTCACACTTCCTAATAGTGTCACTCCCTTTGGGGGCTCCTTTCTTCCAAACCACCACAATCCCTATTGCAATGTCATCCCAGAAACTCTCATCTCTGCCCACCGAGGAATTAGTGGAATCTCTAGGCACATGTTACTCAGGAAAGTGATTCTGAAAGATGGTGTATACCATGACGTCCATGCCTCTGATCACCCTGTGTCACCTAGGGCCACATGCTAGACCAACTGCTTCCTGTGAGAAACTCTGCTTATCCTGATAAATGAACTTGTGAAACCCACTGTATAGGAGTTACAGAATGTCCAATATGTTCCTAGGCTTGAATTCTCTGTGATCCTCTCCAGTGCTGGATTTTGATAGCAGAGTTGACAGAAGCCAGAATGGCTTTTGGCACCATGAAGACAACACTTAGGATGTGTGTTACCTAAAAATATCCCATATTATTATATAGTAAAGTTGTTTGTGCTACAATTTCGTCCTGTGTTACTTTCGGGAATATTCCCTGAGTATTATAACTACTAGTATTTTATGTCCTCTATGTTTGGGCAAATGATTGAGGGAGAGAAAGGGAGAAAGAAGTAGGTCAAGCTGGCCTTGACCTTGTGATCTTCCCACCTTGGCTCAGCTAAACTCTCATTTCTAAAGCGATAACAATTACTACAAAGATTTAGCGTGATGACAATTATGAGATAACTGGGCACTGTTTGGCACCACTATTTACCTAATAAATTATAGCCATCTCCTGCTGTTAGGGTCTCCTCTCCCACTTCCTGCTGAGACAAAGTGAACACCTAAACCACAGCTCCATTTCCATGGCAGTGATGTCAGCAAAGCTCACTGGAACCATTCATTAGAGGAGAAAATGATTGCAGAGGGAACAGTCACCAGCCAGGGACAGAGGACAGTGACACAAAAAGATTTCATTTTAATGTAGGACAAAAGGTCAGAAGAACAAAAAAGGAAAGAGTCAGACTTAGTAAAATCTGATCTCCTGACAATTTTAAAAAGGATTATTGCCAGCACTTCTGCTGCTAAATGAACTTTCTACTCAGAAAAACTCGGGGTTAGAGGAGGTGGAAAGGGACTTCACTTAGCTTATTATCTGTATTTAAATAGAAAGATCAAGCCTGAAGTCAAAGGACAAGAAAGTTTAGCTAATGGACATTAGGAAATTTTCTTGGGAGAAAAGATAAGCACAGTTTTCAAGTCTTATGTCCTCTCTATGTCTCTTAAGGGACACTCAGACAGGACAGCAATTTCATCACTGTATAATTTCAACAAGAAACGTTGTGAGGTTGATATCCAAAATTCTGTTCAACGTGTCTTCATTAAGCACCCACTGTGTGCCCAGTCCTGTCCTGAGAATAATCTCATTCGGAACTGAGAAGGTGACCCGATGGCTGAAGTGCTTCCTGAGAGAGTGTGAGAGCAGGAGTTAGATACCAGCACCCTCATAAACACCAGGAAGGAGTGGCAGCCACCTAGAACCCTAGTGCCCCAGAGGCAGAGACCCCCGAGATCTGTGGAGCACTCTGGCTAGATAGACTAGCACAGCAGTGAGCTCTGGGAGAAATCCTGCCTCCGACTAAGTTGAGAAGAGGTGTGGAGAGACTAAAATGAGTAGATCAATCATGGTCCTGGGCCTAAGTCTGAAGTCTAACTCCAAGTAATGTTTATAAGAAGATTTCTCAGCATCTCAGAACTGAAGGATGTAATTCCCTCCACTGAAGCGCTCACTGTCTTGTACTCTCTCTCCTACTACCCCATGAGCTCTGGTCTGTCTCACTTCACCTTGAACTTCAAGTGCCAGTCCGGATATCTTCTATAAGCTTTTCCTGATTCCATATAGGATAGTTCTCTATGTGTGACCTCCAGAAGCCTGTGCGGGCATCTGTTCTAACAAAATCACAATGTGTTATAAATATTGACTTGTCTACCCATGGTCGACATTGGACCACAAGCTCCCCAAAGTCAAGAGTTAACTATGATTCATATTTCTACCCATAGGATCTGACATCAATGCCTGATGAGGAATGGGGATGGGAAAGGGCAAATGGGGGGATTAGGCTCAGTGGAAGGAAGGAGAATATATGGAGGTAGAGAGGGAAAGAAGGAGGAGGGGCAGGGTTAAATGCCTGTGCAAAGCCCATCAGGTCTGTGCTACCTGACTTTGTCTTACGGGACTGACAAACGCTAAAGCTGAGCTGGAATCACCCAGGCACCTACTGTGAGCAAGGTCTCTGCTCAGCAGAGAGAACGAGCTCAGCATCAGCTCCTGGCAGAGCACTGACAGTCCTGCTGACTAAACTAGCTCTGAGAGACAGAGAGGAATTAGTTAAGGTCCTCACCAAGGGAATGAGACAATTTAAGTGGCGTTTGAGGGCCATTTATCTTGTTCAGAGCTGAAAGATGATCTGGAATGAGGGAGAGAAGGTTGAAAGAGGAGAGAGGATTGAGAAGTGTAGAAAATATTGAGACTAGCCTGAAGTGGTGGGGCATGCCTGTAATTCCAGGACGATGGAGTCTGATGCAGAAGGATCGTGAGTTTAAGGTTAGCCTTAGCTACATAATTAAGGTTTTCTCAGAGGATGAAACAGAGAGAAAAAAAGGAAAGGGGGGAGGGAAGGAGAGAGAGAGAGAGAGAGAGAGAGAGAGAGAGAGAGAGAGAGAGAGGAAGGAAGGAAGGAAGGAAGGAAGGAAGGAAGGAAGGAAGGAAGGAAGGAGAATAGGGAGGGAAGAGGAAGAAAGAAGGATAAAGAAGGGAGGAATAGAGCAATAAGAAAAGCATATATTCATACCAAATCATTCAACCCTGTGCATATAGAGCTGAGAGGCATTTGCCTTGAACTCATGATGCCCCAGGTTCAATCTCTAGCAATGCAGATAAGAAAAAAAAAACCCACTGTGTGCCTACTATTCACCAGGATATGCCTAACATCCAAATGGAGCACCAGTTCACACATGCAAAAGGATGGGAAAACATCGGGTGTTGTGGGATGGGGTGGGGTGGAGTGGGATGGATGGATGGTGAAGTTAATTGAAAGAGGGCAGCAAAGGAGCCCAGGATTGGGTATCATGGCTCTAGTGTCCATTTCCTGTGGGCTCCACCATTCACCATTCAACTGACCAGATACTTGAGTAACTTCCCCTGCTCTTTGTGTCCTGTCTGTTGCAATGGTGAGGTTCCAACTTGTGCAATGGTTTTCCAGCCCATCTCAGTGACTTGTATGGTCTGACTGAATGTAGCATGGTCTTCTGGTTTGGACAAGGTTGGGTTAAGTAAACTTAAGCAGCTTTCAGAGGTCTAACGATAGGGTCTATTTAGAAGCCCCTGGACCAAGGATGTGGCACAGCTCCTCAGATTCATAGTGCAGAACCCCAACCTTCTTTTTCATCTGCGTCCTTCCTATCTCCCTACAGAACTCATTCCAGCCAGGACTAAAACCGAGGAACTCCTACCCAGATGGCTTCCAGAGTCACACCAGTTCTAATGGTCTGTGATGTCATCCCAGTTTACCAAGACGAGGATGGCAGCATGGACTTAGGATTCATGAATGGCTTGGCATGGGGAGGGTGGGAAAAACAGGAGGCTCCTGCACACTAGATGACAAGATAGTAAAGGAGACTTGAAGGCAGAGAGAGGCAGCCATACAAGATGAAACCTGAAAGTTCACAAAAAAAAAAGAAAAAAATAGAAGCAATGCATCCCCAGCTGTGAGGCATTGGTATTCTGGCATGGTTTTTAATTTCCCATCCCTGGGATTAGGTATGTCAGCAAGGACTCCTTTGGCTGCCTCCTCTCAATGCATCCCAGAGCTTTTATTATGTTACCCATTTCCCTACATTGTATTCTTTCTTTGAGAATCGTAACCGTGTGAATATTTGACAATACAAGCATCTCAAAACATGCAGCTCTCCCCAGAGCTGCATTTCACACTATAATCCGAGGTGATCTCAGTTGCCAGAAACACTCAGGCCATTAATGGATTTTGGAGGGAAGACGCTGGTAATGAGATTTTTTTTTCCAAATGTGAATTGTTTTGCTTTCAAAATGCAGGGTGAAATCCAACAGAATATTACCTTCGACACACTGGCATGGTACGTCCAGCCGATCAGATGGATGTTTGGCTGGGTGCTGCACTGGCCTCTTCTGTTTCAAACAAAAGCAAGAAGGGGATTGATCTTATTCTTCCTCACAGGGTGGGCCATTGGCAAAAGAGTAGGATCATCCAGCCATTCTCAGGAGAAGAAATTCATTCTCGATAAATTACTCAGCTAATATTTCTGAAGACCTACTGTGTACCAAGAACTGTTTTGTGAGCTGAGTGGTATAGCAATGAAAAAAAAATAGTAAAATACTCTCTTTTCATGGGACTGGTGTGTCATATAAACATAAGCAACCACAGGCATTTGATGGCTATAATGACAATGGCTTTGGGGAATGGTGAGGCAAGAAGAAGGCTACAGACTGATTGGGGTCCAACTTCAACTAGGGGCAGGGAGAGCATCTCTCTGGTGGCTAATTTTGAACAGTGTTATGAAAATAAAGAGAAACTGGAGGCCAGAGACTACTCAGAGTCCTCGAGCTGCTTTGGACGATGGAGCCAAGGCATGTTTGATTTCCGAAGAATGGTTCTCGCCAGCATCCATCACCTGTCTTAGCTGAGAGTCACAGAGAATCAAGACAGAGTGAGAAGTTGCAGACAGTGCCAGGTCCAGAGAAGAGCGCTGCCAGGATCTGGAAGATGCAACCCTGAGACATGAGAAAGGAAGCCCAGCCTATGGGGATGCACATTGTTAATCCTAACACTCAGACAGCAGAGGCAGGAGGATCATGAGTTTGAGGTCAACCGGGGCTTTACCTCAAAAAACCAAGGGATGGGCACCTAGCTCAGTGGTAGAGTGTTTACCTAGCATGTTCAAGGTTTGATAGTTGGCACTGAAAGATAGACTAGAAAAGACAGAAGCAAGGGAGGGAGAGCAAGAGAGAAACAGGCAGGACTCCAGGGCCTGGAGCGCATAGGCAGCAGCATCCTCACAAGCTCGGCCTGCCTCTCCCTCAGACCAAAACAGGGTGGGTCCCCCTGCTCTGGAGCTGTGTCCTCTCTATGCCTTCACCAGCTCCATAGACATCTCAAGAGGCCTGTCCAGACAAGTAAGGGTGACTGTCCTTGCTTCCCCCAGTCCTTGGCCCTGAGGACCTATGGGACATATGTGAGTGTAGCCTGACCTCCAGAAAGTCCTGCTTCTTAGTTACCCTGTGTCTTTGGTAAGCCACGGTGTGTTGTCTGTTTGACTGCTAGAGAACAGACCACCTGTAGCACGTAGTAGCACAGGAGAGGATGGACAAACTCCCTCCTTCTTGTCCCATTGTATACTATTCATCCCACACAAGATGGGACAACAGAGCCCTTCTAGAAGGACCGTCTCCAGGACTGTTTTCTACTTGAGTGTGGAGATGGCAAAAGGCCTCTGGGGCCTGACCTCAGCTAGTTTGCTGCCCACCTGACAGGAGAGGGGGCTGTGACTCTGGGGGCTTTGTGATTATATTCATTATACTTCTGACCGTGAGCTTCCCAGAAGACAAGAGTGTGAAACCCTGCCACTCTATCTCCAACTCTCGGTATAGTCCCAGCACATAGTGGCTGCTCGGGTGGGTGTGAAATGCATGGCAGAGGGAAGAAAATCATTCTCCAAACTCAAGATCTACAACAGAAGCTTTCAAAGCACAGGGATCTGCTCTCCTCTGCCCTCTGATTTTAGCTGAGTGGAAACATTCTCCCCAAGGACACCTTGTCGGTCCTCCTACGAGTGGGCTTTGTGGGAAGTTACGGGGCCACCTTAGAATCAAAGAGTCAGTGCCCCCAAGGACAGGAGTGGGGGAATAAATGTTCAACCTCCCTGTTTCCTGGAGAGAAATAGCAATGTGTGTTCTACGTTGTTCTCGTGGGAGGCTGAGGGGATGTTATCTCCTGTGGGGCACATGTGGAGGCCAGAAGTTAGTTTCAAAATATCTTTCTTCGGTTGCTTCTCCACCTTATCGTTTTGAGACAGGAAGTCTCACTGAACTTGAAGATCCCTGTTTTGCCTAGACTGTCCCCCAGTGATGCCCGGGAGCTGCCTGACTCGGCCCACAACTCCAGGGCAGGAGGAGTTGCAGGATCAGCCAGCCACGCCCAGCTTCCTCTTGGATTCTGAGGATCACAAATCAGGTCTTTGTGTTTGCTCAGCAAGTACTTCACACACAGAGCAGTCTTGGTAACTCTACATTGTTCTTCATAAGCTCCTACAAAAGCCTGAGAGCTATGCCCAGTGCATAGCCACACCCAGTGCATAGCCACACCCAGTGCATAGCCACGCCCAGTGCATTGAGCTGCCAAGAGCCTCCCTGAGGCTCCTCAATTCGGTTTCTTCCCTTCTCTGAATTCTCTGCTTCCTCACTGTGGTTTCTATGATCATCCTCCAAGTAAACCAGCTGAGCGGAGGTTCTTGTCTCCAGCTCTCACTTGGAAAAAACCCAAATCAAGTCAAATAAGAACTCTATAGATCCTGTTTAACCCTCTTGTGCCCAGATTTGTCTGTTTTTTTTTTTTTTTTTTATTTTCTGGTTTGTGAACCAACCTCTGAAAACCGCCGACCTCCAGCCTGCCTTCCCTATTCTCCAGTGGCCAGCAAACAAGGCCTGTGAGTGCTTCTCCGTCACGGCAGTTTGGTTTTTCTTTCTGACCTGCCTTCTTTGCAGGTGAGGAAAGTAAATGAACTTAATTAATACCTTTCATAAAGGTTTAGGGGGCTGTTTTGCTAGCCCTCAAGTCTGAACCTCAAAACTCATTGAACCTTCCAGAAAGCACAACCTTCAAAAGATTACATCACAATCTCCCCCAAAGGGGCCAGCAGAACAGAGTCCAGAAGGCGCAGAACAGCCCAGAAGGATGCCACTTTCAAATCCGACTACTTGAGAAACCAAAGCTGATGTTCCAGAAATACACTCCACCTGCTGCCGGGCTACCTGATTAACCTGGGCTTCTCTGAAGCAACGGACTCAGAGATCTGTGAGAGAAAGCCTTTTCAGCAAAAAGGAAGTTTGGCCGAGGAATCCTTCTATTCTGTTTTTCGCAAGCGTCTTTATTTCACCCAGGAAGAGCTGAGTGTATGCAAGGGACCACACCAAAGGGCACGTGCTGGGTCTAAATGGAGCAACAATCTTTGAGAGAGGAGCTGGAAAATGAGCCTGACACAGGGGAGGAAAGAGCTTGGGATTGGGATTGCCTCCGTGTAGAACGTGCTGGAACAGGACAAGGGGCGGTCTAGGGAGGGAAGGGCTTGGGGCCGATGATACTATACTCCTAGTTCCACCCTCACTCAGAGGTGTCACTCAGCAACATCCCTTGCATGCCAACAACTCCCTTTCTCTATGCCTGAGACATCTGCCAGTTGCTGGAGTGAACCTGGCCCACACAGCAGTCAGGTCAGAGTGCAGGTAAGGTGACACCTTAAAGGAGCCCCTTCCAGGCAGTGGTGGGTGGGGCATGTGGGTTGGCGCTGATTTTCATTGGCCGTTGGCTGGGCTATTCCTAAACAGGCTACCTATGCTCTTAGCTCTTCTGAAGAACCCCACAAGGACAGTCTGGCCCAGTAGCCCACAGCAGTCAGCGAGTCCTTAGCCCTGGCGCCTTACTTCTGTCCTCTGTCTCTCCCTCATAGGACTGGGTGGGACAGAACCCTAAACAAATCCTGCACACACTCGGGATTTGTCTGCTTTCCGAGAGAACCGAACAGACCATTGAGAAACCGGCCCACAAGTGAAGAAGCTCTTCACGTGGGCTTGTCTCTGACAAGAGTCATAATCCAGGAGGAGCCAGTTCCAGCAATGACTTGGAAAGTAGGTGAGAGGCTTCTGACTGACAAGAGGAACTGTGTGACCTCTATAGACGTGGCCTTGCAGAGTAACCCTGACAGCATGGTTTGGATGCACAGATGAGTCCTGAGAGACATTCAAATAGCTCGAATTAGTTGGTGAGGACTGCCATAGCTACCACCAAAGACTGGGTGCCTTTTAACAATGGAAAGTCATTTTTATAGTCTTAAAGGCCAGAAGGATGAGGTCTATGTGTTTAAATGGCTTGAGGAGAGATGGCTGTCCTGCCATACACTCTCCCTCCCATCAGATCTAATCACTTGTAAGACCGCTATTCCAGTCATATTACATTAAGAACCTTTATGTCTAAACTTGCTTTGCCTTTATTTCTTCTTAAAGGTCCTATCTCCAAACGCAATTCCATTTTGAGGTAGTGAGGATCGGGGTTTGAAAGGCCAAATGTGAAGGGGTTTGATGCAATTTGGACTGTAACTGACCCAGAAGATGCCCACCTCCACGTTGAACAGGAACGGACTGTGACTCCGCCCCCTGCAAGATCTTTAGTAAGGCAACCCTTAACAGGGAACAAAGGCGAGTGGGGCAAAGAAGATGAAGGATAATGAGGCCAGAAATGAGCATGTCAGAAAGAAGGAGGTGGCAGGGGGCAAGGGCGTAAAGTCTAAGCCACAACAACTCTTTTACCTGCCAGTGGGTCGGCTCTTATTTCTATGGAAATGAGAACGGTGTAGTTAAATCTTTTTCCAGCTCGCGGTTGATTCATGAAGTGGTTTCGAATGCTGATAATCACTTCATGAATCACTGACAAACGTGGGAGCCAAATATCTGGCACTTGTGATCGCTGCCTCCTCTGATGAGCATTCCCGCCATGATCTAGGGTGTCCCTCTCTCAGGAACCAGGTGTGCGGATTAGACAGGTCTCATTCTGATGCCAAAGCCTCCTGCCTCAGGGATTCTGCACTCACCGTTTCTGCAAAAGCATGGAATATGCCCCCATCCAATGTAATGGACATTAATGAGAGGTTCCTGAAAGACGGCTTTGAGACCCTCACAATAGCTGTGACACAATCACCCAGCCGGTTCGAAGGGATGATTTCTCGAGGGCATCATACTATGTTGCTCAAAGAATGCCCTGTATGTATGTCAGCACAGCCACGTGTCTGCTCAAGGGCCCACAGAAGGTGGCCATTCTTTTTTAAATGAGTAAAGAATACCAAACACTCAGATAGACTAGCATCTTTATTGAAAACAGAAGCTAGCCAGGGGTGGAAGCATGCATTTATAATCCTGGCACTTGGGTAGTTGAGGTAGGAGGATTAGAAGTTGAAAGCTTTCATGACTGGGAAGCCTCAGGCTAGATTTTCCACAAGTTCCCCCCACTGCCCCTAGCAACGTGGATGGAGCACACAGCCTCTGTGAGATTCTTTTATTCAGCCAGAGAACGTTGAGTTTTTACCACGAGTCTTTTCTCAAGGGCACCACGATTACTGGCTGTCACATGCCAGGCCTGGTGATGGCTGAAGACAGAACTGAGAGATAAGATCAGCAGTTGCCATGGCCTCTCTGCCTGTGGGCCTCACAGTGATCCCCACAGGCAGAAACCCAACAGACAGCTCTCTAGTCTGCTTTACGTGTCACCTGCCGGAGCAAGCACGGTGGAGACTCAGCCGAGCCTGACCCAAGGAAACAATGTCTAGGCTGCTACCTGGAGAAGCGATGAGTCACCCAGCCAGAGGAGGGAGACAGAGAGGTATTCCCCAAAGGAAGGAAGAAGCCGAAGGCAGATGTGGCAACTAGTCCTCTAGAGAAGATCCTGCTTTTGCTAAAACATGTCTGTCTCCAATAGCCTCTTGAGATCCTGAAGAAGGGTCAAGAACTCCCTAGATCTTCACATAGCCTTACCTCCACTCTTCAAACAAAAAGGCACCGTCCCCGACCACATGAGGAGTTTCAATGCGGCAATTTCAGGACTGTTATAGACATTGCCTAACATCTACGGACTTTGGAGTCCATAGGGGCAAGTTCCCGCTGCGGACCCTTTCTTGCAGGCAAGTCACTGTCCCACTCCTACCACTACACCCTACTTCTTAGACTCCCTGAACTATCTAGAGACAGTCGGGTCTGCGTTCCGCAGCACACCGGACGTCTCCTCTGTCGGTTTCGTTTCTGTTCCTAGCTCTCAACAAAGCCGTCTGCACTTTGTGCCCCAGAGTGTGCTTAGATCTTCATCTCTTTAACACAGCCACTTCGGCTCGTATTAAAATGAGAACAAGAAGGGGTCTTTAGAGGCACTGGATGCTGAGAAAGAGGCAGGGTTTTCTAAATAGGTTAAGTGGGAAAGAAAGTTTTGACACCGAGGCTTGTTCGTGAAGAAGCATGTGTGTCTGGGAAAAGGAAAGATGGAGGGTGTGGGGTCAAACGATGCCGCTGGGAACCTGAACTCAGAAGGCCCTCGAGGAACTGCTTGTGAAAGGCCTTGAATGCCACAAGGAGCGTCCACTGAAATGGGGGGGGGGGTACCATGAAAGGGTTTTCTGGCGGGAGAAATGAGGTCATAGGGGACTCTTTGAAAGATCACTTGCTCACACAGTGGCGGCAGCAGGAAAGGTGGGGTGCTGGAAAGAGACACGGGGACGGGGGACTCTGTACCTAAGAAATTCTGAAAAGTACCCAGCTGAAATTGGAGCCTAGGGCTTGGAGCTGCTGCAGAGGTGAAGGGGAAAAGACAGTTGCATGAGTGAGGCGAGGAGAGGGCCTGGGGACTGGAGGCAGAGCTAGGTGATTGACAGGTAGAGGCACTACTGTTTCAGCCCCTCCAGACTGCCTCAATTCCCAACACCTGCCTCAGCGGGACCTCAGAGGTGATGCAGCCCATTCCTGAGCCCAAAAGAGATGTCCTCCTCCCTTCCCGTCCCACCTTCTCTCCTCCTAGCTCTTGATTCTCCTCTCCCTCTAGACCTCTTTCTCTGAGCCCAGTCAGGCATCTCTTCTCCGTGATTTCGAAGTCTCCCTTAACTGTACCCTGAGCCACCTCACGCCTCCTGCTTGCCTCAGCCTTGTGCAGAGTAGGAGACTCCTAATAACCTTCTCTGAGACTGCAAAAGATGACTCTTCCCATGCAGCCTCCCGGCCAACCTGTCCTTATATCAATCTGCTCCCCAATTAAAAAAAAAAAGTCTCTATCAGCTCTCGTTTGAAAGCAGTGTCTCCCACTGCAGCAATAACCAGGCTCGATTTTCAACCGTTGTTTACACAGCCCAGGGATTATGTTCGACTCAATCCCGGTGGTTTGTATGCTGTCCACACCTGGCAGCCCGCATCCGTGTGCTGTGATGGGGGAATATCTTATCAGTAATCACTTTTCTGGGTTGTGAACCTCCTCCCAGGCATCCTGCGGTGCTTCCACGAACCTCAGAGAATAGTTGCTGGAAAGCATCCGGGTCAAACAGAGCCTTGGTTCTAAGCCAACACCCACCATTCCGGAGCAAGCCTGAATTGAGGTTTTATTTCGAAAACACTATAAGGTGATTATTAGTGCCAAGCAAAATAACACGAGATTATTCCAACAGACAATTATCATCGACTTGTTCCGCTCCGGCTGTGAAAGACTGCTACAGACTCCATCTTGGTGTGGCTCACCTCTTGATGGGAGACTTGAAGAACTCATTGCAATAAGTGTCATAGTATAATAACTGCACATCTGTGGCACTCACTGGCTTGGGTAATGTCTGAGATCTTTTGGTTCAAAACTCAGGGGTAGGCATTTAAAAAATATTTTAATCTACACAGTTAAAACCCAATGCTAGTTAAGTTGTGGTAAAAGCTCATACAATGTTATAAGAAAATGATATGAAAATACATTGAAAGAAACAGATTAGTGCACATAATATCCCCCCTGCCAATAATAAATTTGTCCTCGGTTATAAGTCAAAAGGAGTAAGGACATGCTTAAGGATATTTGGTGTATCATTTTCTAGTGTAAATGGTCCAGGTAATTGAGGTTCCTCAACCCAAGAATACAGTATGTAGCTATTTAAAGTAATTACGGAGACTAGTCATTTGAACTGTACTTAGTATCTAATTTCTAGTGAAAGAAAGAACATGAAATGTTATATTCACTAACGACATGTGGTCCAGGCACTCAATGCCATTGCTTTTAGTGGCTTACGCTTTTGAATATCAAGAGTCTCTGAAAGGCCTTTCTCTCCATGCTTCCAATTCCCTCTCAGAACAGTGCTAGGCAGCTGCTGCTTCAGCTCTCGGTTTGGGGTGAGGCGACTGAGTCTCAGGAAGAAGAAACGCCCTGAGATAATCTTCACAGCGCGTGTGAATCAAGGAACCCCTATCTCTAAACTCTTCCATGATCTGCGCAGCAAAGGCAGCCAGGAAGAATGGTTCATACTGTGGCTAGATGGTGAGATGCCTTTGTCATCTCTCTGCTCCGTGGGTAGCCAGAACCTCCAAAGAAAACCCTGAAGCAGTTTTGCCGGCGAGGATGGACAGAGTACTCCTGTCCTGGCCAGAATCAGAATGTATGGTGGGCGCTTATGGGCGTGAGAAGGGACCTATTACCAGCAGTCACTGACTCTGCAGTCCTGTGATGGGGATTAGGAGATAAAGTGACCGCCTGTGCTGCCCCATTGATCTGAAACCACAAATATGCACATCTTAGTATGTGCACCTCATCCACAATAGATGCTTAGGTGTTTCCTCCCTCAGGCTGTTACTAATCCAATGGACATGAGAGTGCAAATATTGCCTCAAGATTCTGAGTTCAGATAATCAGAGTAGCTCAGACATGGAATGCTAGCACTTGTGAGATAGAAGAGGATTGGGAGTTCAAGGCCAGCCTGCACTGTATAGTGAGTTCTAGACTAGCCCAGTATTCATGAAAGCTTGTCTCAAAAAAAAAAAAAAGAAGAAAAAAATAACCCTTAGTCACTCTCTGATTTCAATTATTTTGAGTAAATATCCAAAAGTCAAATGGCTAGATCAATAGTAGTCCTCATTTTAATATTTTAAGCATATTTCATAGTTTTCCATACCAGCTGTACCATTTTATAATCCCATAAATAGTACATTAGGACTTCAATTTCCAATTTCTATGTATAGACCATGGAATATTTGCAGCTTTTAGAAGAAGAAAAGCCTATCAGTTGTGACCACATGGACCACCTGAAGGACGCTGTACTCGGTGAAGTAAGCCTGGAACAGAAGGATAAAGCTACAACACCGCCATTAATACAGCGAGCCTAAAATAGGCAAACGCCTGGAAATGGAGCACAATGGTCCGGGGGGGCTGAGAGCAGGGGAGATAAGGGGCTGTTACTCAGTGGGAATAAAGATTCGGTTAAGCAGCATGAGAAAGTTCAAGAGAACGTCTGTGCAGCCTCATGCCTGGAGTTAATAGTACTCTTTTGTGCACTTAAAACTGCCGAGAGAGGGCTATCAAAATGGCTCAGCAGGTAAATGTATTTGCTGCCAACCTTGAGGACCCAAGTTCAACCCCCCAGAAACCACACTGTGAAGAGAAGAAAACAAGACTCTGGCAACTTGTCCTCCAACTTCCATTCTTGGGATCCATAGCAGACACACACTTAAATAAATGCAAATCTTTTTGATTTGCTGAGAGATTGGATCTTATGTAAACTCTTCTTATCACACACACACACATACACACACACATATACATACACATACACACATATACACACATACATAAATACACACACACACACAACAGTATAGCTCACTGTGGGCTGTGGTGACCTCGGTCTAGCCACTCAATTCTCTATCTCCATTTCTTCATTTGCAAAATAAGGAGAACAATATTGCTTGCCTCACCAAACTGTCAGGAAGCCTAATGTTTTCCCAATATTAAAGCGCATAAAACAAATGGCTCCTGGAAATCACTTTGTCTTAATTTTACACTCGCTTATGATTTTTACCCTCAGGTCAGTCCTGAGAAGAAGGAATCACTATCCCCATTCTATAAGTAAGGAAACTGAGGCACTGGGGGATTGTTTCTTCACGGTGCATCTGAATGAGGACATGGCATTGATTCTGCCAACACAAAATGAAAAAGAAGCAGTGTCCGCAGAAGACTTCCTAGGGGATATGGTCCCTCATTGGGGCATTAATGGATAGGGAGGGCAAATTTGTCTTTTCAGCATATGCATTGTGGAGTCCAAGACACAGTGTTGTGAAGGCAGATGCATACCAAGAATAAAAATACCAGTGTCTTAGCAGGACAGTGGTGATACAAACCTTTAATCCCAACACTTGGGAGGCAGAGGCAAATAGATCTCCATGAGTTTGAGGCCAGCCAGGTCTACAGAACTACTTTTAGGGCAAACAAGGCTGTTACACATTTAAACCCTGTCTCAAAAAAACAAACAAAACACACACACAGTGTGTCAGAGGCCCAGTTTTTCTAGGGCCTTGAATTAGAGGTCAAAGCTTCTACGGATACTTTATTAGTATTAGTGAGTCCTTAAAGGCTGTGGACAAGAGGGACAGTCATCTGTGCACTTGGTCAGAAGTGAGAATGGTCAGGAGCCAGCCACTGCATTTGCAGTTCATACCCCAGACTTTGCCACTGTCCCTTCCTCAGAAAGGCTCCCAGAAAAACACAGGAAGAAGAAGCAACCAAGGGTGCTCCCATCCACCAAAGAGCTGCTCATAGTTGAGGTGCATTGGAATATTGTGGGGCTCTACACAAACAGACTCAGCTTCAGCAGGTGTGGGGTAGGACCCAAGCATCTGCATTTCAGCAGGCTTCCAGTAGATGTTGATGCTGCTAGTGCACACCCCATACTTTCTTCCTAGTCAGATTACTAATCCCAGAAGGCATAGTGCCTGGTCCATCGTGGGTGTTTAAGCATTTGCTGGAGCAAAAAGTTTAATAGTGCCCATCCCTGTTATCATTGAATTTTATCAAATAGACTCTTTCCCACCACACACCAAAAGCCATTTCTTCTTCTTCCTTGGTACATAGTCCTACAATCTAAGTAGAAGATATAACATTCATTTTTACACTGTCACACAGTCTTTCTGGATGGCTAAACCCCAGGTTCTGTGTGTGTGTGTGTGTGTGTGTGTGTGTTACACAAACATTTCATTTTTGCTGAAAAACACAATACATAAAAAGAGATAAGCAAAAGAGAACAAAACCAAACTACAATCTGATATACATCTCTTGAGATGTTGCATGTGTTACCCAATGGAAGTCCGCATCACATACTGCTGATGGCATTATAAAGATTGTGTCAGAAATATCGAAATGGTTGCATGGTATTTTATTATTTAAAAGTTTAAGAACTGGTTGTGATATTGTACTACCTTAATCTCAGCACTTAGGAGGAGCAGGAGAAAGGTAGATATCTTGTGGGTTTAAAGCCAGCCTGGTTTACATAGCAAGGTTCAGGCCAGCCAAGAGAACCTGTCTTTTAAAAAAGACTTTATATATGGTACACATAGTGACCTGTACAAAACAAAACAAGAAATTATGAATGTGGGGAAGAGAGTTGCAGGGAAGGAAGGGGAGGTGACAAGGTTTGAAGAAGATACGAGAGGGTGGGGAACATAAGCAAACAGAAAGTATTATATTCATGGATAAAACTGTCAAAGAATAAATTTAGCAAAAGAAAAATAAAGTATTTTTGAATATTATAAAGATAGAGTAACATAAAGGAAAAATCATGATCCATATTAAAAACCTATGGATAAATTATTACAATGCCTGAGATTTGCTTTAAAATAATCTGGTGAGTGGGAACGTACATATAAATGAAGAATAAAGTCAGAGCCAGCCATATGCTATTGAACGATACAGGGATATTATGTGGAGGTGTGTGACATGATTCTCTCACTTGGGCACATGTTGGTAAATTCCCACTTAAAGCATTTAAAAATAAAAGTAAGGTCCCAAAAAAGATGCAAGAAGAGGATTCAGAGGCAGGGATGGAATAAGAAATGTTTTAAGTTAGCTTTATTCACCCAAAGAAAGAACAATGCTTCATTTAGAGCCATTCAGCCTCTGCTTCAAACAAATTCAAGCCCCTTGAGCTACTAAATTGAAATGGAATCATCTGCCTTTATCATTTCCGGTCCTGTCAGAATGGATTTGCATTTTAAGTGTATGCTCAATGTCATATCTAAATTAGAACTAATTGAAACTCTCAAGAGTCTGGATGTGCACTCTGGCCTTATGGAGGTTGGCATGGTTTGGCCCATGTGGAGCCCTGGAGAGGGTGGAGGGTCTGGGAAACAGAGGACACAGCCCCACCTTGTCTGTACTTCACATGAACCTTGGGCAGGTCACTTCATCCCTCTGCTTCTCAGCTTCCCTAATCTCCAAGACAAATGGGTTTGAACCAAATGAACTCCACAACTTTTCCCAGCTCAAAAATAACTAGGCTCGACTTGAGGAAGCCTTTTCATCACTCTGTTCTGCAATATGCAAATCAGCTGAATTTAGTAATTGGACAGAGCTGATGGGAACAATTTAGCAAACTTTGATAACGTTGCACAAAGTAATTGTTCAATTATTTCCAACAGTTCAGTTTGGAAAGTACAGCAGGAGGTGGGGGGGGCATAGGAATTACCTTCACATATTAATCTTCTCACCCAGCAGAAACCAAAGGCGAATGAAGAGTGTGCAGGGGGGCCTTTTGTTTTAATTCTGATTAACTGTAGTTTCATCTGAACATTTTTACACCATGCTTTGGTCTTCCTCCTATGGATGTTGACTGAGTTCTCTTATCAGGATTTTAATTAACACCAGGTAGCGAAGGGGAAGCCAGGATGACATGCTATTACTTCTGTTTGATTTAAAGTCAACGCTAGGGACTTTTCTTCGACGAGCTGTAGAAATTGTCTTATCTCGTGCATTCCAAGGATGGCTGTTTCATGTAAATGTCATTTCTGCTGTCCAAAATGTTACAACATGAGCCAGCACAATACCGCTACTGTCTTGTTCTAAGAGACACGAGGGAGCCGGCAAGCTTTTGATCAAAGGCACAATTCGAGCATCAAAGTAACACCTCTTCTGTTAAACTCGAATCAAGAGGAAGGAAAGGAATAGAGGCCTGGCTTCAGCAATAGCCCAGCCTTCTGTCCTGGAAAGTGGCAGCATTTTCAAGGCTCAGTCCATCACAGAGGGCCAGCAGAAAAGGGCAGTGTGGTTGACTGGTGATGGGGGCACGCGTGTTGCCTCCTCTAGTCAGCTTGCTTCTAGTCAGTCTGCAGAAATCCACCTGCTCCTGTGCAGACTTCTTCTCTAGGATTAAAAGACTGGCATTGACACGTGCACGCGCGCGCACACACACACACACACACACTGCAGTGTGTTTCTACAGTAGAATGTTTCACAATAGGCAAATGAACCCTCAGGCTGGGGTTGTAGCTCAGCAGTGAAGCACTTGCCTGGTGTGCACAGGGCCCTGAGTCTGAATCCTGGCACTGCAAAAGTAAACAAATAAACAGCGAAGCAGTTGAATGTCAAAAATATTCTGTTGAAGCAAAGAAGAATCCAGATGCTAAAACAGTATTGTATCATTTCAGCTCTAGGAATGCCTAGATCCTAAGATAAGAGCAACCTGGGCAGTGGACAATGCCAAAAGGATGGGGCACTGATGAACACATCTTTAACTTGATGAGAATGGAAGTTACACCAGTATGCATAGGTGGAAAAAGTCATCAAGGTAGATACTATAAAATTATGCCTCACTTGAAAAGATGCCACCAAAAGCATCCTAAGTATCAAATATGTAAAGTCACTGCACAAATCAAAGGAAGACAGATCATGGAATGCACTGCCATGGTGGGTAACAAAGGAAGTAACCAGGGCTTGGTGGCTATCAACACTGTTTATGTCTCACCTTCTTCATTATCATTTTAGCAGAGTTACATCTTGATGGAGGTGGGTCTTGTATCTTATCTGTTGCTTTCATTGGTTAAGTAATAAAGAAACTGCCTAGGCCCATTTGATAGGCCAACCCTTAGGTGGGTGGAGTAAACAGAACAGGATTGGGGGAGAAAGGAGCTGAGTCAGAGAGTCGCCATGATGCTCCCAAGCCAGCCAGACGCAGGTTAAGATCCTCCCTGGTAAGCGCACCTCGTGGTGTTACAGGGATATTAGAAATGGGTTAGATCAATATGTAAGAGCTAGCCAATAAGAGGCTACAGATAACGGGCCAGGCAGTGTTTAAATGAATACAGTTTCTGTGTAATTATTTCGGGTACAAAGCTAGCCATGTGGGCGGCCGGGTGCTGGGGACGCAGCCCAGCCGCCCCTGTTACTACAGAGTGGCGCCCAACGTGCTAATGAACTCCACGTAAAACCTGAGAGGTCTTAAAAAGGATAAAGAAAGAATTTAAGACAGCTTTTTGCTGTTTCTGGGTTGCTTGCCGCAAAGAAATTGTCCTAACTCGGCAACAGGAAAAAACTGGCTGTTTTAAAATGCCGGCTTTCTGGGCTGTGCCGCCATTGCGATCTCTGTCTGGCTCCGGCGGGAGACAGAACTTTTAAATAGAGCATTTGAAATAAAGCTCTAAGGCTTGCTTGGCGCCAATGTGGACTTGCTATGTGCCTGGAACTGTGCTCAGCTCAGGGGCACCAAAAGGCTCTGAGGCAGGAGCGGCTGCTCCACACTGAACTGTGCTGACCTCAGGCAGGAACTACCATAATTACCATAATAACAGCGCACAGTTAAGGTTTAGACTGGGCAGGACACAGGCAGTACCGTATTACTTGTACATGGTGCAACTTAAGTTTTTAAGAAGTGCTTAACATTTTAAAAAATGCTCCTGGATAATAAAAAAATTACAGATTCACAATAAAACAGATTCAGACAGACCACTAAATGGGTCACAATGTTGGATGAATGTACGTAGGCTTGAGAGAGAGAAAAAAAAATAGAGAATAAAGTTAATGCCTTTAAAAAAAAAGGTAAAGTCTTTAAAGAGACAGAGTACAGATAGTTATAGATTAAAAGAAATAAAGAAAAATAAGCCACGTAAAAATGGAAAATTCACAGAGAGTCTGGATTCTTTGTATTATTGTGTTTTCTTTAAAATTTTTGATTGTGAAAGAGCTAAGTACAGAGAGACATTTCATTACATGGGCTGCCAAGCTAAACCAGAATGGATATAAGGGTATTACGATTTCAAAATTTGGGTCTAAGGATATGATGCTTTGGAGAGGGTCTTCTTTTGTTTTCACAGAGGATGTGACCCTGTGGATTGCATCTATTCCGATTTGGTATGATAGACCTCGCCCTCCTGAAAGGTTGCTGTGAACATTTCAAAAAATTTACTTCACTCACCTGCCAACTGAGATGAACCTGGCACACAGGTTACCCCATGAAAGATATGATTAACAGCGCCCCCATTCAGCAGGAAGCAGTTTGGAGAGAAAAAACTGCGCCCATGTTCCCAAATATTGTTTATAAATATGCTTTTACATTTAAAGGGGGATATGATATAGATATGAATAATTTGCATTGGTATGGATTTTAAGGCCAATTTTGTTATATGTATATGTATTTCTGATATTGATTAAGGTATTGTGATTGTGTAGTTCATTTAAAATGTAATGTATATTAGGAAATATAGGTTGTTAATGGATAATCATCAATAATAGTCAAGCTTGTAGTCATGTTAGTTAGATTTTCTAGATATATAGAGATATATTTTAGTTAGATAGGCATTCTTCATATCTTTCAAAGACTGCAGAATATGGCATTTAAATGTTTTAATAACTTAGGGCTTTTTATGACTATGAGACACGTCTGCTCCTGGCAGCACCAATCTACTTCGAGAGGAAGATGGGCATCGAAGAGGATCCTTATGGAGTTTGATAGCCATTTGGGCAAGAAACTGCTCTTGCCTGGACTGATGCATAAACTGGACACAAAGAACCTGCAGAAAGAGGACTGCTGAACTTGCCAAAAGGTGAGATGGTCTTTCGGGGTTCCTGATTCATGAAAGAGTCTGCGAGACATTCTGCAGGACACAGCAGATAGTGACTGAACTGTCTTTGAATTTTCCTGCTTCATGGAAATGTCTCTGGATATTATGGGCCTGAAGGCCGAAGATGGATGCCCCAATGGTACAGAGGAACTTTGGGTGACTGTCCAGGCAGCGAGATGTCTCTGTCATTTCTAGAGTTTTGGACTTCCTGTTTACTTAGGTATTATTATATCCTTCTGGAGTCTTTGATGGAGTTGAAGAATAAATAGTTATAGTTTTCCTTAGTTATGATAAGAGATAAAATAGATATAAATATTGTAACTGTAATTCTTACTTGATAACTGTTTTGTTATATGTAATTTTACTGTTAAAGTTAAAGCCTTTCTTTTTTGTTTAAACAGAAAAAGGGGAAATGATGGAGGTGGGTCTTGTATCTTATCTGTTGCTTTCATTGGTTAAGTAATAAAGAAACTGCCTAGGCCCATTTGATAGGCCAACCCTTAGGTGGGTGGAGTAAACAGAACAGGATTGGGGGAGAAAGGAGCTGAGTCAGAGAGTCGCCATGATGCTCCCAAGCCAGCCAGACGCAGTTAAGATCCTCCCTGGTAAGCGCACCTCGTGGTGTTACAGGGATATTAGAAATGGGTTAGATCAATATGTAAGAGCTAGCCAATAAGAGGCTACAGATAACGGGCCAGGCAGTGTTTAAATGAATACAGTTTCTGTGTAATTATTTCGGGTACAAAGCTAGCCATGTGGGCGGCCGGGTGCTGGGGACGCAGCCCAGCCGCCCCTGTTACTACAACATCTGACCCAGAGCGAGCGCCTGAGGTCCAAAAATCATCATATAAAGACAAATCGTGGACAGTAAAAAAAGAGAACTATTACAAGTATACTTTGGGGGTTAGAGAAGACGCTCAGTAGTTAACAAGGCTTATTATTGCTCTTGCAGAGGACCTGGGTTCAGTTCCCAGAAACCATATGCCAGCTCACAGTTGCATATCATTCCAGTCCCAGTGCACCCAAGGTCCTCTTAGGACCTCCTGGGGCTTTTGTACACATGATATATATATATATATATATATATATATATATATATATATATGTATATATACATATATATGTATATATATATATATACTCAGGCATAAATACATAAAATAAAATAGCTTTTAAAGAAGTATTCCTTAAAGGGTCAGTGCGATGTCTCAGCTGGTAAAGGTCCTTGCTGCCAATCCTGACCACAGAAGTGCAATTCCCGTGACACACATGATGGGCAAAGAGAACCAATTACTGTGAGTTGTCTTCTGAACTACACACACACACACAATATATATATATATATATATATATATATATATATATATATATATATATATATTGTAATAAAATAGAATAAGAGCAAAAGAAGAACACCTTATACTTTCTGAAATCTCTGCCAGGGGCTCAGCTTATAAGAGGCTCATGGGTACCAAGATACAGCAACACCACCATCTTTCTGGTGCCTGGAAATATGCTCACCAAGAACACCAAATGTAACCCATGTGAATCTCTCTCTCTCTCTCTCTCTCTCTCTCTCTCTCTCTCTCTCTCTCCCCTTTCCCTCTTTCCCTTTCTCTCTCCACCCAGCTCTCTCTGCTACTGAGTCTACACCTTTTAACTGAGCACATAACACACCTTCACTACTCTGCATTACCAGGCCTCCATCCTAGCACTAAAATACTGGTAAAGTCTATTCTGGCTTAGTGACTTTGCCAGTCCCCAAGACATCCTATTCAGGCTGTACACTACTTTACTTGAAAGAATAGATATCACCAAACAGTTGGTAAATCCAATATGTTTCGTTTCATACTTTGGTTTGTCTTTCTCGGTGAGCAGCTTTGAAGACTTAGAGAATCCTAGATACCATCTCACAACAGATCCCCAGACAAGCAAAACTGCAGTGACAATCACATCTTAGAGTCTAAAATTCACAGATGCACAGCTGCCCACCCCCGTACCCCCCGCTAGAGCTCTTCTACATAGCAGAGCCCATAGCAAACCATGGGAATGTGCGTTATAAGCAAGGAAGACTGACCAGCAGGGGCAATTACCCCTGTGACTAGGAACCGAGTGTGGGCAGAGGCTGTCGCGGAGGTGCTCACCCTGGAACCCTGCTGGGCTCCAACCATTCTCACACTACATTCTACATCCTATTAAGCCAGTTGCAGAACCACTGAGGAGACCTGGACAGGTGTTAAGTCGCCTTTTGTCACTGAGCAGGTGTGTGAGCGATGCTGCAGGAGCACATGTCACGTCTCCCAAAGCGGGAGGCTCTGCCAGGGATTTACTCTGAGCACAGGGATCAGGAGACTACATCACTTTTGACTTCGAAATAGCTGGGATCAAGGACCTGGCTTTCTAAGCATGACAGGATGATAAAAATATTCTCTGACAACATACCATGTAAGATACAAGCGGCCAAAGCAAGCTCTGGGGCGAGAGGAATGAATGTGATCCACTCCTACATCTAAAAGCTACTTCTCACACAATAGTGCGCCCAGGCTGGCTTTAGTTGCTGTGGGGCAGTCAGAAAAGCAATAATGATTTAAAAAGTAATCTGGAATCAGCCACATCTGTCTACTGGATGGTTAAGCCCTGGGGGAAAGAAATACAAACACACAAGCAAAAAGAATGGGAAGTTTGGGGCCGTTGAATTATTTTCTACAAACCTATACTAGGTGTCTGTCATGGAGCAGTCACTGTGTTTACACTGGAGAAGCAGAATGAGATTGATACCATGACTGGTTTCAGGGAACCACATCCTAACAGAGCTGGACAAGTAAGGATAGTCATAATACTGAGTAGCCAGGGCAATCACTGGGCAAGAGAGCTTGAGGAAGCCCAGACAACTGAACCATAGCCTATGCCTGATGTACCCTCTCATGCCATGGCCTTGGGTTAGAGTTCCACCCTAGGAGTGGAGGAATCATAAACATTCAGACCCTTAGATCTTACACTCTAGGGAGGTCTTTGCCCATGAGGGTCCTTCTTCCTCCTCTTCTGTCTCCTCCCAACCCCCTTCTCCTCCTTCTAATCTCTCTCTCTCTCTTTCTCTCTCTCTCTCTCTCTCTCTCTCTCTCTCTCTCTCTCTCTCTCTGTCTTTCTCCGTGTGTGTGTGTGTGTGTGTCTCTCACCCCTCCCTACCTCCCTATCTTTATACCCCCTCTGGTTACTTGTAAATCACACTAGGGAAGAAATAAACCACCTCTGTGTTGCACAAAGCTAAATTAATGACAATAAATGTCACCATACTAAGCACTTCAATATCCAGGAGCAGAGAAGACTCCAGTTCTTTTCAGGGTCCCATATGCCTGAGATAGACCCAGTGTGCATCTGAAAAGCAATGAATGACCTACTAGGGTCTTCGAAGACTGTTCCACAAACTGCTGCACACCTATTATGTGATGGGCTCTGGAAAGAAGGAAATAACTCTCTATTGTGTATAAACTGACTCCTCAGATCATGGGGGACTTTAAGCATGTACCCTCGGCTGTGTGAGTCCAGATTCCATACTGTTGACCAAGGCTTCTGTCCCACCCAGCTGTCGTTCAGTCCCAAAGAAATCACACAGAGGTCTACATTAATTATAAACTGATTGGCCTATTAGAACAGGCTTCTTATTAACTCTTACATTAGTCCATAATTCTTGTCTGTTAGCCACGTGGCTTGGTACACTTTTTGGCGACACAGTCACATCTTGCTTCCTCTGTCTCTGGGTCATGACTGCAGACTCAAACTTCATCTTCCCAGAATTCTCACTGCCACACCTCTACATCCTGCCTGGCTACTGGCCAATCAGTATTTGATTAAAAATAATACAAGTGACAGGATAAAAGACCATGGTCCCACAGCACCATACCTTTTTGATAATATGCCATAGTCATCACTGAGAAGAACTCGTGCTATCTAAGGTCTGCTTTGAGCATTCTCTTATTCAGTAAATACATATTGAACTTCCCTTCATGCAAGCTTTTAATAAGTACTTTTATTCTGGTGATGGTGGAAGTGGGGGCGGGTTCCAGACAGGGTTTCTCTGTGTAGTCCTGGCTGTCCTGGAACACATTCTATAGACCAGGTTAGCCTTAAATTCAGAGATCTGCCTGTCTCTGTGTCCCAAGTGCTAGGATTAAAGACATGTGCTATCACACCCATCTTAAGTACTTACTTTAATGTACATCAACCTTAAATTTGTCACACACACACAGCAAAAAACAAATCCTATAAAATTTCCAATGTTTTCAAAGTACTGTGATGATCAGTGCTCCACAGTAAAACAGAACCAACATAATACATAGTAACACATGTATAAACACTGGATATGCATACATATGAGAAGATTTTCATTATGTTATATATTTAAAGATATTCTTATGCAGCATATTATTCTACATATACTAGGAAGCGAGTTATCACAAGCAATTGGCTCAAATGATTATGGAAGCCAGGAAGACTTGGATCTGCAGCTGACAATCTGGAAAGCCAACTGGATAGCAGCAAATCCAAGCTCAAAACCACGAAAAGAATGGAGCTCCAAGACTCACAGGAGTGAATCCTCCCTTTCTCTGGCTTTTTGCTCCAATCAGGCTTTCACTGAAGTGGATAAAGGCCACTCATTACAGCAGGCAAACTGCTTTACAGTCTACTAGCTGAAATGTTAAAACCAAGAAATGCCCTCACAAACACACTCAGAATAATGTTCAACCATATATCTAGCTACCCTGCAACAAGTCAACTTCACCCACCAAAAGTAACCAGGGCAAATCAGACTTGAAGTTAGATTGAGGTGGCCAGGAAGCCTTCAGGTATGGATCCTGCCTATGTTCTCATGCTGAGTTAAAGATAGAATTGGGAAGCCTCCTCAGGCCTACTGACTCCCAGTCCAGTGCTCTTTCTGAGCCCTTACCCAGGTCCCACAAGTTATCTCATGGTGTCTATATCCCTCAAAACTATCTTTTTCTTCTGTTGGCCTTAGATGCCCTGCAATCTCCAGACCTCCCTGCCAGACCCTTCCTAATCCATCTCTTGGTTTGACACTAGGGTATGTCTCACCCCATGTGTTAACGACCTGATAGCTCTTCCATCGAGGATGTACAGACAGAACTCTGACCATGTGGGCAGCCTGGCCAACAGTCTCATTTTAGGGGAACAAATAAGTCTCAGGTCTATGAAAGAATGATGAGAGGCAGAGCATCCACGAGCAATCACTCCTAAGACATTTTATTATCTACAACTTCGTCGTGGAAACTCTCAGATAAACTCAGCATCCCCATCTGACCACTTAAAATAAGGGTTAGGCTATTGGGAGCAGCCTTTCTTCAGTGAGGAACCCTGCCCAAAATATCAACAGAAGCCCTCTTAAAATAAGAACTAATCGTTGGGACAAAACAGAGAGTGAGAGTTATTAGACAGGAAAGGATTGGGAGTTGGGTCAATGCAAGACAGGCAAAGCAACGGAAAAGGAACGTGGTATTTATTCCTTTCAGAGGTGGTGGTCACAGTGCCTTCATGGAAGCAGCAATGGGCCCTTGTTAGTCACCCAATCAGCTTCCTTGGTCATCCGTACCCTAACTCCAAAACTCTGAGAAGTCAATAGCCTGATCCAACTTCTTTGTGAATACGTCTCAAGTATTTTCTTATAACAGTAAAATTAAAATCAAGACACAAATTGGCACTGAGAGGTAGAATGTTGCTGTAACAATGCCTAGAAATGCAAAGATGGGCTTTAGAGCTAGGCAGAAGCTGCGAGCGTCTGTCAGGGCAGGCTAGGCTAGAAAAGGCCGATGCTGCCGTATTTAGTGTTTGGATTGATTCCAAGGAGGACTCAGAAAAAGAAGGGAGTGAGAGCAGAGCCCGAATCGCCCCAGGATTATTTAAGTGGCCACGATCAAAACATTGGCAGGAATTTGGAGAGTAAAAGCAATTCTGATGAGGTCTTAAATGGAAATTAGGAATACCTCCCTGGAAACTGGAGCAAAGGCCATTCTTGCTGCAATCTGGCAACCAACGTGGCCGACTATACACGTGTCCTAGGGCTTTTTGGGTTTCAGAACGATGATCTAGGCCATTTTCTGGAAGAAAGCTTAAGGAAACTTCTGAGGACATTACATGGCTTTTCTTGATAGTTTGCAGTAAAGACACCAGAAGAAAAAAATGAATTAAACATGGAATTTATAATTAAAAAGGAATCAAAATGTAAAGACTTGGATAATTCTCAGCCTAGCCAGGGTATAGGATGACTTACTAAGAAACAAAAAGCATGAACAGACAGTTAGTCACCCCAGGGAGGGTGCCAGTTGCCAACCAAGGAGCAATAAGCAGCTGCAGCCAAGTACAGTTTGATGAATCTATGAGCATTTTGCTGGCCAACCACACTGAATTAAGAAGTACCTTCTGGGTGTGGCTGTGAAGGTGTTTCCAGAGATGACTGACATTAGAAACAGCAAATGAGGGGGAAGACCTATCATAAATGTGGACAGCTTCATCTAAAAGGCTGAGGATATGGGGTTAACCAAGTGGGAAATGGAGGAGGAAGAGTACTCTTGGGTCATCCTCTCTGCTTCCTGACTATTGAGGCGAGCATCTTAGTCTGCCACACCACACGCCTTCTGTTTCTACCTGGATGTCCTGCCTCATCACAGACCAGGATGATGGAACTGTCCAAATATGGACTTGAATCTCTAAAACTATGGACCACAATAAATTTTTCCTCCATTTAAGATGTTCCTCCCAAGTATTTGCCACAGTGACAAAAATATCTGGTATGGGCCATTTTGACACTGGGCCTCTATAATACAATTCTGCTGTACCCCGAGGACAGGACATGGAGTCAAAGGAGATTGCTCTCAAGCCTTCTTGGGTAAGGTAAGAGACGGGAGACATAGTTTAGAACAGGGCAATAGTCCCTCCTTAACGCCTAGATGAGGAACCATGTAGCTATCTGCTATTGAATGTCATAGTACTATTAACGATGGTTTAACCTCCAGGAAAATGTAAGGGACACTGTAGGTTTTTTTTCCTTTCCCCTCTGGAAAAGCATTGCCTATGTTAGTCCTGAAGCTGCAAAAAACCCTGAAGACAGAGAAAGAGCACACAAGAAAAAGAAGAGGGTGAGGACGGAAATGAGAAGCTGACAGAGGCAGGCAAATTCTGTGACATCTAAGGAGCTATTTGCATTCCTGGTTTCCATGGCCTTGCCCTAGTTTCTGGCTTCTAACGGTCTGATTTCTCGTCCTGCCCTTTAAATTCAGTGTGTTGTCCTGACAGTCTTTCAATAAATCCGATTTTTTTTCTTAAATCGTTTCAGGCCCGCTGTCTGATGTGTTGCGAAGTCCCCTGACTAATGCAGGCAGTGACTGACCTGAGCCCCAGCACAGCCCACTAGAGCGCTGCAATTACCCATATTTCCCAAAATGGGAATATTTTGTTACCTTATGATTTGAGCAAGATTAATCTCTAAAGACTAGAGTATAAATATGAAATCAAGGTTCACTGTACACTTAATGAACCTCCTTTATTTACAAGTCTAAAATTACATAAAATTAACTCTGCCCTCAGGAAATCCAGCATACATTACCAGGCTCACCATCCTCCTTTGGATCCGCCCGCTTGGCTGCAGTAAATCTGTGAAGGTTGACAAACATCGAATATTCTTCACTTATATTTATTGTCCATTCAAGAGCTGACATTTCCTATTGGACGTTTAATCACAGGTTGCTTTGTTTAGCATTTTTTCCTGGTGAGGGGAGCACATGAGAAATTGATTCCCTGATAGCATGAGGTAGAAGACGAAGCACAAATTCACCTACAAGCCTTTGAACTTCTCATCTCCTTTCGCCTGTATGGTTTGGACACTTCATTCCCTAAAGTGAAAGGTAAGGACTTTAAGACAGAAAACCAATTGGATTGCTAGAATCCAATCAACAACCATGTCCCAGGGCAAAGGGCCAATCTAAAGTAGCCCAGCCCCCATGGCTCAGCACTTCCCAAACACTACAGCCCACCCGGGTCAGAGACAAGGAGCTGGCTCTTTGTTACCAACAAGCAAGAGGCTGACAGGTGGGAAAGTTTCCCTGGGACTGAGGAAATTAAATTGAACTCAAGTTGGAGGTTATTTATCTTCGCTGTGACCCGCAGTGGTCTCCCGTGGTAGCACCCCAAGCAGCAAGGCTCAAAACTCTCTTCTGCGAGTCAATTACTGGGCACAAGCATTTGGTAACAGTTCCAATGTGTTAGGTTTAAACCGACTCAGACGTATTGAACAGAAAAGAAAAAGAAGAGGGAACCAGGCACCTTTGGGGATGTTGTTTGAAGCTACAGAAAGGCAGGGTTGAAGCCTGCGGAGGATTTGTAAAGAAGCTGTAAGATCTTTTGTTCCTTTGAAAGGAACTGGAAGAGAGATGCAGGGAGGGGGGGCAGGAGACACCCAGCTGCAGCGCTGAGTGGTAGGGAAGGCGAGGGGGGACCTGTGATGTCTGCAGACGTGAGCTTGGGTAACTATTGCCATCACTGATGTCTCGGGCAAATGCTTGGGTAAAAGCCCCATCTCTAAGGCCTCCACTAGTAAGAGAAAATGTCACTTTCACTCCCCAAACCTCTGTCCATACCTGTAAAATGCTAATGAATTCGATGTGTTTGTTTCTGTAAGGATGCAAATACCATCAGCCACAGAAGGGCTAGTTACATTTGGAATGCATCCCCATTAAGAAATGATGTCTATGGAACGGAAATCCTGGCAGAGCCCAGTGGCAAAATTCAGAGAAGGCCAAGACTAGAAAAGATGAAGCCAGGCCAAATAAATAGATAAAGAAACAAACAAATAAAGCTTCTATCAGGAAGTCTACGGAACACAGCATTGTATCATATTGTCAGTCCCTCAGATTCATGGGCTTGCCTTTGACAAGTGGGACAGTAGCTTCCATTATCTATGAGTAATAGCCCTCGTTATGCTAGGAGACCTTAGTTACTATAGTCAATTTGAGTCAGCCAGCTGGTCTCACCTAAAGATGGCTTTCTGTGCCCTGACTAGCCCCACTGCCTACTAGTGGCATATTGCTGAGTTGTAGTAGTTATAAGAATCAGGGTCACCGGATCACAATATCACCTATAATATTGCATGCTGATATTGTTTGTCTGTGTATTACAGTCTCTTGGGCATCACAAAACGTATTGAGATCCCCTTCCATCAAGAGGACAATTTATTGTTCTGAGTGCATTCCTAACATTGAAATTAAAAACAGGCCAGGTGTGGTAGAGCACACCTTTAATCCCAGCACTCAGGAGGCAGAGCAGGTGGATCTCTGTGAGTTTGAGGCCAGCCTGGTCTACAGAGCAAGTTCCAGGACAGCCAGGGCTACTGTTTTCTAGACCCTGTCTCAGAAAACAAACACAGTGACTCTAACACACAGCTAAGTTGTAGAACCAGTACCCTAGTAAGGTATGGCAGGATGACAGTATACATCTATAACCCTAGCATTTGGTAAGTGGAGGCAGGAAGATCAGGAACTCCAGGATAGCCTCAGCTACATGGGAAGACCAAGGCTAACCTGAGCTACATGAAACACGGATGAAAACAAAAAAGGAGACGGAGGACCACTCTAGAGTAGAAGGTGACACATTTTCTGGGTACAAGGGCTGATCGGTGATATTTGGAGCTTTTCTAAAAATAGAGTGCTTGTCACAGCTACTTAACACTGTAAACAGACACGCCTGAGATATAAACAAATACATTCTATTTCTATAAAACTTTATTGACAGAAAAAGTCGGCAGGTAGGGGGCCACGGTTTTTTGACCCCGGTGAGAGGGCTTCCTTACTTAAAGTGTACCTGAGCCTGTTAGAAAAGCGAGTGCTCGGGCTCCAATAGGATCCCCAAGTGATATGCACACTTTGAAGCTTGCAAGGCACAGCTTTAGATGTGCTTTGTGAATGCAGCCAGCATCCCAGCACCCAAGTGCCGAGTTCCCATCACTGTCAGCATCCCCCATGCCTGTCACTTCCATCAGCTAAGCTGTCTCTACAGTTCCGTAGCATCTTCACCTTGGTGACTCGGGTAACCTATGCAGCTGTCTGCATTTGACAATGGTGCTTCCGAAGGGTCAGTGGAGCCACATGCTCCGATCTCCGTCTCTCATGATAATAAAGAAGGAAGATATGATGATGGAGAGGTGTCAGGGGGTATACCTCTGCCTTCAGGAACTACTCATCTAACTTGTCAAATGTCACATGATTCCCCCAAACTCCCTATGCAGCTTCAAGCCTTTGTGCTTTCCATACTCCCAAAGAAAGTCTGAGGAGTCACCTGCCACCAGAAAATGAATCTGACCTTGAAAAATAGACAGGCATCAAAATTTCAGCACCCATGTCCATCCGGAGTTGGTGGATTTTTCCTCCACTCAGGGTCCAGGCTAGAGTGCATACTTCTTTATCCTTAACTTTAGCACCATGTGTCTCCATAACTACTTTTATGTCTGGCTCCTTTAATGTTCTCTTCTGCGTCTGCATGCCTAGCACAGGGCTTTGATCCAATACACGTGTACGCAATGGAATAGATACCATACTAGAGCCCAAGTTAGAGGTCAGACAAGGGCCATGCGGCTCTATGAAGGAGAGAATGTGAGAGGCCTTCTGCAGGAAGACGCACACCCTGCAGCAGAAAGGACGCAAAGCCAGGCTAGTGGCTCTGCCTCTTGCGGAGCAGTCATTTCAAGGGTACGGCTAATGTGCTCTGTAGAACAAGTGATTTACAGAGTTGCTCGAGACCCCAATTCTTTAAATGTTGTCCGTGAACTTGTGTTTCAAACTTTTAGCAATGAGTTATGAGACACCACCCTGAAAATTCAATTACCTCAGCGAGACATTCAGCATAAATCAAAGCTATCTGGAGTCGGAAGAGGCGTGAGAGATCCTCCAGAGTGGAAGCGACTCGCCCAAGGTCACACTGTCGATGACAGGATCACAATTAGTAATCCAGAACCTTTGCCATTATTGACAGGCGATGGAAGGGAGTGTGGGCAGCTTTGCTACTGACGACCTTCATCTCTGTCTTCAGGTGTGAGTGGATGGAAGGCCCAGCGAGAATCAGGAGAGCAGACCTAGTCCCTGAGCCCTCCAGAAAGCAGGCCTCCACGTCGGATCAGTACCAAGGGGATAATTGCCGCTGTTCTACTGGGAATTAAATGAGCTAATTTCTAAAGACATTAGGCTAGTAAATGCTACATCATCCTGTGAATGCAATGGATTATTAATAATCTTTATTGTTCATTATTAGGAGTTATTATTGTTCATTATGTCTGGGATAATGATCGCTAACTTGCTTCTCATTTTTTAACATATTTTGTTTACTTAATAAAATATATTTAAAAATCTGAACACCATGGAGGACATAATGGAAAAGTAAGTCTTGCAGTCTCCCAAGTCCCCATGCTTCTTCCCCCAAAGGCAACCTCTTAAGTGACAACAGTTACTTGCAGACCCATCCAGAAATTTTTGTGCATAAAACAGCTTTTCTCATTGTTCTACATGCTGCCTTTTCCCTGTTATGTAACAGTATAGACAGGCCACACAGAAGTTAATATTGACACACTTTGTTCTTCCTAAGGAGGGAGGGGTGTCCCATCAATGGACTAGCCAGAAAATTTTCAGCCAGATTCCTATTTGATGGTCACCTGTGGTCTCCTTGACTTTGTTTTCTTTTCTTTTCTTCTGTTTTGTTTCCCATTCCAGCAGAGTTACCATGAGAGTATGCTGCATGCATTTAAGAGCATATATTCTTAGACCCAGAATCACTGGCTCAGACACAGTGCGCATTTAAAGTGTTGAAAGACATAGCTAAGTTGCCACCTAACAAGGAGGTTACGCTAGCAGCTTTCTCTTCCCATACCCTTCTCCTACTAAATGTACATGGGACTGTCTATTTTTTTCCAAGCTCTCTTCAACCCTGGACAGCAGAAAATGCTTTTCAGTATTTGTAGATCTGAAAGGTGGAAAAATGGAATCTTACAGTTTTGCTTCATCTGTCTTTTATTGTAACCACTAGCAAGATTCTTTCGTGTGCTGGTTAGGAGTTTACTGTGCTAGGTTGTAGTTCAGAAGGATGTGTGTGTGTGCACATGAGAGAGAGAGAGAGAGAGAGAGAGAGAGAGAGAGAGAGAGAGAGAGAGAGGGGAAAAGGGAGTGAAGTTTGATATTAGAGTGCCTATTAACTGTTCAATTGTAGTTGTAGTAGCTAGGTTTCTATTGCTGTGATAAAATATGGCCAAAGTCATTTCTAGAAGGGAGAGTTTATTTAACTGATGGTTCCAGGTTAGAGTCCATGACGGCTGAGTGAAGGCACAGCAGCATGGGCAGGAAGCTGGGGACTCATAATCTTGGAGCACAAACACCAAGCTTGGTACAGTTCATGGTGTTGAAACCACAAAGCCCACCCCTTGTGACATACTTCCTCCAGCACAGCCACACCTTCTAAGCCTCTAACAGAACAACTAGCTGGTGACCAAGTGTTTAAATGCTAGAGCCTCCCAGGCCAGGCTTTCTCAAACAACCACTGCAGTATTTGCCCTTTTTTTTTTCTACTCTTGTTACCATACCACTTTTCTAAGATTCTCTTATAAATTCAGGAAGGCTACCTTTGGCAAATTGGAAAAAAAAATTATCATATTGGCTTTAATACCTAAAATAACTTCCTAGCACTGCTGCTTGCAATACAACTGTGATTGCTTAAAAAAAAAAAAAAAAAAAAACAAACTGAAGTTGGATCATGCTGCTCTCTTATACAAAACACTACCTCCTTTGGTTTCCATTATTCACAGAATACATTTCATAACTTCACCATGACCCAGAAGGCCCTTCTTCATCTAGACGCCACCTACAACTCCAGCTTCACGTCACGTACAGTTTTCCTATCTGCTGATAGCCCCTTCTCTGAGCCGCTTCTCTGTCTCCTCCTCCTTCTTCCCACAATGAATGTGCTCTTATTGATGGTTCTCCTCGTCATCCTTCTCCTGCGGAGCATAGGCGACCTGAAGATGGGACCCCAGTTCTCACCGTCATCACTGTCATCTCGCCCTCTATCTAGTGCCACTCATCCAAGGTATCAATTAACGCCACCTGCTATTAATTACCTTGCTGGCTTTTCCTTTTTCTGGGAAGTTTGGAAGGGTCCCCATGTCTCATTTTACGTTCAGATTTTAAAGCCATTTGGTGAGACTGGCATTTATTGACACCCTCTCTATTCTGGGCACTGTTGACGAGTGCTAAGGGGTCAGTCACAGTGGTAAACAAGGTGACAGCCTTCCAAGACCCTGAGCTCCACCGTGAAGGCAGCGGACCCATTACAAACCATAAACATGCACCGGATGGTCTTACAGAAGCGGGAAAGGAATGGAGAACATGAGCAGAATGATGGGTTAAGGCTGGGGTTATGGGGGGGGGAGGTCTCCCAGCAGGAAGCATGTGAGCCAAAGAAGACAATTCCATGAGAAAAGGTTTGACAAGCTGGGGGAAGAGCAGGTTCAAGAAAGGGGTCTGATGGCACCCAGGGCAAAGAAAAGAAACCAGGGCAAGAGCAAGACCTGCAAGGCTGAAGGGGCAATCCAAGAGGTGGCAGGGCCTTTGTCCCAGGGACAGTGCAAGACTACAAGCCAGGAACAGAACCATTGCCTTCAATGTTTCAGGACTCACAACTGGGTCCACCCAGAAGTTCATTAGATGGGAAAAGAAATGGGAACCTAGAGAGGGACTTTTTCCCAGAAATGATAAGTCAGTGGTCTATCAGTAATAGAATAACCCGTCCTCCCCTCCTCCAGGACTTGCTGTGTTCCTTTTAACAACCACTAACATTACACTTGGTATTTGGCTCTATTCTGTTGGTTTGATTACTGAAACCAAACAACCAAACATTCTTTAAGACAATAACAACAAAAAAACCCACATTTTTATTGCGTGTGGATGAATGTTTTGCCTGTGTGTATCCCTGTACACCATATGAGTACGGTGCCTGCAGAGGTCAAAAGAGGCAACAGATTTCTGGAACTGGAGTTATGATGGTCGTGAGTCATATGGGTGCTAGAAATTGAATTCAGGCCTTCTGCAAAAGCAACAAGTGCTCTCGACCTCTGGGCTATCTCTCCAGCCCCAGGAAAGCAAACATTTTGACTATTGCAGCTTCATGATACACTTTAGAATCTGCTAGCGCCATTCTCCTCTGGCTAACTTTTAAGAGTGCTGTCCACATTAGTGTTTCTCTGAGTGATTTTTCAAGTCCTTTTGTTAAATTTCAAAAGTGAAATCCTCTCAGCGTTTTCATTGGGGTTCATTGGTTTCATCAATTAGTTTGTGAATAAATTATTTGAAGAAAATTTGAATCTTTACAATACTTATTTTGCTAATAATAAAAACTGTATATATTTATTTATTCCCATAGTGGTTTTTTGCCTTTTACACACCAGTTTAACAACTATGGGTTTATTAAAAATAACTCGTGTAATTTGCTTATAAAAAGCTCATTGCAGAAATTTGGAAGACATAAAATGGAAAAGAAAACATAGGGGTAATTAAATATCCCATACAACTGCAACATGCAGACAGAGCCATTGTTAACAGCTTGGCTGTGGAGGGCGCACACAGACACAGATATGAGTCATTACCCATAGAGCAGTCAGCGCTCATGGTTTAAAAGTAAAACTTCCCATTTATCTCATGGTGGTAGGTATTCTCAGGAAGTAATGACTGCACAGCTCCTATCACCTAAGTGCACTGTATTGTAGTCGAAGGCTCCAGATCTCTAGCATTTTGTTTTTCTTACAAGTGATTCTGCGGTGAGCACCCTGTCAACAATTTTTGTTCCCCCTAATGCCGTGTGCATACACCTTCCTTGACGGGTGCTGCAGGCCCAATCCCTTTACAAGCTTCTACCTTGTGTGTGAAACCTGTATCTGCCAGGTGTGCCCTGAAGTTGCCTCCTTTGTCTTCTCATTATCTGGAGCCTATTACATGGGGGGAATCTCACAAAAGATCAGGAAGAATCCAGCTTACTTCACCTTCTAAATAGCCAGTTTTTGCAATGTGTTAGCTGAACTGTGGGCTTCTGTTGCTTTCATTCTGAAGACCTTTTAACTCTGGGCTAAGTTTTGCTTTCTACAGAATCTATCTCATCTCAATGGTGTGTCTGTGGAGCTGTATACCAGTTTCCAATGATTTTTTAAAAGATTTATTTATTTTATGTGTGTGAATGTTTTGCCTGCGGAAGTAGATGTGTGTGCATACCTAGGGCCCTTAGAGGCCAAAAGAGGGCATCAGATCGCCTGGAATTATAGTTACAGATTGTTTTAAGCAACTATGTGGGTGTTGGGAACTGATCCCAGGTCCCACAAGACCAGAAAGAGCAGAAAGCATTCTCGACTGCTGTACCATCTCTCCAGCCCCCAAAATGCCAAAATATTTTCAGTAGTGGCCTCATGGTGTGTCTTTGTCCTCTGTTATTTTAACTTTTACAAACCTTGCTCTGAAGTCAGACTAGCAGAAAGTCACAGTTAAACAAACAAACAACAAAAAAAAATCCATGAATGTTGGCTGGTATGCTCACGTTAGGATTGGTTTTATGCTAAGAATAATATGTGTGGACAGAGATGATCTGGAAGGATACCTTAGGCCCTGTTGATGGTCTTCCTGAATTAAAAGAATGTGGTATAAACTGAAGCTCCCAAACACAATGTACTAAGGCTCTGCCTGACTCTGCCTGGCTCTGAGACATCACCATGTGCTCATGGACCACACTTGCCAAGACAGCAAATCATTCCATCAAGCCCCAGACGGCACCCAGAGGATATACCAAGGTGACGGCTGGGGGAAGGAGCTCACTGAATGAGCTTTGAGGACCTCAAAGGCACAAAGGCTGCTTAGTGGGAGGGTTACCTGTCCAGTTAGAGAGGAGGAGACATTGGGGAGCACTCAGACCTGTCTGCCTTCCTTTAGACTAACATGTTCACTTGTATTGTTATAGTGGGACACACCTTGATCTCCAGCAGCAATCTCTCTTTCCATCCTTCTCAGAGACTTGTGATCAGTGTTCCTGTCTGGAGGGGGAATTCTGCTTTGCTTCTTTCTCTTCCTTTAGAAACAGTGGCCCTGGGTGACCTTGGAAGATGCTGAGCGGAAAAAGGTCCTGCCAGATGACACTGGGAATTAGAAGGCACCAATTACTTGTGCTAATAAATATACCCTGTAAACATAAAAACACTAGTGTCTCTCTACATTAAGTTTTAGGAAAAGTGACCGCACAATTATCTCTGCAGCTGCTGTTGACAGCTTCCACTTGCTTGTAGGAAGCTGGAGAGAGAGTCACAAAGACCTTCAGCTGCTGAGAAGTTCCTCAGTCAGAGAGCAATGACCTCCTACCTCACCCTGTTTCCCAGAAGCCTTCCAGGGCTTCACAGAGACCTTCTGAGCACACAAAGCTAGCTTTTCCCACTCAGCCCAGCTCCCTAAGGTCCCAGGGAGGCATATTTGCATAACAAATGACCACACATCCAGCAGCCTAAAGCAAGGACCATTTGTTAGCTGGTGATTTTGCAGGCAGAAGTTGCGAAGTCGAGCTGATCAAAGCTGTCCAGTATCCTGCTATAACCATATCAAGTTGCCAGCCACAGACAGAATTCACCCTTCATCTAGCATTCCCCGTTGCCTAGCTATTCGATCAGACAATAATCTAGGAGCTCCTGGGAAGGAATTCTGCAGATATAAAGCCCCACGTCAACTGACCTTAAAAAATCAGACCTTGGGGCTGGGAAGACAATTCAGTAAACGCAGCAGCTGCTCAGCCAACGGGAAGACCAGAGATAGCCTGTACCTGTCATCTCAGTGCTAGGGAGGAAAAGACAGAGGGATCCCCGGGTTGCTACCCAACCACTGACCTTCAAGCTTAGTAACACACCCTGTTTCAAAAGGGTAGCAGGGTGCGGATTGTGAAAAATTCCCGACAACCTTTGCCGCCATACAGAGGTCCACATACTACACCACCACCACACTCAGAGGTTTGGAGTTGCAGGAGACCCTAGAAAAGAAATGCAGACGGCCTGAAGTTCCTCAGGGTAGTCCCCATCGTCTGCCAGCCAGGAAACAGACTCCAGCCCTCTACCGATAAGGAGAGGAATCCTATCGGCACCCCAAGTGGATATAAAAGCGGTTCATCAGTCCCCCGCACCCCGCTTATCCCTCCTCCGCACCCAGCTCACCCCTACCCCGCACCCAGACCTCCCAGAAAAAAAGACACACCCAGCCAACTTGTGATATCCTCAGGAGAGTTCAGCCCAACTGTGTGACTTCGGCCTGCAAAATCATCAGCCAACACGTGGGCCTTGCTTTAAGCTGCCCGACGTGTGGTCATTTGTTATGCAAATATTCCTCCCAGCCGAAGTTGTCCTCTTTGAGCTAAGCGGGGGCACCTCAACAAGAGCCCCACGCTGTCTACATCTTTCTAAGATGTCAGGTCAGAGATCAAAAGTCACCTACCCCCAGTGTTTCAGACAGGGAAGCCAACACTTCCCACCTGGCAGCATGCCAGGTAAGCCACTGGAAAGGGCCCGATCTGCCTTTGTCATGGCGTCTCTGTTGGCAGGGACAGCAGAGCAGCAAGCATGAACCACTAACACACCAAGGATCAAGGAAAGACATGGAGCAGGGTCTCTAAAACCCCACTTTGATTTTTTTTTCAGGCGTCTGGGGGTGGAAAGCAGGCAACGGAGGAGACTGTGCTCTGAATCCAAAGCCATCTATTTCCATGCCTTCAAAAGGCAAAATCATCTGAGCCCTCACAAGGGGAAAAAGGAGAAGAGGGGAGGGAACTCTGGGGCTTACTGGCAAGGCAACCACAAAGAGGAGGGTGGGGCGGGGGGGGGGGGGCTGGGGTGGCCGGCAGCACTGTTCCACCACCAGAATGTTAAAATGCTCTCCCCACAGACCCAGCAATCACCAGCGCTCCACACCCGACAATTTGAGATTTAGACATATTCAAGTTTCCTAAGCCTCAAATTAGCCCTTGTAAGAGCTTATCTTCTTTCCCCCCAATTGACTTTAATCAAGTGCCTCAGAAGCTGGGAAATATTTTAAGTTAATCAGGCCCTTAATGCTGGTGCCTGGGGAATGCCAGGCAGTCCTATGCTCTTCTTGCTTGCTGCACTGTGCCTGTCTGTCCCCCAGTTTCCTGCACACCACCACCACCCCCCCACACACACACTGTTTTTGAAATGCTGGGCAAACATGTCTCACAAATGAATGGGAGATGGAGAGGAAGAATGGAGTCATTAAAGCGACCCTTTCCAGCAAAATCATAAAATGGTTTCCCGACAATGGAAGCTGAGTGCTCTATCTTGCAAAAACCTTCGTAATAATAATAATTTTAAAAATGGTATTTTTTTTTTAAAAAAGTGCTTAAGAATGCAGTGAATGCTCTGTCTGATCAGAATTCTCAGTAAGGTGACCTCATTTCCAAAGAGCCAATGTCAGACAAGATGGCAGACACTGGAATATTTACTATCTTACTGCGTAAGCAATGCTGTTTTGCATAGGTAAATCATGTACTTCTCCCAACAGCCTTACCACCAAAGCAATCACCACACCCACTTTACAGATGAAATGGGCTAGAAAGCCTGGGCAACTCACCCCAAGCAAACCTTTCTGACCCATCGTCTTCCACTGAGAAATTCCAAGTAGATGTTTCCTACACACGTGGTAGTTAGAGATCTACCGTGACCATAAGACACTGGGGCCAAGACCACGGAAACTCTAGAGGGGGCAAATCGAGGTCAATGTCACACCTGTGCCTTAAGTCCAGTCCTTCAGAAGCTGTCCTTGAGGATGAGCAGGCAAGAGCTTTATTGAGCAATAGGTAAAGGAAACTGGTGGATTTAAGAAGGATGAGACCCAGAGGAAGGAAAGGAGACAAGGCAGGGACCAGGAGAAACTGTACCCAGAGCGCATGCACCCTGCCTCTACGTGTAGGTTCCCCAGCATGAAGAGCCCAGGGGCTGCTGGCTGACCAGAGGCAGTGAGAATCATAACCCTAGGTTCTCTCCTCCTAGGAGAAATGACTCCACAGGTTTTAGCAGATGAGCAATGAGAGAAAGCACGCAGAATTCACAAGCAGGATCTGGGGAGATTCCTGCAGCAACTACCACAATCCATTTGAATCCCGATGCTTCTGCTAGCTGTGTAACCTCAAATAAGTTCTTTAACTTTTCTAAGTCATGGGATTTGCTTCTATGAAGTAAGAATCTCTCCTTGGGGCTGGCAACATGGCTCAGTGGGTGGTGCTGCTTGCAGCCACACCCAACAATCTGAATATTCCCACAAGAGGACAAACAATCCCCACAGACCTGTGACTTCTGACCTCCATACGTGTTCTGCAGCATGCACCTGCCCGCACATATATACACATACAAGTAAAGAAAGAAATATAATTAAAAATCTTTAATAATGACTCCTAGTCTTCCCTCAGAGAATTATCATGAGGACACATTGGAATACTTTGTGGGTGTTTGACTTAAAGCTGACACAGTATCCCAGGATGTGGGTCACCCAAACTGCCGCCCCAAAAAAAAATCCCAAAAAAGCACAGCAAGACACACACACAAACACAGACACACAACACACACACACACAAAGCAGCCATCATGAGTAACTCACAAAGACTTGTAGATGCTCTTTGCAGGGTTCAAGTCCCTTCTTGTTCTCATCAATGGGAGGGCTGTTTTAAACTACCTTTGAGCTGTGACCATACAGGCAGAAGTATGCCAACCCCACGACTTCCCCCACTTGCAATCTGGGAAAAGGTTAGCATTAACAATTTAGCACTGCCCGGTAAGGAATCAGCTTTGAGAGCTGCAGTGCCAGAGTCTGGACCCCAGTTGCAACCCAGAGGATGAGATTTGGAAAGTTTGCAGAAAGGGCCCCATCTGGAAAGAGAAGCATGTGGAGAACAAGAAGGTCCGGGGTTGGCACCCACCGAGCTCGCTAATCTAGCACCATTGTTTTACTTCTTTAATTAAGTGTCTCTGCTTCACTCCCAGCTCACCTTCCCAAAAAACTAGGCTATATTGAGCAGATACGTAAGAGCCGGCAATTAAATTGTCTTATCAAATTTTCGCAGCTTATTAAGTTGTTCAATTGCACGGGAAATGATTAGTGTCTGTAAATAGAGAGAGAAGGCATCAGCCCAGGAGGCTGCAGATTGGCACAGGGGGATCCAAAGGCAGGTCCCCTGGAAGGGGAGGGGATTGGCTCAAGCAGACCGGCTGAAACTGGAGCAGTGCCCACCCTGCCTTCAGAGAGCTCAGCTGGTCTTTCTGCTTGAGGATCCAGGTAGTCAGAGAGACAGAATGACAACCACCCTCCTGAGAGAGCCTAGGACTTGACGCCTAGCCGCAGTGGGTCCAAGTTCAGAGCTCCACCACTTACCAGCCAGAGATATTTTGGAAAGCCCTGAATCTATGTCACTTGGACAAGGCTAGGCCAGGAGTCTGCCTTCTGGTCCTAACCACGTCTTCTCCAGAGGATGAGGTTCCCAGAAAGGGTTCCCGAGATGCAGAACTCAACTGCATCTATGTTCATCTTCCTCTTGAGAGCAATAAGCAGTCCATTGTACAGATGGACCCTGCAAAAGAACCCCTTCCTTTCTGTCTGGGATGATAATAAAAACTAGGACAATGATGAAGAATAAGCTGTAGACACAGAGTCTCTGAAACGGGGGCCTGACAGTGCCAAACGAGAGCATTCCTGTGGTGCTATGGAATTGTCCTTCCCACTACAGACATGAAAGGAAGAAGTTTAGTGTGTCTCGCTTCCTGAAATGTCTCGTTTAGATTATCTGTGTGTTATCTCTCTAGCTCCTCTCAAACAAAAGAAAAATTTCCCCAAATTACCACAGTGTAAATAAAACCCTCAGCCATGTGTTGACCTCGGTCTGAACTTGGACTATCAGCATTGCTTTGCTTGAGAATAGGGCTTCTTCTGTCCAGTGGTTTAAAACATAAACTGCCTGACCGGCTCTGTCTGGGTCCCCTGCAGGGCAAACAGTGAAGAATCTTCTCCAGAGCTGTAGGGTAGGATCATACTTAGAACCCAGGGTAAGGCCTTTGGAAGCATCCCTGCTCTGTCTTGGATGAAGACATGCGTGTCTTATAAAACCTGAGGAAGCAGAGCTTAGAAAGAGCCTCGTCCAGACCTAGTCAAGGAGCAGAACTAGCTAAAACCGGACTGCTCGGTACAGATTGATGCATCCCTGAGGCAGAAGCAAAGCAGAAACTTCCAGAATAGATTTATCCGGGACAGTAGGTATGCTAGTGTAGTTGACTCTTCTCTTTATTTTTTTTTTAACTCTTTGGGGGTCAACACCAGCTCCCAATAAGTAAATAAAGACTTATTCTTCCTTATGAATGCCTACCCTCAGTGTGGCTTGTTTCTAGCCAGCTTTTCTAACTTAAATAATCCCATTTCTCTTTAACTATGTTTTGCAGCTGGAATTTTATCTTTATTTTATATATGTTTCTTTCCGTCTTACTCAATGGCTGGCTGGGTGGCTGTGTGGCTGGGTGGCTGTGTGGCTGGACAGCTGGCTGGCCCCTGGCATCTGTCCTCCTCTCCTTCTCCTCTTTCTCACTCCTTGATCTCCACTAGATTTCTCCTCCTACTTATTCTCTCTGCCTGGCAGCTCCACCTGTCTCTCTTCTACCTACCTATTGGTCATTCAACTCTTTATTAGACCAATCAGGTGTTTTAGGCAGGCAAAGTAACACAGCTTACAGTGTTAAACAAATTAAACATCTTTGCCTCATTAAACACATATTCCATAGTATACACAAATGTAACACATCTTAAACTAATCTTTCACAACATTGCTAGAGAGTCAAATTCGGCTTCTGTCTAGCTGGAGTCATCTCCTGTAAACTGAAACTGTGTGTTTGTTTCCTGGTAGCCCGAGCCCAAAAAATCACACAGAAATTATATTAATTACAACACTGTTTGGCCAATTAGCTCAGGCTTCTTGTTAACTAACTCACATCTAAATTAACCTATTTCTATTAATCTGTGTATCACCACAAGGCTGTGACCTACTAGTAAGTTTTCAGCATCTCTTTCATTCGGCAGCGACATGGAGTCTCCTTGACTCTACCTATTCCTTCTATATATATCTTTCTATATATCTCTTCCAGCCTGGCTCTATTCTGCCCTGCCATAGACCAAAACAGCTTTATTTATTAACCAATAAGAGCAACACATATACAGAAAGACAACCCACATCATCTCCCTCTTTCTGTCTAAATAAAAAGTAAAGTTTTAACTTTAACATAGTAAAATTACACAAAACAGGTATCAAGCAAGAATTACAGTATTCAATCTATTTGTATCTGAAAAGTTTCATATCTAATTTATCTTTTATCATAACTAAGAAAAACTATAACTGTCTGTCTTCAACTCTTCAAAGACCCCAGAAGGATATAATATTACCTAAGTAAATAGAAAGTGCATTGTAAGCAACTTCCAAAATTCTAGAATGGACAGAACATCTTACTGCGTGAACAATCACCCAAAATTCTTCTGTAACACTGGAGCATCCATCTTTAGCCTACAGGCCCCTTAGTATCTAGCGAACTTTTCCATGAAGCAGGAAATTTGAAAGACTGTTTTGCCTATATTGGCAGTTTGTCAGTCACTTTCTTCTGTGTCCTACAGAATGTTTGGCAGTTTCTTCTGTGAAGCAGGAGCCCTTAAGGACCAATCTGTCTTTTGTAACATTCAGCAGTCACTTTTCTGTGGGTCCTGCATGTCTAGTTCATACAGCAAACCATAAAGCAGTCCAGGCAAGAACAGTTTCTTGCCTAAATAACTAGCCTTGTCACATTAAAGCCAAATTCCATAAAGAATCTCTTCAATGCCCATCAAATTCTCTGAAGTAATTGATGCTGCCAGAAGCAGACATGCATCACTGTCAAGAAAAATCTAAGTTCTTAAAATATTTTAAATGCCATATTCCATAGGTCTTTGAAGTGTTGAAGATTATCTATCTAACTGAAATATATCTTCTCTGTATATCTAGAAAACCTAACTAACACTTAATCTGTATTTTTTAATTATGCATTATATTTTTAATGTAATTCACAAACACAATACCTTAAACAAGAGCAGGAACACATATACACAGTATAGCAAATCAACCTTAAATTTGTACCAATATACCAAAGCCTATACCAATGAAAAGCATTCGTCTCTATATATCATATCCCCCTTATTATTTTTTGAGAAATTGACTGTGACTATTAATCACTTATAATAACCCCTTCGAGCTGAAGCCTTCTCTTAAAGGAGCCAACACTCTGCTCATTGTCAGCAGACAGAGCCTGCCTGGAAAAAAAATGCAGCTACCAAGAAACTGTGCTTGGTTCCCATTTTTGTGGGTCTAGAAGGCCTCCTTTTTTCTTTTTTAAGCTTTTTTAGGTTTTATGTAGATCCATGCCCCCAGACAGTGGTGCCATTTTGTAAGCTCAGGCTGCATTTTAGTTTTCCAGCCTGAATAATCACACAGAAACTATATTAATTACAACACTGTTTAACCAATTAGCTCAGGATTCTTATTAACTAACTCTTACATCTTAAATTAACCCATTTCTATTAATCTGTGTACCACTACAAGGCTGTGGCCTACCGGTAAGTTTCCAGCATCTTGCTCCTTCAGCAACTACGCGGCACCTCCTTGACTCTCCCTACTCTCTCTCTCTCTGTTTCTTCCAGCCTGGCTATATTCTGCCATGCCATAGGCCAAAGCAGCTTTTTATTCACTAACCAATAAAAGCAACACAAATACAGAAGGACATCCCACATCAATCTCTGTCAAGACTGCCCCAGTTCTACCAAACCCAACCATTGATGAATTAATTCATCATGCAGATTTGAACACATTTCTCCATCACTTTGGGAACTGTGATATTCACAACAACTATAGGCAGCCATCCTTACGGCCCTGACAGGTAAGCCAGGCAGTTCTCATCATTGATTGTAGTTTTAAAAGAAACTTCCCAGCTCATGAATTATACCACCATGTGATCCAGTCTTCAAATACTGAGCAAGTCTCGGTGGGCTTCACTGACTTGTTCAAGGATACAAAAGCACTTTTAACAGTTTGGGAGTAGAACTCTGGTTTCTAATGCTGAATTCATTCTTTTGCATTATTTCAAAATGCTTTGTGGGAAAAGACCCATATAATCTCACAGACCCTGAACCGCCATTACTTCTGAGGTGAAAATTTAGGAACAGACTGGCATATGCCTACTGCAGAACACAAGACTGGTGTTTCTGCTCTTTGGTCTTTTACTACCTTCCTGTGTGCCGAGCCTCCTTCTCCACCTTTAAAGTAAGGCACTGAAGCTTATATCTAGGCAAAGCTTTTATGCTCTGCTGACACTGCCCTCCCTTCTCACTGTTTCCCCCCTTTACAGCCCAGACACACATCAGTGACTGGCTCTAGGGACAAAGGGACAAGAAAAATTGAGCCTTCTTCCAAATATAGAAGCATTAACAATGTGAACATTTTCTACTTTTTGATGGACCAGCCATGTGCATTCTACAATCAGCTACGTTAGAAATATGAATGGATTTGATTGCACATGTGACATATTTGATTACTGAAATGCCAGAACTCCACACTGGTGTTGACTAGCCACCAAGAGCCTTGTCTTGTTCACTGAGAGGGCTGCAGAGATGAGCTTGGGATGCTGGAGATGTTCGCTCAGCTGTGGAACAGTGAATCAGGAGAGGGAGAGACCCTCTCACACAAAGACAATTGGTGAGCGTCAAGTTCACCGCTAATGTGAACTCTAGCTCTCTCAAGCAGCTATCGTCCTTCTCAGCCATTCCAATATAACAAGCAAGGAGAGACTCTGGCAGGGCTCAGGTGAAGCAGAAGTGCAGAACATGAGGTCCTGAAGCATGAAGGGGAGGACTGAGTGAAGAAGACTGGGGTAGAGGCAAGCAGATGGCCCGAAGCAGGGAAACTCCTCATAAATCCACAGGGTGCTGTCCTGCTTGTTGGCTATAAAAAAAAAGGGTACCTCAGGTGTTAAGGATCACTTTCTCAGGATTTGTGTCATGCTATATCAAAATATCCGAGGCTGAGGAAATTATAAAGACCAGAAGTTTGTTTATTCTATAGAATGGAGACTCTAAAAGCATGGTGATGGTACCCACTTGGAATCTAGTGAGGGTCTTCCCACAGCATCTTAATGTGATGGAGTGTGTCACAAGGTGAAACAAAGTAGGTGTGTCCCTTTTTGTAAAGCCAGGGTGTGAATGGAACTTGAGTGAATGGGGTCCTTTCTGGGGACTTTCCAAGTTGCAGCTAAAAGGAAAAGATGTAGGATCAGTACTTTTAACAGGGATGGAATGGAAACAGTACGAGGAGAGTCAAGTGTGCAAAGGCAAGGAGGCACCGCATCATTCGAAGGCCTTTCTAGACAGTCTCCCTGGGATGGGAGAGTGCAGGCAGGTGTGGTGAGGGCCATGCTGAGAGCAAGGCCTTTCAAGCGTGTGGCCACTCTAGAGCCTCTCATTCAGGCCCCTCTCTTCCTTAAACTGAACGGAGTTGGATTTCTGTCACCTGCCTTCATCTCATTTAACAATGAGACTTTGCTCTGTGTGTTCCCCTGACATCTGCTTCTGATCTGTGTCTCCACTCAGCTGCTCTATGTCTCCCTCCCTTCTGGTGGCTGGCGCCAGGCCCTCTTCCATGCTGGAAGGCTGATCCAGAATCTTTAGCAGTATCCCCAGAGCTGCTGGGTAGAACCCCTCGATGCTTGACATACAGCCCAGCTACAAAGTAACTCCATGACCTGTGGAGCTGTGCTGAGGAAAGGGAGCATGCAGAATATGTGTGCATTTATCAATGAAAGGACAAAGACGTAAGCAGTACAAATAACCAGGAGACAGAGTCTAGGGTCTCTCTGTCTTGGCTAATGGAATCAGTCATGGTTTAGAAACTCTGTCCTCCAACAAACACACCCTATATTTTCCATCTCTTCTGCAATTCCAGATCTGACAAGCTGCCTGGTCCTCCTTTGGGTGACCTTCCTTAGCTAACAGTGCCAACAGTGTGCTTGGTTTTGCCTGGCATTGCTGCAGAGTCACAGTGTGAAGCCCATGCAACATACACTCAAGACCAGCCTTGCCCGCCCCAGTCCTTTAAGATGGCAGCTAACTGAGGGGCTGTGGAAGCAGGTATCCTCTTCTGTCTGGCCAGATTGGGGTGGGATTGAGATGAGAGGCCCGTGAAGACAACCGTGGGGAGTAGTGGGGGGACATGGCCTTGGCAGGCAAACAGATGATCTTGGAGGCGTCGTGGTTTGTCTAAACTATTTGCCAACATGACTTCCATTTCAAAACAGGGTTGGCAGAAACCTAGTATCTTGGCTTGCAAGGAGCTGGGAACATCTGCCAGCTCGATTCTCCTTAAAAGGAGATTTCTTCCTCAAACATGACCCAGCTGCTCCCTGGAGAACGACACACAGTCTTGAGCTTGGAATGAGCTTGGTGTTTGAATCAGACATCACAAGCCATTTTCTCTGCACATTCTTTGCAAGCTTAGGTGTGTAAACTTCCTGCCCAATCAGGAGCAGGCTCCAATGGCATTTCCAAGTAAGCTGATGGGGCGGGGGAGGGGGGATACCAGAGTGACTGGAGCTCCTTAGGGAGGTGAGGAACTAGATCAGGGTTTCTCCAGCAAGGGAGGACAGAAGGGGAAGGAGAGTGAACTACATCCTTGTGGCTGCATCAGGTTAGGCTCCAAGAAACAGGAACAGGAGTGTGGTCTCTGAAGCCTCTCCACCAGGGTACAGAACCAAGGTCTTCCCTTTCTTCCCTCGCTGTGTGACCATGTGTGCATGACTCAGTTTCCCTGAACTAGAGTTTCTTTTCCAGTAAAAAGTGGTCCCTAAAAGCCCCCACTTTCTCTGACTGCTATAGACCACATAGGGGACAGCATTCACAGGCGCACCCAGCAAAGAGAAAACACTCAGTCCAACCTAAGACATGTCTATCACTAGAAACTTCCACAAGGTAAGGTAAGGAAAACCAAAACAGGAAGGCGGAGATACCTGTAGCATAGTCTCTCTCATGATCCTTGCAGACAGTCTTTGAATTCATACGCTAACTAGAGCCACGGGTGAACGTCTACCTTGACTTACAAAGTAGACATATAAAAATCACTGCTTTCAGTTTTGCGAAGCTAAACTTGAGATCACGCATTACAGCCTCTGGTGTTTAAAGGTTTCGGATAGGAACAGCCGAGATAAGGTGAGCAGCAAGGAGACCCTCCCAGAAACCTGTCTACTGATCAGACCCAACTGGGACAGCTGTGCCCTGTCTTACCCAAGGTAGACAATGACCTTTCCCCTTGTCTCACCCTGCTGTCCCTGGGCAGTGATTTCTCACATATGACCTTGATAGCATCCCAGGGCCTGGGAGAGGAAAGCCACAAGGAAGACTGAAAGGACATGGAAATGTCCACAGAGGTCTGGGGCCTGCTCGCCAGCCACACAGTCATGCTTTCAAATCAGAAAGGCAGACTTAAGGGCCTTTGATAGGACCGGCAGACAATCCACTCACCCCAGGTGCCAGCTGAGCACCACTCTCCTCGGCATGTGACATCCTGGAAGATGCTTTTAATGGGAATCCAGGAATGAAGGGTTAACTATTTAGTGTTTTATTTCTTTAACAGGATTTAAGTAACTTGAAATGATTTTTCCTCTCTCCCTTCTCTCCCTCTCCCTCTCCCTCTCCCTCTCTCTCTCCTGTGTGTGTGCATGTGTGTAACAGTATCTAATTTTCCCTATAAAGAACTGCATTGGTACAAAGTGGTTAAAAGAGTCAAAAGTGAAACAAGAGGCCAGAGAGTTGGTTCAGCAGTTAAGAGCCTGAGACTGGCTCCAAGCACCCAAGTCCTTCAGCTCCCAGCACCTATAACTTCAGTTCCAAAGGGCACAACACCTTCTTCTGGTCTTTTAGGGCACTTGCTCTCATATTCATATACCCACACACAGATACATGTATATACATGTAATTGAAGAGTAGATAAAATCTAACAAGAAAAAGGTGAAGCTAAACTATTAGGAGGAACCATTCCTGGGAATATGGACTGACTCCCAGGACGACCACTGCACAGTTTGTCATTCTAGAGTCGGTCACAGTTTTACACACCCGCCCCACCCTTCAACTTTGAGCAAGTGATCGACAGGGCCTCCCAACCACATCAAATGAAGAGGAGGCGATCCCATTTCCCTAAAGGGGAAATCGCATTAATGTTTTGACAATTTATCATTTATGTGTCCTTTTCAGGTAAGAAAAGTATTCACACATAGCTTTTAGTCAAAATCCCAAATGGCAGAGGAAGTTGGGCATTCTGTGGAAGGAACAGCAGAAGAAGGTGTGTGTGTGGGGGGGTGTCCTTCCTTCTTTTTATCTCATTCCATTTTAACACACACCCTGCGTAGGATGCTGCCTCTTTAGGCACTGAGAAAGCTGTCTTTAGTTGCAGGACAGCAATCATTTCTGAAGTTATAAAGCGTGGTGGGATTAGCTGCACTTTGGCAAATCACCTCCGCATACAAAGAACCCTGGTGTACATTCAGGGTGTCAGTACCCACTGCTGACACTCACAGTGACTCTGGGAAGAGTGGCAAGTCTTGACTTGAGACAATGAGTTGAGATGGATCATGTTTAATAAGGCATTTTGAGTTCGGAAGTCACCGTCAAAGAGCTGGGATTTCCAGGGCCGTTTTGTGGAGTGATAAGGAAGTACCTCCTTCTCCTGGATTCACCTCTGGCAGGATCCTTGGCTGACTAGGGGGAAGGTGTTTGTCCTGCCTCAAAGAAAGCAGTTAGCACCCGTGGCTTCCAAGGAGCCCCAGAACTCCCTACAGTGCAACATAAGATCTGGCTGAACACCAAAGTCCCCCATCCCTTTCATTCCCCTTCATATTCACCCCCCCCACACACACACACACGCACATGCACACACGCATGCATGTGCACACATCCTAATAGGAAGGGAGCACACAAGACAATGAGGGGAACTCACCTCTGGGTTCATGACATATATGTCATGTGTTCTAGCAACTTCCCTGGCCCTCCTGGGGTCTGATCATAATGGCAGGAGTAAAGAAAGAAAGAAGTAAAACCCCTATTTAGAAAATAAAGAAAAAATTAGAAAACAGAAACCGATCCCAGTCTTATAATTTAGAAACAATCCTTCCTCCATTAGCATTGGCATTTCCAATTGCTCTAGGATTACCCTTACGGAGACACCTGCCAGGTGTGTTCATCCATTTCAATACTTTCTGTGGATAAAAAATAAGGGATACATAACTAAATTTATCTGCATAACTAGAATCATACTATATACACAATTTATAGTCTGCCTTTTTCACTTCACCTAGTACTGTTATTCCCTAGTCTTCAAAAATAATCATTTAATCCCAATCAGGAGGCCAAGGCAAGAAGATCATGAGTTCAAATCTAGCCTGGGCTTGTAAGACTGTGTCTCACACACTAATCATCATTGAGTTTCAGTTATAAATGAAATTAGACCCTGCTGATATGGTTGTTGTGTTCAAACAGTGTTCTGTTCAGATTGTACACAGATGGCAATCATTACTGTAGTTGTTGTAGTTTTCTTTCCCTGCTCAGAGATTCAGCCTACATGGGTGTATGTGTTAGAATCACACATACTACACAAATAAACATGACACACATACTACACACAACTGTACACACACCATACATACTCACATCATACACATTACATACACTATATATATATGCATACACTGCACACATACTATACACACATCACACTACACACTGCATACACTATGCAAGTGCTACATACATACTACATATACTATATATACACATACACTACACATATATTATACATACAACATACTACACACTGCATACACTATGAAAATACATATTACACATATATTGCAGACATTACACACATACCACACACACATGCACACAATTTTTCACCCTCTTTTTTTTCTAAGCAGTTTTTAAACTGGACAGAAAGATCCAGAGATTTCTTTATACTCCATGGGGTAAATTTTTCTTGCAGCTTAACTATTGTTTTAAAACCTTATCTTGCTGACAAACTAAAATTGTCTTAGACAGAAGTCCTCCATCCTTCCTCAGGGGATCAGATGATAATACTGGGTTGCCCCTGGTGTTTAGTGTGATGGGTTATGCCGGGAAGATCATCTTTCCAGATCAAACTTCGTATCTATCTCTGTTTCTAGAAATCTCTAAGACATTCACTAAAACTGTGGCTCAGCTTTATATTAAGCTTAAAAGAGTCATTGTCCCCACCTCAGCCTCCTTGGTGAACACTAAGATTCTATTGAATGAAGCAAATAGATTCTGTTTAATGGTGTGCTCCCCATGATGGGAAACTCACTAACACTCGAGTTGGTTCAAGCCACTCTTGGACAACACAAACATTTGAAGGTTCTTCCTTGTGTTAAAGCAGAAGATGCCATTATGTCATGGCTGGAGATGTGCAAAACTGGTTGATTCCTTTCCCACAGGCTCTTTAAACAGCTTCAGGAATCTGTGCATTTCCTCCATCCCATAAGCTAATAAACTCAGGTTATTTGTGTTACCATGGAAGTCCAGTAGTTTGGTCTCTCCCCTTCATACCCCCAACTATCTGCATCCCTCTTCAAGGAGGACCTGTCTTGCTCTCTTCAGCTCACAAGCATTTAGGAGAATGTCTGGTGGTCCCACCCTAGGGATATTTGTCACGGATTAAGCTTGGCTACCACCTGTGGGATAAAACTATTGCTTATTCTATGAATGTGCATAGCGTGTGTGTGCACGCATGAGGAGGTGTCTGTGGTGGGTGCGTGAACATGGGATTGCATGTACCTGTGGAGGCTGGACATCAACTTCAAATATCATTTCTCCCGCAACAACATCTGACCTGTTTTTTAAAACAAGGTCTCTTACAGGAACCCAGGGCTCATCAAGTTGACTGGGCTGGACCAGGAAGGCCTAGAGGTCTACCTATTCCCCTAGTGCTGAAATTACAACTGCCCCACCACACCTAGCTTTTTACAATCGTGGAGAAGGAATCAGCCTCTTACATTTACAAGGCAGGCCCTATACTGACAGAGGCATCGCTCCAGACACAGTCACAGGCTTTCAGCTCTCTACCCTGTACCGTCTCTCACTCACTGCCAGTGTGATCCTCTCTGAGCTATCAGCATAGTAGAAAGATGGAGACAAGAGTGCGAACACCACACACACAAAGACCAGAGTGGTTCTGCACACAGAGCTATGTGTATATATGCACTCTACTTTGTCCAGTCTTGAATTCTGCACATTGAATCCAGGTAGTCTGTGAGGCCAGAGTGGTGAGTCAACCTGCCTGCTTTCCCTAGTTTCCAAAGTACCCGTAGATGGCTAAAAGTGTGGGGGAGAGATGTCCAGAAGGGCTGGTGAGCTGGGTCTTTGGACCTGAAGCTCTGCATTATCCCTGTTAGGGACATGGGCACATACCTACCCCAAAAGTACACAGGCTTCAGGCATGGAGGGTCGAAGGTCCCATTCAACTCTCCACTTCTCTCTCTCTCTCTTTCTAGCACACACACACACACACACACACACACAAATACACACATTTTCTCCAGAAGGAAGCTCCCAGGCCTAATATGATGGTTAATATTGTCATCTTGACAGGACCTAGATCACTGTAGAAACAAGCCTTAGACATGTCTATGAAGGATTATCTAGATTAGGTTAACTAAGATGGGAAGACCTAGCCTGAATGTGGGTGACATCATTTCCTGGGCTGGAGCTCCAGACTGAGGAAAAGGGAGAAGGGAAGCTAAGCACCAGCACTCAGCTTCCTGTTTCCTAACTTTGGGTACAAAGTGGCCCGCAGTCCCACACTCCCGCTATATGATTTCACTGTGACGGCCTCTATTGTCAAGCTATGATCCAAACAAACCCTTCCTATGCTCGCTTCGGCAGCACATATACTAAAATTGGAACAAACCAACCTTCCCTTCCCCAAGTTGCCTTCATCAGGCATTTTGTCATAGCAACAAGGAAGTAGTCAACACAACCAGGACCTCAAGCTCCAGGGTCAACTCTGAGAACAGAACAAATAAAAGCGTAAAAAACAAAAGCCAAGCCAAGAACGGAGGTTTCTGTCTAACACTGCAAACTAAATGGTGACTCTGCTGCTGCAACTCAGTCGGAGGCGATTATGTTTGTAAATTTGTAGGAAAATAGTGTGGTAGAAATGAAAGAAAGACTGGGTACTCCAGTGCATCCTGGGGCTCCTACCAGTTCCGATGGCAGTCCAGTCTCATTTGACATCAGCCCTAAGAGATCCTGGAGGGAGAACTGGAGGGCAGGAGCCTAGGTGACATCAGGGACAAGCATGTCAAAAGAGATGGTGGCTGCTTTCCTTCGTGGAGTCAGAGTCGCTGGACAGAGCTCAGGAGAAACAGGGAAAGAAGCGGTATTGAGATTCTTCCGGGTCTGCTCAGCATTAGTTTTCCATTTCCTTCGCTGCTCTGGTGTAGTTGCTACTGCTTCCTGCTTTTTATGATCTGTGCTCCAATGGGGTCACTCAACACAAGACAAGCTACATGTTGCAGGTCTGCCGATCCCAGGCCTCTTCCTCCTGGGGAGACTGACGCACCCTTCCTTGCTCATTGGTTTAATGGATAGAGACCCATTTCAGAGTTGTTGAAGCCAAGAGCTCGGAAGTCATCCATTGCTGGCAGATCTCCTACCCGCCACAGCTGATAACCATTCCCACTGCTTTGACTCCCTGAATCCTTCCTCTGCCCTCATTTCCATGGATAATCTGATAGTCCTACCAACAGTTTCTCTCCCCACGATATTAGCACCTCTGTATACCATGACCTGCACTGTTTATCTTCCAACCATGGTGCATCCTCCTCCAAGCCACTCTATGTTCTCATACTACAGATAAACAGACCAGGCTATGATGTAGGGTATGACTCGACCACACTATCTCAAACAAGGAACATGCACCAGTGTTCAGTCATTTTTGGTGCTCCACATGTGTGCTGAGGCATGTGCATGTCTACACCTCTCTCCATGCACGAATTTAAAAGAGCAATGAGATGAACAGCAGCAATTTCCTTCATCTTCCATACTGTGCATGCTCCGGCTTTGGGCAGTTTTCTATCCGACCTAGGTCCGTTTTCCAACCCGTCCAAGATCAGAAGACTATAAAACAGCTGAGACAGTATCTAATATCAGGATTATTGGACCCCAAATCCCAAAGCCCTAACTCCTAGACAAGCTGAGAAGAGATGTATTCCAGCAATGGTCTCTACAGTAGGCCATTATGGAATGTTCCAGAGATCCTGTAATAGTGCCAACATTTTATAGCTGTCATTTTTATCTTAAGGGAAGAAAAACGCCGCTGGTGGGATTATGTTGTGGGTTTTATATTTGGAAGTTGCACAGTTGAAGAAAGATATTGATCAAATGGACAACAGCGTGGACGAGTGAAGGGTCCAGGAGAAAAGGGTTGAAGAATCTGTGTATCTAGCTGGGAGAGGCGAGAACACTAGAGAGAAGGAAGCAGACAACAGAACTATTTGTCCCCGTCAAGGGGCCCCATGTGGAAGAGGCAACACACCCCTCTTCTACCCCTGAAACTTAGATCTGAGCCTATGTTGGGGTGTTTCCAGGAGGCAGCTGCCAAGAGCCCTTGGAAAATCACTACTAGGCCTGCACTGCAGAGGGAGGGAGGAGTCTGAGCAGCCTCAGAATGCAATACCCAGATGGCAGAGGAGTTTTCCACCTAGTAAGCCCATCTTTGCTTACCCGCCCTGAGCCGCAGCTTCCTCTCTGTGAAGTGGGAGGAAAAACGATGATCTGAGGATGATGGCGAGAAACGAAGATGCCCGCAGAGTGGCCATGGCAGCACTGTCTCCAGTAACTAGCCGTGGTTGTCATCACCGTCGTCGTCTCGCTGTCCTTCTAAATTTGCGCACGGAGAGAGGTGCAGACATGCGCACACGTGGAGGACAGAAAATGACTGAACACCGGTGCATGGCCTTCATCCTTGTTTGAGACCAGGTCTCCCTTTGCTGTCCTCTGATTCATGCACCAGACAAGCCAGCCAGGAAGCTTCCAGGGATGCTCCTGTTTCTGCCTCTCATCTCGCACACTATCTCCTAGAGGCACTGGGACTACAGACTTAATATGAAGCATCTGGCTTCATATGGGTCAAGGATTTGAGCTCAAGACCTCGCACATGTGCTTCAAGCACTTCAACTATTCTATCTGCTCAGCCCCATTGTCATTGTAAGAATTAGCATAATTACTTTCAGCAAAAGAGGAAGGTCTGTACTGAAACAGGCACTGCTGAGGCAGGAATTCCTCCTTCTCAGGGGAAGACTGGAGGTCACCCCTTCCCTGTCAAAGCCCCCTTGATATCTGGAAAAGACCAGAGAACACGGCTCAACAGAGCAGGGGGAAAACAGCCAAGGGCAGGTGCAATGGGTCCTTCAAATCTCCGTTCCTGCCAATCACTCAAGTGGTTTGCTGGAATGGAAACTTCCATCTTGAAGGAAGATGACTATCCCTGGCTTGACCCAAGCAAGGGCCTATGACCTCACTCCTTGAAGGACATCAATCAACCTAGAAAACCATGTGACCCACTCTGTAAAGCATTCACAGGGTGGCCAGAATGTCTGGGGTTCATGGGGACAGAGACAGGAGGGCAGGTCAAATAAAAAGGATATTTATTCTTTTTTCTGGTTGGTTGGGTGTTTTGTTTGTTCTTGTTGTTGTTTCCCCAAGATGGAGTTTCTCTGCCTAACAGCTCTGGCCATGGGGTGTCTCTGGAGAACTATTGCCCCTACGTGGAAGGAAGCATCCCTAAGGGTCATCTCCTCCATTCAGATAAAGAGAAAGTCAGATCTCCGCTTCTGATTTATCCTAGACCCCTCCCATGGTCGCTCTTCGCTCTGGAGCACAAATGGAAATAAAAACTTGTGCTGCTCTGTCCTAGCGAACCCCACACGTTCTATGACTCGGAAACCCCACAGCCCACAGTCTTTTAAATATCTTATGACATGAAGTTTGCTTCTGGCAGTGACAACAAGACCTTGTCAGGTAAGTGAGAGCTATTTCTGCCCCAAGCATTCCTATTAATGTACCAGAATATCTAAACCCTTGACAAAGACTCCCTCCCCTGCCCTTTGTTTTCCGAACAACAGCAGTAGCAGTAGGATGCAGACTTGATTTTCTTTGAAGCCAGTTTGTTTGTTGAAGCAAAGACCTAGGTTGGAGAGTCCGTGGATGCTGTGAACAGAATGCATGGGCTTTTTATATTTCCATATCTTGTTGAAGAACGTGAGCTAAACGTGTGGTGAGGCACAGACAATTCCAGCTCCCTGGAGGAGAAGGCAGGAGAACTGACAATCGGAGGCTAAATAGTGGGGCTGGCAGAGGTGGGTGATTGCCTCCAGTGGTTCTCAATTCTAGCTACATATCACAACTACTGGGTATCTTCTACAAGAGCAATACCAAAAGGGAGACGGGCTCTGCCATGCCTTACCACACGAGCATGAGGGTCTGGGTTCGAGATCCAGGACTCATGAAAAAGCCTTGATGATCCATGCTTACAACCTCAGGCTAACCTAGTCAGCAAGCCCTAAGTCAGAGATTCCATCTCAAAACCAGGCTCCTCCTGACGAACACTGTGCAGTTGGCCTTTGGCCTCCATATACACATATGTACACATATGTATGTACACCATCATACACACGAACATAGATGTCCACAGATATATATATATACACACAAATAAAATCACCTGTCAAACTGATCCCCACCTTTCCGGATATCATTGCTCTATCTCCTGAGAACAGATACTCCCCTTACTGAGCCTCACCTTCCTCAACCACAGTGGAGAAAGTCATGGAATCCTCATACATATTACATAGAAACTGGTTAATGTGAAACATTTACTGGCACATGCCTGCAGTTTTTTAAAAACCTCATGAGCTAGGTATGGAAGTGCATGTCTTTAATGCCAGCTCTTGGGAGACTGGGGGCAGGGAGAAGTTGAATTAGAGGCCAGATTAAGCTACACATAAAGACCTATCAGATCACGACACAGAAAGAGAATGTGTCATAGATGACCCTCAGAAGACAATTCTGCCTTTCAGACTTGCTGAGGAGCTTGAGTCCGAACTTGTGGTGGTGCATACAGACAATCCTGACTCCCAGGAGATGAGGGCAGAACTGACCTAGGCTAAATAGTGGGCTTAGGAGAGGGCTAATCGCTAGGCAAGTTTTCCTCAATTCATAAACTCGGGACTGTTCCTACTCAGCCAATTGCCAAAATCACAGGACCTGGACTGTTTCCTGGACCCTGAGGTTCGCAGCCTGTGGTTTGAGCATTTGCTACCTTTAGGGCTGGGCTCCAGCTGCTCTCAGACAGTCTCGTCCTCCTTCACCCCCCTTGACCTTTTGTTGTTCCATTTTGCTCTCTTCTCTTTTTGAGACAGGGTCTCGCGCACACCAGGCTGTTCTTGAACTTGCATAGCTGAAGATGACCTTGAACTCCTAATCCTCCTGCCTCTACCTCGCAAGCGTTAGAGTTCCAGGCGCATGCTACCACAACCAGTTTCTAAGGCGGTGCTGGCATGGAACCCAGGGCTTCTAACTGAGCTACATCAGTAGCCCCTGAACTGGGGATTTTGCTACAGATGCTCACGTTATAGCACAGGCTGGTCTCATACTAGCAGTGATCCTCCTGCCTTGGCCTCTCAAATGCTGGAATCACACATGCGCTCTCTCTCACCACTACTAGACTACGCTGTGAAGTCTCATCTTTGGGTCTTGAGGCTTGCTATACCCTGGGGCTCAAACACTTCCCATCTTCAAGGACCTGGACCAGATGCCTGCCCACTCTAAGTCCTGCCAGAGTACTCCAGTTTCCACCAACATCCAGTAGCATTTGATTTACACCCCAGCCTCTAGTCTATGGGAGTCCATTTGCTGCTATTGACTGCTACTTACAAGGCATTTCATTCTTGCTTGGCCATGAGTTTCTGTGAGCTAGCACTGACCCTAATGATTCTGTCCTGGCCACTGCCCTTGATAGTCCAGTGCAGCACCCCTCGTTCATTTTGTCATTGTTTATTTATGTGTTCATGTAAATGTTTTATTGCATCTATTAATTATACATAATAATGGGTTTCAGTGTGACACTTTCAGACACGTACATAATACACTTTGGTCACACTCACCCCATTGCCCTCTTCGGCTTTCTCTTTGTCAATAGGTATGGGGTGTCTGCCTGTCTGAAGGATGTCATAGACACCTTTGGCATTATTAACTATCAACTCGTTTGTCTGGGAAGTATACGGTAAACTGTTAGTGCTGAGGTTTTTGACAGCCAGTCATGCTGCAGATTCACAGTGGCAGATGGGTGTGGTTAGCAGCATATGGCTCGAAGTGTAAGTCAGTGTTTATGTATTTTTACAAATGACGCCTTTATATTTATGCATAAAGACGGGAAAGAATTCAAAGTTAAGTTGCACATTTGGGGAGTTGTGGTGATGGTGTTCAATGAACAGTTAATTGGAGGCTGTAGACAAGGGCCTGGAGACTCATCTAGGAGTCTTGAGCTTTAGCGTCATCCTACCACCCTCTGGGAGCAACTTGGAAAAATGGATTCCTTAGATTGGATCCCTCTCTTGAGTCTGTTTCCTCAACCATGGCATGGGGAAAGTTAGACTGAAGGAACCAACTGCCTGTTCTAAGCTCAGTACACCAGAAGTTCTTGAACAAAAAGTCAGTGACATTTGTAGATGCTTGGATGTGTGCATGGGGCACATCAGAAGTGAAACAGTTTTCAGTGTTTTTTGCCCCAGAAGGGCCACTTTCGGGGTCCTAGACCCGAAGGACCGAATGCTGTGCTTTCTGGTCCCAACTGTCAGATGCACAGACTCTGGACTGTCTTTGCAATAAGGAACACACCACCCCAAAGGTCAGGCCTTGGGGAAATAGATCAGGTTCTGCTTGCTTTGCAGAAACGCATACCGGCTCTGACTCTCTTCATAAAGCCTGGGTTGATTCACAGGGTTGGTTCTTAGATACTGGTTCATCCAACTGCCTTGTTTTACAGATGGGGAGAAAATTACCCAGAAAGAGGAAGTGATTTTTTTTTCCAAGACCATGAAGGACAAAGGGCAGGCTGTCTGGGTTTAGGATGACCTCACTGCATACCCTGTACTGTGGGATTTCCCTGGAACATCTGAGCAAGCCTGACTGGGACTAGGAAGAGGTTGTCAGGCCTCCCAGGAGATGAATGGATAACCTGGAACCATTTGCACCATCGCAAGCCTCTCATCCCTCCTGGGGTCCAAGGTCTGAACCGTAGGAGCATTGACAAATGTCTCAGCTACCATGTGCAATGAGCCAGGGATAGAAAGGCTGCCAGTAACACAGCAAGAGTCTCTAAAGGTCAGTGAGCGTGACAGACCGAACATGCATTCTACTCTATTGTATTTAGATAAACATGTGACAGGAAGAAAGGGGGCTCTCTGTGGACAGTGACAGCACGCATCTGCTTCCCTGGGTGTGCTGGGAGCACAGAGCTGTTCTGGTCCTCGCAAGGCACTAGTTGCTATGGTCTGAACATCTGGGCCTCCCCCCAAATTCCTGTGTCGAAATTCTAACTCCCAATGTAATAGGATTAGAAGTGGTACATTGGAGGAATAGAAGTTAAATGAAGGCATGAGGGTGGGGACTCATGCTGGGATCAATACCCTTATTAGAAAAAACAAGGGAAGGAGGGGAGGGAAGGGGAGAGAAGAGGAGGATTCCATTTTCTGCTCTTTGCCTTAGGAGAAGCAAGAAGACATCTGTCTGTACAGCAGGAAATGAACCCTTGTCAGACAGTGGGCCCGCCAGCACTTTGATCCTGTACTTCCCAGCCTCCAGAACTGTGAGAGATGAGTGTTATTTAATCCTCCCCAACTGTAGTATTGTTGTTATAGCATCTCAAATTGACTGAGACACTGGCCTTGCACAGCTTAGTCATGGTAAATGTGAACAGACAGAGGCCCAGACAGCACACATGACTTCTTCACAGCTGCAGGAGAGCTGAGAGCCTCTTCTAAAGCTGAGTTTCTTTGTCCCATACTTATTCTTCAGGGTCAGAAAGTTCTCCACCCCTCTGGGTGCATCAATAGAAAGTTACTTCAAATGCATCTTCCAGGACCCCAGGATGGAGGACTTGAGAGATTTCCTGTTTTTAAAAAGCTGAAATCAAAAAGTGCTGTCATTTTCCTTAAATATATTCTTTTGAATAAAACATCCACTCTCGATGCCAGCAGCAAGCTCAGAAACATGTTCAAGATGACATGATTGATAATAAGAAGGCTTTTTCAAGATGTTTCTAATCCTATCTTCCTGGTTAAAGAATTCAAACTCTCGAACGTGATGTATGGCCTAATAAGAAGGGGTACTTGAACTGGAGCTATTTATTTACGCTTGCATTTTTGACAGATGAATATTAACTACTGAGAAAATGGTAAAGGCAATTAGTCGAGGCTAAATAACGGCCAGATGAGTGTGCGATCATAGATGCATGGGTTGCTTTTCTCCCAAATAGTAGCTCATCATCAGGTTCTTCCTTCCTCTAAGATGCTGTGGCTGACCCAAGGAGCGGTGACCCCCTCCCTTTCTGATGCTTCTGGACTGCAGTGGGTGGACTTGGATTCCACTACAGAGTCTGGGATCCCAAAGGAAGAATGACACTTGGTGTCAAAGTCCCTTGTCTTAGATCTCTATGAAAACTCTATTTCTGCCTACACGAATGAGGTTTTCAGCTGGCTGACCCCAGCATAAGGCAGATGAAGAAGAGGAAGAAGGCAAGCTCCAAAGAAGAACCTCATTCTCTCATTCTTGGGGGGGGGGGCCTGCCATGTAGAAATGGGGGTATCAAATCCTCTGGTCCCTCCTCCCTTCATCTTCTTAATCTCTGCTTGTTCTGCCTACAGTGTTTGCTTGCAGGAGCTAAATAAAGCCACAAACAAAATTCAATTTATAAGCAAGCCACACATTCAAAAATCTTCACTGAGAATCTGCTATGTGCCAAGCACCAGAAATAGGAAGTGGACACAATCCACTTTCACAGAACTTCAAGATAGGACCTCTCTTGGGGACCTGAAGTGTGCTCACACCCTGACCCTGTGTCAGACCCTCCCCTTCCAAGAGGATGCCTCCTTCCTGAAGCAGGGAAAGAGACCTTGAGGGACTGATGGCAGCTTCCCAAATTAACAAGGGGGTAGTTTACCCAGCGCAAGCTTGCAAATGTTGTGTTGTTAAGCGTCTGAAAGCAGAGACTACACAACCTGAGAATCCATTTGGAGGCTGTAAAGAATGCTTTCCCCAGAATCCTGGGCGCCAGTCTGTCTTGTCACCTTGCCTTTTCTTAAAAGATAATCACTACCTGACGAAGGTTAATATTCAGGAGGATGCCTATATGTTTTTCTTTGTGTTCTCCTTCTTATTTAGCTTCTCTAGGATCACGAATTATAGGCTCAATGTCCTTTATTTATGTCTAGAAACCAAATATGAGTGAGTACATCCCATGTTCCACTTTTTGGGTCTGGCTTACCTCGCTCAGGATAGTGTTTTCTATTTCCATCCATTTGCCTGCAAAATTCAAGAAGTCTTTGTTTTTTACTGCTGAGTAGTACTCTAATATGTATATATTCCATACTTTCTTCATCCATTCTTCCAATGAAGGGCATCTAGGTTCTTTCCAGGTTCTGGCTATTACAAACAATGCTGCTATGGACATAATTGAGCATATACTTTTGTTGTGTGATAGGGCATCTCTTGGGTATATTCCTAGGAGTGGTATTGCTGGGTCCAGGGGTAGGTTGAAAAGGAGACAGAGACCCACATTGGAGCACCAGACAGAAATCTCAAGGTCTAAATCAGAAGCAGATGGAGAGAGAGCACGAGCAAGGAACTCAGGACCACAAGGGGTGCACCCACACACTGAGACAATGGGGATGTTCTATTGGGAACTCACCAAGGCCAGCTGGCTTGGGTCTGAAAAAGCCTGGGATAAACCCGGACTCGCTGAACATAGCGGACAATGAGGACTACTGAGAACTCATGAACAATGGCAATGGGTTTTTGATCCTACTGCACGTACTGGCTTTGTGGGAGCCTAGGCAGTTTGGATGCTCACCTTACTAGACATGGATGGAAGTGGGTGGTCCTTGGACTTCCCACAGGGCAGGGAACCCTGATTGCTCTTTGGGCTGAGGAGGGAGGGGGATTTAATTGGGGGAGGGGGAGGGAAATGGGAGGCGGTGGCGGGGAAGAGACAGAAATCTTTAATAAATAAATAAATTAAAAAAAAGATAATCACTAGCTTCAATAATTTCTTAATAACTGCTGGCTCTGTATTAAAGTAGCGCTACCTCTGTATAATTCAGGAAAGCAAGGGATGCCATTTAAAGTACAAAAAGGAAGAGTCCATTGCTCCATTTTGATGGAGGTGGGTCTTGTATCTTATCTGTTGCTTTCATTGGTTAACTAATAAAGAAACTGCCTTGGCCCTCATAGGACAGAAAATTAGGTAGGCGGAGTAAACAGAACAGGATTCTGGGAGAAAGAAGCTGAGTCAGTGAGTCACCATGATTCTCCCACTCCAGCCAGACGCAGGTTAAGATCTTTCCTGGTAAGCGCACCTCGTGGTGCTGCATAGATTATTAGAAATGGGTTAAGAGGCTAAAACTAATGGGCCAGGCAGTGTTTAAAAGAATACAGTTTCCGTGTAATTATTTCGGGGCATAAGCTAGCCGTGTGGGCGGCTGGGTGGCGGAACGTAGCCAGCCCCTCGTACTACAACACCATTTCCCTCATGTCGCATAGTTAGCTATGGTCAGAGCCACCCATAACCTGACTCATGTGCCACGTTCCTTTACAAATTGTTTGTTTTTCAAGGCAAAACCCCCTCTACAGCCAAATCATCCATTTTCATTTATAGCAGCGTTTTAGCATTATTCTGCCCCTGGTTCCCTTCGCCTTCCTTGTGCCTCACCAAGCAGCCTAGTGGGTTTTCTGTGAAACTCATCTGTCCATTTTCTGAGGACTCTAAAAAGAACTAGGTCCGATCTAAAACAGGAGGAACAGTCTAAGTATTGACATTTAACCCCTCGTTTGCTTGGGTTCCAGAAGAAGGGGCTGCCTATGTGCATGTGCACACAGGAGCAATGCCAGGGCTTAGACGGGGATTCTGTTCTCGTAGCCACTACTTGGTTGTCACTGAACCATTGCCACTGGACATCTTTGTTTGTCTTCTGTTTGGCCCCCATTATCATCCTGAGATTGCACATCCTAAAGAAACTATACAATACCTCCAGGACCTCATAGAATCGAGTCCCACATACACAGTGGATGGCATGAGTCATCATGGAGAAGGTATCAACATGTGTGTACTACACTCTCAATCTCTTTAGACTAAGGCCCTTGTGATGGGCAGTGTTGATTGTCAGCTTGATTGGATTAAGGAATGCTTAAGATGGCTAAGTGGTTAAGAGTATTGGCTGTTTTTCTAGAGGACCTGGGTTCAATCTCCAGCACCCACATGTCAGCTCACAACCATCTTCATCTCTAGTTCCAGGGGATCCACAACACTCTTCTGACTGTTGCAAGCCAACAGGCAAGCACAGGCATACACACAGGCAAAAGACTCATACACATAAGATAATTTTTAAAAGAGATACCTGAGAGATTAATTAGTGAAGCATGCCTCCGGGGGAAATAGGATTTTTCTAGGGAATCAGTTCAATCATCAGGGTTCTGCAGCATAATTCCTTAAAGTGTTCATAGTGGGATGGTATCCCTGGGAGGTGATGCAGGTGCATGGGGTATAGCTGGGGAAGTAGGTCATGGAACTGCTCTCCCTGGAGGCTGGATTGTATTCTGACCTCTTTCTGCATTGCCCTTTCTGCAGTTCTCTGTCTACCAAGAAGTGAAGAACAGCCTCTGATGTAGGCACAGGACCAAGCATAGGAAGAGCCATGAGCCACAGTAAGTCCTGCCTCTCTTAAGTCTCAGTGTCAGGAATTTTGCCAATGAGATAAGAAAATAACATCATCAGGGATGTGATTAGTAATCTATTCTTTAAAAAAAAAAAGGCACACACAGTTCCAACTTCTTCCCAATGCACAAATGGGGGGGGGCCGCAAGCTTTTTTCCCATGACCAAAGCATTAGCCTCTAACAAAACGCCAAGTCCAAGGGCTCAGTCACAGCTCAGGGAATCTTCCATGAAATCCTATGCAAACATCATTCTTCCTTACTCAGCTGGACTTTCTTTGAGAGAGATCTCATTGTAATATGATTTGGACCAGACTACAGCATAATATTAAAGCCATAAACTATGTGTGGAAAAACACAGGCTTCAGGCACAGAAGACAAGTTGGGTGCCCTGAAAACTTATTATCATGCTCCAAATTTAGTGTCCTGATGTCTAAGTGCGACTCATGATGTTAACCAGCAGAGTGTTTAGGCATCTTTTATTCCTTGTCAGGAAAATAAAGTTGTCTCCTGTCATGTTGGACAGTATGAGTATATATCTTATAGCAAAGACAACAGAAATATGTAATTTTATGTGTGCCTGTACCCATCATTTCAGTATGAAAGAACTTCAAATTCAAATTAATACACTTGTTCAGCATGTCGTTTTTGAAAACCACAGCTGAGCAGCAAGTGCAGAACATTCCAGAATACTTGCAGCTTGTCTTGCCATTTATTTATTTTTGTTTTTTTTTCCAGTAAGACTGAAGGAGAAAAAAAACAGTAGATATTTATCATTTTAAGTCACTTCCTGCAGACTAAAGGACTCTCCCTGCCATCGCTGTAATTGTTAATCAGTGCCATAAACATAAATTATCTGTTAGTGAGGAATGGGACTATTTTATGTCCTGGAATTTGCAGAGATATGGCAGCCCAAGCCAAGCGAGTCTCCTGAGTCTAGGCTTTCATGGCACCTCTGCGACCCTGAGGTCCATAGGGAGCACCAGGATGGCTATTAACCTGTTCTACCACCAATTCGTTACGTGGCCTTAAACAGGCGCCAGCCACTTCCATTTCTGAGTCCCCCATCCACTCCATTTTCTGAAAAAGAGCTATGAATGTGTGATTCCTAGTAATCCCTCCTTCACTCAGACTCTGTGGACATTCAGAGCTTACCGAGTCACAGGGCCAAAGACTCAGGGAGAGAAAACCTGTGACTTTTAAACACAGGCTGGAGAAGGAAGGCGGTGCTGTCAAAACATGTATATTACCTGAAAACAAGCCAAAGCAGACTGCAAACCATGCATTCCATGGAGACTCCAAATCTATAGGATATACCGTTTACCACCCTGAACCAAACATGCCATTCTAAAGAAACAGCATGGAGTCTGGGGATGGGGAGGAAGCAATAGAAGTCTTTCTCGGGTGTCCTGTTCAAGCCAGCAAGCATATCAGAGACTTGCTAGAGGCAGAGAGGCAAGATGATTGTGGGAGTCAGAAGTTCTTCAGTCTTCTCAATGACAACACTACCTAATACACTTCCAGAACATTCTCTCTCCTCCCTGAGAACAGAGTCCTCTTACCCAGGGAGGGAGATTTATGTGTGTATTTATTTTACAGTTGCTCCCAGTGTCAGGCTGAGGAACTGAACTCTAGGAAGAAGGCCGCTTATCAGGGTCAGCAGCTGAGATTGGGTTCAAAATCAGAACCCACGCTCTAAGCTTTTGGGTCCTAGACGAACTAAAGATTAATTAAGATGTTCCAGGGTAGGCCAACCTGGGTCATCATAGAATATTCCAGACATCCTGCATACACATCTAAGCTGTAAAGTGATTACTCAATAGGAAGACACGCTGATCTAGGAAGAAAATATCCAGCATGCCATCAAGAACCTTCAAAGTAGGGATCAAAGGGCCAAGTGTGGCTCAGGTTTATCACTGTTTTGTTTGGGAAAATGGGGAGGGCCAGAGGTCAATTGCAGGTGTCTTCCAACCCAATTTTTTTTTTTTGAGACAGGGTCTCTCACTGAACCTGGAGCTCGGGAATTCAGCTAGACCAGTTAACCCGGAAGCCCCAGGAATCCTTGTCTTCACCTCTCCAGCACCAGGATTACTAGTGGACACTAACACAATTTGGCTTCAACATGGGTGCTGAGTGTTAGATTCAGGCCCCATGTTTGTACAGCAAGCTTTACCAACAAGTCATCTCTTCAGCCTGTCTTTGAGGCACAACTAGAGATGAAAGGGGTGACCCCCAACCCCGCACCCAAGTAGTATACTTCCTATCACAGGGTATAATAAAAAAAAAAAGACTTTCCCCAACAAGAGTGTGATGTCTGCCTGTGCCTGGGCTTTCAGGCCATCCAGTTCACCTCCATTCTCTTCCCACAGTCTCATGCCTGACCCTTTGCCATGAGTACCTGCTCTGCACACAAGCTCTCCTCAATCTGCAAAGCCAACTCTCTCGGTCCTCAATTACTGCTAACACATCCATATGCCCTTTCTGCACAGGGGGCCTTTGAACTGCTTTTAATAGAATATCTCAGACCCCTCACAGTCACCAGTCAGGCCCCCAGCAAGCCCAAGGACCTTCCTCCGCATGTTCCCCACACCATCAACTGCTTACCTTCCTCTTTCTGCGTCTCTCTTGGGTGACTGACTATCCAGTACCACTGACTCTGCTCCCCCCTTGTCAGGAATAGCGTTAACTCCAGGACAGCCTGCTTGCTGGGTTAATGTAACAGAAACTGACTTACTTTCAGTGCTCGTCGGCCAAATTGACTATTTCCCTGATATCCAGGAGCACAAGACAGGAGTGATTCATGTCCTATCCCACTCACGTCCTGCCTCAACTGCCCTGGAAGCTCTAGACCAGAAGGATGTAAAACCTCCCTACTATGTCAGAAAGTCTGGTTGGTAAAGACAGAATACCTGACAGAAACAAGGGTGGAATGGTTTGTTTGGGCCCAGTTTGAGAAGGGTTTTGGTCCAGCATGGAGAAGAAGGCATGGCAGAGTGTGTGGCAGTGGGAGTAGTCAGCCACATCTGTTCACATCATGACAGATCAGAAAGCCAAACAAACAGACCAGAATCAGGGACCAGGCTATCACCACAGACCACTTCTACCAGCCAGGCTGCATCGCCCAAAGGCCCCCTCAGCCTTGGAAATAGGACCTCAAATTGGAGAATTCATGCTCAAAATATGTGCCTGTGGGAGAAATTTCATATTCAAACCATAATGGTAACCAGATCATGCTTGAAGTTAAAGCCATATGACTTTATTTTAATCTCAAAAAAAATTATCAGGAAGCTCCTAGGCCCATCTGGGCTCAGATAGCACAAAAGCCAGTGATGTTTTTTAAAAGCCAACAGTTTCCAGATTCTCCGGGACACAGAGAGGCTTACACATCTCACCGTTTGCACCTCCTCCCTCGTGAGACTAAGATGCCCCTCCCAGCCTCCCTTAGAGTCTCTGCTGTCACCAAATTGAAGATAATCCTCTGGCCCTGGGCCTCAGGACCAGATGGATAGCATTTCTCCAGCGGGATACACTTCCCCTCCCTCCTCAAAATGGGAATGAGGGGGCCTGGTTCTCAGCGAAGAACAACCGCAGGGTGGGAACAACAGCCCTCTCTCTTCCAAAGGAATTTGTGTGGAGAGCTGCCCAGTCCCCTCAAGACTGATTAACTCTGTTCAAATGTCCTCAATCAAGTCATGCTATGAAAAACCCTGGGTTTCAGTCAGTAAAGTGCTTGCCACACGAGTATGTAGACAGGATCTCTAGTCCTCAGCTCCCACTTAAAAGCCAGATGTGTGGTGACACATGCCTGACGTTCTAGTACTGGGGAGGCAGAGACAGGAGGATACCCAGAGTCTACGGGACAGGGACTCTCACTGACGAGTGAGCTCCGAGTTCAGTGGGAGACCCTGTCTCAGGATGAGAGGGTGGAAAAGGACAGACAACACCCATATCCACCTCCGCTACCCACATGCACACTCATGTACCCCCACACACAGAGTGAACTCTACCATGACACAATCCTGGGAGAAACTCATGACTGACTGACTCCCCCATAATCAAAGCTGTGTTATTTGAGATTTTCATTTAGTGACCGCAGTATGCGTTGAGGGAAATGTGGCAAGTCTGCCCTTATGTCGTGCATGGAACCTGAGTCCCAGAGGTAGAAACAACCTCTCCTGACGAGACACCTTCTTTAACCCACTGCCAGCTTCATCCTGTCTTCTCTCTAAGAATCAGAGCCAGAGGCTACAGCTAACAGGAACTCAACACAAGACTGTTGAGCTTAGCTCACTTTCATTTTAACCCATCAGTGAAACAAAAGACAGCTCTCAGAATTGTCTTTTAGGGGGCAAAAGACAACATTGTGATGGCTTAAGGCCCTATGCTTTTTATTTTTTATTTGCATGTCTCCAAAATAAAGCCAACAGTATGCTTTCTTGGGCCTACACAGCCACTCTGAACCTCCATGATCACACAGCAGTCAAGCGGCAGGAGCAGGTTTTGAACCCCTGTCTGTCTGAAATCAAAACCCCTCCCTCCACTCCTAGAGGTAGTGAGAGCAAGTGGCTAACCTTCTTCCTTCATCAGTACCTCTTCTTAACAGCTTCCATCCCGTGTCACAGCTCTGATTTTAAGCACTGCCATCTTGCTATTCATCTGCCCTAACACTGCGATTTCAATGCTGGAAAACAGCTATCCATAACTTACACCTTAGAAGAAGTGAGTGAGAGTCAAAACATCAGCTCATTCCAGAATTCCTAAGCTTCCAGACTTCCTTCTAGGATCCTTGAAGGAGGGAAGGTATCCAAGGCTGGTCCTTCACTACAGAGCCCACACAGGAAGCCTGCTGGTGGATTTGGCAAAAAGCATAAAGGGACTTTTTTTTTTAAACCAGGACTGCCTCCAAGGAAGGCAATTGTAAATCCTCACAAGCAGTGGTCATGGGAAGTCACTTGGAATTTCATGCAGCAGGAAGCATGCCTGGCTCACACTTTGCAGAGAAACACATGGGGTAGGGGGTGCACAGGAGGAGGACCGTTGGACTCTCTTGAGGAAATGCACAGCAGCAGCCTGGCTCCAGCTCTGTGCAACCATCCCCACACACCCCAGTTCTTCAACCGTGGAAAGGAAGTGCAGCGCCTGTGAGCATTAATGGCTTCCTGTGAGACGAATCATGCCAGAATAGATAGCCATGTGTCACCTGTGATCTTGCCACCCAAGGTTGACCTGTGAGTACCCATCTGGATTGACCAATTCTGAGCCAGCAAGAACTGTTCTGCACTCTTGGCAGCTCACCTCACAATGGGCTCATCACTTACACTGTATACTCAGGTGGAGATGCCACTACCATCACCTCGGTACAGAAAGAAGGCCATAGATTCTTCTCTGGCCCCAAGAGCGGCAGCCCAGAGACACACACTTCCTCCATTCCATTAGCACCCAGGAAACTCAGAGACCAACAGTCACTCCTGTGTGACAGAGAGATCCCACTGTTTGTAGTGTGCCCAGAAACTACAGGAAAGAGTTGGTGAGTGGCTAAGTGACTGTTCCACTGTCCTAGGAAAAGCAAGAAACTGGTGGCCAGACAGTCAAAGGAGACAAATCCAGACATGTTGGCAGGTGCATGCTGCAATCCATGCTTAGGAGTCTGAGGCAGGAGCATTGCTGAGTTCTAGAGCATCATGGACTATACAGAGTAAGACTACATCAAAATAGAGGAAGGGAAGAAAGAAGAGAAGAAGTCAGGAGAGGAAGGGAGGGAGAGGGGAGGAAAAGAAATATAAAAGGGAATGGGAGGGGGGAAGAAATTAAGCACTTCAGTTATCAAGATAATAATCAAACCCAGGGCATGGCCAAGTGTTTTATATCTCTTGCTTTATCCATGTGACCAGATAGATACTTCTGAGGTGGATTTTACAGATGAAAAATTAAACCTTCTGAATTCAGAGTACTTGTGTAAGGCTAGATCATTGGTAAATGATGAATCTGGGACTTAAATCCAGGACACCCAGGTTCCCAGAATCATGCTTATATATGTACATACCCATATACAAATATTTTCATTTTTTTGAGACACGGTCTCCCTATCCCAGGCTAACCTTAAACTCCTGAACTTCTGAGTCAGTCTTGCCAGTGCTGGAATTACAGGCATAAGCTGTTTCCATGTGTATCTTAGGGACCTTCAAAATGGCCAAAGGGTAAGTATGGTGACTGCATAACAGCAGTCACAGGCATTGTCTTCTTGCCTTGCTATGGAGCTCCAGGAGACATAGACAGTGGCTTCCAGAAAAAAAGGATTCAGATCTGCCCACCATTCAAGCAGCCCACTGTGAGGTATGTGTGAGGTATTGGAACCCACACCAGCCATGAATCAGGTATCAGAACCTACACCAGCCATGTGTGAGGTATCAGAGACCACACCAGCCATGTGTAAGGTGTCAGAGCTCACACCAGCCTTGTGTGAGGTATCAGAGCCCACACCAGCCTTGTGTAAGGTATCAGAGCTCACACTAGCCACGTGTAATGTGTCAGAACCCACACCAGCCACGTATGAGGCACCAAAATTCACACTGGCCAAGTGTGAGGTGTTAGCAAACATCATTCTCAAACACACCCAACAAACAGGTCTTACTCTATCCATTCTGCAGCTCAGTAGCTTGAGGATCACAGCTGATTCGAGCACAAATTTGAACTCAGGTCTTTCTGGCTCCAAGGCTTGTGACCAGGGAAAATGCTTACAAAAGAAAGCGGGGTTAGGGGAAAATTCTTGCTGAAGCAGAGTCCCTAAGCCAGGATGGATCAGCCTTTTGTTTTCCCAGAACCAGAGGATATGACATCTGACAAAGGATTTAAAACTCACAGTGGATTCAGTCCGGTGCTCCAATGTGGGTCTCTGTCTCTGTCTCCTTTCATCGCCTGATGAAGGTTAATGTTCAGGAGGATGCCTATATGTTTTTCTTTGGGTTCTCTTTCTTATTTAGCTTCTCTAAGAACCCGAATTATAGGCCCAATGTCCTTTATTTATGGCTAGAAACCAAATATGAGTGAGTACATCCCATGTTCCTCTTTTCCTGTTTGCTCTTTGGGCTGACGAGGGAGGGGAACTTGATTGGGGGAGGGGGAGGGAAAGGGGAGGCGGCGGTGGGGAAGAGACAGAAGTCTTTAATAAATAAATAAATAAAAATTAAAAAAAATTAAAAAAAAATAAAACTCACAGTGGAGACTCTTTCCCCTTAAGGAAAACATCTCTGCCCTTAGACGTCCTTTTGAGAAGAAAAAAAGTTCTAAATTATGTTCAAGCCAAATGATGTCATGAAAATAGGCAGCTTGGGAGTTAAGTGTGGATAGCATGCCTACAACTCGGAAGCTGTGTGACTTTAGGTGAATCTCTTAACCCCTCTGAGTCCTGGTTTCCACAAATGACAGGGTTGGACTAGATCTTCTTGGGTGTTAACCTCTGGTCATGTTCGCAGAACCAATGATGTGCCGACAAACTCAGGCAAAGTCCCTGAGACAGGAAAACCAGGGAGAGAGTGAACGAAATTTCAGAAAGACAGAAGATAGTTCAAAGCTATGAGAAATGGGGCATAGCTCTGCTCCCAGCACGCGGGAGTGGAAGCAAGAGGTTCCATTCAAGACTAACATGGGCTACATTAGACTTCTGTTGCAAAAGCACAAACCAAACAAGAAAGTGATGAGAGACCTCTGCCTGTTAAGGCAGCATCTACTGTGTGTGATTTGCTCTTCCACCCATGAGAAAAGCTCTCAATATCTGGAAATAAAGCAGTAGTAGAGATAAGGCTGGTCCCAGATCGCAAATGTCACCTCCTCATCACTGTGGAAAAAAAAAATACTTGACAGAGGCAACATAAGGGAGGAAGGGCTTCTTTCAGCTCATAGGTTCAGGGGACGTCAGTTCATTGTGGTGGACAAGACGTGGAGGGAGCATTGGCTCAGTGGACAAGATGTGGAGGGAGCAGGCTCAGTGGACAAGATGTGGAGGGAGCAGTGGCTTAACCCATGTAGGCAGGAATATGGTGCAGCAGGTGACATTGCAACAGTCAGGAAGTGGATGGAGCATGTGAAGGGAAGGGACCAAGGACAGTATACCCTTAAACTGCTCCTCTAGTAAGGCCCCACCACCTACCTCCAAGAAGCTCTGCAACCTCCCACCAGCTGAGGACTAAGTATAGAAACATGTGAATTTGAGTGTGATATCCCATATTCAAATCATCAACAACAGAGTGTGTGTGTGTGTGTGTGTGTGTGTGTGTGTGTGTGTGCATTCGTGCGCGTGCATACACTAGAGGTATTAACAGCAAAGACCTAGCTTGGTGATGGAGAACAATGTTAAAGAATCTTTTTTTTTTCACTTCTACCTGATTCTTAGCAAAAATACCATAAACACCTGTCAGATTCAAGCCATTCATGCACAAATTTAACAGAACATCCCCTTCCTGCTCATTCCACCTCATACTGAGGTCATCTTACACCAGCTGCTGAGACAGGAGGATTGTGAGTTCAAGGGTGGCCTGGGAAACTTAGTGAGACCAAGTCTCAAAATTAAAAAGTGAAGAAGGAGCTGGGGGTTTAGCTCAGGAGAGCACTTGCCCGGTGTGTGTGAGAACCTAGGTTCATCCCCCAGTTCTGCAAAAATCTATCCATAGGCAGTACTCGTTTTAGCATTTGTGCAAATTTTACAAATCCTTCGAATGTAAATAGTTGTCTTTTGTTTGTTCTAAAAGAGTCGAAATACTATCCTAAACCAAGGCTGGCCAGTGACTGCCCATTGGGTATATATGAAGAACAGTGAGTGATCCATTGGGTGTAAATGGGGAGCAGTGAGGGATCTGTTGGGTGTATATAGGAAACAGTAAGCTATCTGTTGGGTGTATATGGGGAGATCATTCTGGGTGTTACTGAGAACTTTGACATTGTTGGTGGACTAGCATGGAACCTAACTCTGTTTCCGTGTTACAGGTTCTTTAACACCAGGCTGTAAGTAAGTTGTGAATATCAGGAGGAAATGGGGTTTGGAGGAGGGATGACAGACTGCAGGCAAGACCTTGGGGGGACATTCTTCCCCTTTGTGCCTTTGTGTCCCAGATGGGAAAGGTATCTGGGAAAGTGCCAGGCTTCCTGAGCCTGACTCCCCAGGGAAAGGTGAGTGTGCTATCTGCCTGCTCTGCAGCCCCACAACACAGGACAATCAGACATAATAGGGAGTCAAGTCAAAACAGGAACTCAGTTTATTACTGTGAGCGTCAGCTTATATAGGTTAAGTAACATGATGTGATGTGGAGGTACCTCCAGCCAATGAGAGACAGCCGAGACCTCCCTCTGGCTGGAGGGACATCTACCTAGATTTTGCTGTCTCATCCCCCCTTTGGTAGCTTTAAGACTATCCTTCAAACTCAGGCCAGGCTTTTCTCTGTCCTACAGGCCTCGAGGTACAGGCCCTGAGATAATTTTGGCCCAACAGGAAAGGCCTTTCCTTTCCCTGCAGAACTGAATCTCAATAGCAAGGCAGTTGCCCTGGAATCACCCCTTTGATTCCCACTAGTGAGAACACATTCTGCTAATGCAGACAGATGGCCTCCTCTAGCAAGGGGGAAAGAAGGGACTCATGTGGAAAACCTGTCAGTTCAGGTAGATGCCAGGGTGGGGGCTCATCAACACCAAGGGCTGGAGCTGCTGTCCTGTTGACTTCTAGGTTCTGATGTCCCAAATACAGAGCCATGTCTCTGGACCCTGAGGGGAGGGTTCTGGGATGAGGCTCCTCCACTAGCCAACACGCCAAGACCCACACTGCATTGCTGCTTCTCTGTGAGTATTTCTGGGAACTTCCAGGTCACGTGCTAACAGTCAGAATTTACCAATAATATCTGGGCCTCTAAAACGGATTGTTTGAAAGGATCTGGCATCCTGTTAGGATGAGAAAGTCAACAGAAGTACTTTGGTCTGTTGGAGTAATGGGGGCCAGTGAGTGGATGCATTTTTGGAGCAGATGAGACAGAAATTAGGATTCAGGGTGGAGAAAATGAGGTAGAAGAGCACATGCCAGGCAGACGAGGTCATAGACAAAGACAAAACTCTTACAACAGAGTGAAACACCTGCTCAGGGCTGATCATAGTAGAGTCAGACCAACTGGCTCCACTCAAGGAGAGCCATTCGCTGTTCAGAGCTCACAAAAGTTTCCAGAACCATTGGCCACTTGAAATCAACCACAGGAAGAGTCTTTCCAGCAAAGTAACTAACAACACTATGAATTAGGACTTCGATTTTTTTTTAAACCTGCTTACCAACACAAAAAGAGTCAATTGAGGAGGGTGATGTGGTCACACCTACGCTTCTAAAGCGGTCACTCTGGGGTTAATGTGGCAAAGCAGAGGCATAGCTAGGAAGCCACTGTTTGTCACTACCCATACCACGAATTCTAATTGGTCTTAATAAAAACCTGGAGTCAGATACCAAGGTAAATGCTGAAAGATCAGAGATGTAAAGACATTTTATCACTACAGAATCCTCAGGCCAAAGGGGGCAAGATCCTGTCTCCACGAATCCTCAGACTGAATGGGCTGAGCTCCTCCTCCACCCAGCCCAGTCACATCCCTTCCTGTCTCCACCTCCCTAATGCTGGGATTAAAGGTGTGAGCCACCTTCCCTTGGCTCTGTTTCTCTTTTAGACTGGTTGAATCTCCTGTAGCTCAGGGTGGCCTTGAACTCACAGTCTGCCTCTGCCTCCCGAGTGTTGGAATTTAAGGTGTGTGCCACCACTGCCTGGTCTCTGTGGCTCACGGGTGACTTAGTTCCACACTCTGATCTTCAGGCAAGCTTTATTTGTTAGATCACAAACAAATATCATCATGCCAGTCAATCAAGGGCCGAGGGTCAAGAGTGATGTGGGTAGGAGCATGAGAGGAGGCCCCATCCAGCTCAAAGGCATACTGGGAACTCAGTGACTCATAGAATTATTGTTCTCCTTGCTGCCTTAAAACCCCTTACTAAAGCAACTTAAGCAAAACTCACGGTTTGCGAATCTGGTCCATCAATGCCGGGGAGTCGGAGTGGCTGGGGCTTGGTACATCTATTCACATTGTATCCATCATCAGGAAGCAGACATAGATGGAGGCTGGGACTCAGTTGGCTTCCTTTTTTGATTCAGTCTGGAATCATAGCCCATGGAATGGTGATTACCACATTTACAGTGGGTCTTCCCACCACAATTAACCCAGAATGGACACTCCCTCGTGGACACGCCCAAATCTCCTAGGTGATTCTTGAGCCTGTCAAGTTGACAGTGTCAACACGTAGGGAGTGAGGATGCAGGAGAGTAGCACAGGGAGAGAGGAGCAGCCCAGACCAGTGATCTTGAAGCAGCTGTGTCAAATGCCAGGCTTCTTTGCTTGGTCTCTCTCTCTCTCTCTCTCTCTCTCTCTCTCTCTCTCTCTCTCTCCTCAAGACTTGTAGCACTGACGCCAGAAAACCCTCCAGGGCTGATTGACAGAGGCTTGACAGAGAAGGGAGAGGTCTACAGCCTCAGTTTAGGAAGAGCAATTCCTCCATCCTGCTCCCCTCTCTTCCCTACTGCTGTGTTCTGAACTGTCCCTCGAAGCTACATGCTGGCAAGCAAGCCCCTGAATTCACACACTCATGGCATTTGTAGGTGGAGCCTTTGCAGATGATTGATGCTGATTGAAGTCATGTGGGCCTCATAATGAGATTAGAAGAGGGAGAGACCTGGGCTGGCATGCCCTCGCCCTCTCTCCACACAATGCCCAGCACCAAGGCTAACCCCAGAGGGTGCCCTCCCCAGGAGCTGGAGCCTTAACTTTTTATGTTCTTTTCTCAAGAACTGTGAAAATTTTATTTTCCTTATAAATTGCCCAGTCAGTAGTACCCTGTTTAAAACAGCTGAAATGACAATGGCCGAGGAGATGGCTCAGTCAATACGGTGCTTGTTGTACAACCGTGAGGACCTGGATTCCATCCCTAGCACCCATACAAAGCTAGGCCTGGCTGCATGTATATCTAATCCCAGCACTGAGAGGATGGAGGTAGAGGGCGGCACTTACTGGCCAGCCAGTCTGCCTGGAGTGGGGAGGGAGCTCCAGGGTTGGTGAGAGACCCTGTCTCAAAAAATAAAACAGAGAATGTATGTACCACAAGTATGTACCTACATAGACAGACAGGCAGACACACACACACACCCTGAAGCACCTTCTCCCCTCCTCCCTCCCTTGGCAAAGGCTTCCTAAATCTCAGGTATAAATATTCATGTGGTCCAGTCAGCATCAGATAGCTGCCTCAGCACCGCTGGTCCACCTTCCATCAGCAACTCTGCTTGGAACCTTGAGCTCCTCAGGCACGGATGCCCAGGGCCATGATCAGTGCCAGCCACTCCATCTCTGTCAGAGAAATTCCTCAGCTACCCCTCTCTCCAAGCTGCCCACTGTGAAGCATAGACTGTGGGAAAGCTGAGGGCAGAGAGACGGGCATGCGAACGAGAAAGAGAACTGAGATCAGAGACACAGAGACAGACCCGGGCACACAGCTCTGCGCCCAGACCTCGCAGCACTTCATCTGAACTTGCACTCAGATACCCCAGTGCAGAGGGTCTGTATAAGAAGGAAATGAGGTGTATATGAGGGTCGAACACCAGAGTTCATGTAGCTGGTAAGGGGGAAAAAAACAAATAGTTCTAGAGACAAGCAGGTTTGAGATCTCATCGGCTGTTTTCTGCTAGCTCTGTGCTCTGCTCTTGAGGGCCATTACCCAACCTCTTTGACTGTGTTAGTTTATGGCTACCATCTTTGGCTAGGTCTCTGTCCCTCAGGGCCATCTGCTCCTTGGATAATTATAGCCAAACCGAACTACATACAAAAGTGCTTTGAGAAGATGTCAACGTTAAAGACAAGGGAGTGTTTTCTCATTTGTTTGTTGAAGTCTGTTAAACACCTTGACTACAGGGGGAGTCGTCTAACATGGAAGAGACTGACTGCCACAGCTTCAATCCTAACCAGACTGTTAACACTTGGCAGTGCTCCTGTGTGGGTTCCCAAACACCAGGCTGCTGATTGCAGGCTGTGCCAGCAGGAGGTAGCCTCCTGTACAGCAATGAGAGAGAATTTGGAGTCCCAGTACAGAGGGCACTGATTCTAATGACCCTAGTGGAATGTTTCAGTGAGTCCCAGTGCTATGCCCATGGAGAACAGATCTGAGACCCTAGAGCACACATCTTGGCAGTGGGGTCTCTAGACTGGCATGGAGCTCCAGGTAGAAGAAACAGTCATGAGATGAGCAGGTAGGTGTGAATGAATACTGGGGAGATGGTTCCATGAGAGGTTAAGGAGTTGGGTCAGTGTAGGGAACCCGAAGTCACAATCTCCAAGGGTTACCCCTGGGAAACTGTAGAGCATATGTCAGCTGTATCACAGATCTCTGGAAATTGGGTGTTCGTCCTCCTTTCCTGCCAGTCACTGACAGAGGGTGGCCCCAGAGTTGGTCTCCCAACTCTGTTCTGCTCAGCTGTCCTAACCTAGAGGTAGCTTAGATTCTCCAAAGGGCTGAGCAAGACCTTAGATAAAAGCATGGGGCCCTATTGAACAGACAGGAATGGTAAGGTTCCTTGCCTATCTTGAAGATGGGCTGAGGATTGGGGCAGATCACTGATGTCAGTTGTGACAAGAGACAAACTGGTAGTAAAGAGAATGAGTTGTCATTCACCCCAGGATGGAGAGCGGAAGGAAGAAAGCATGCTCAAGATTGCGGAAGGAAGGAGGGATTTCAGATGCTCTCCTGGAGTGATTGGAAGCCATGGGAGAAAGCCCAGGGCAGGACAGTAGCACAGTCAGATTTGTGATTTATAAAGACCAACCAAAAGGGAATACAACCAGGACAATTGGAGCCATGAATCCAGTCACATAGGCAGTATTGGGAGAATTACATCAAAAGACAAAACCTTCCAACACACACCCCTACATATATGAATGGTGCTCACTTCTCTTCATGTCCCTCCAGTCTGACTGCAGTACCTCCAACCTGGTCCACTCTTGCATCATGAAGCCCACCTCAGCTGCCTGGGATAATCCAAGTCCACTGAACAACAGACTCCACCCTCCCATGTCCACCCAAAATCTAGCGGGAGAGGTCTTCACTGACCCCTAGCTCTCTCTAGTTTCAAATCTACAACCACTTCCAAGGAACTGAGTCCTTGCTGGCTCTTCCTCATGCCTCTCCTGCCCTTCCCTTCAGCTCTGTCCTTTCTTGGGGCCAAAACCCAAAGCAGGGGAGGCACCCCCATCACAAAAGTACAGAATGCAGTGGTGTGCACTATTCCAAGGGCCACCAGTGTTGATGTGGTTCTGGCTCCAACAGGGGTTCTCTGTCCCCAACTGCTATTCTTGCAAAGCTCTAAAGATAAAGAACCTACACTACAAAGAGCAGATAGCTTTACTTTGGGGTGCCAGCAAAATAGTGTTACCCCTTCCCAGGTACCTAAGGAAGAGAAGGGTCCCATTTCAGCCCCTTCACAGCAATGGAAGAAGGCAAGCAACCTGGCCTCAGAAGGACAACTCTACCTCCTGCCCCTAACCCAGCCTGGAAAGTCAGCCAGCAGAAGATCTGCATCTGTCCATGGCCCCTCCCCTCATCTGTGCACCTTCACACGCAATCCAAGCCCACGCCAGCCCCTCTGCTGGGGAAGCCGCCTGGCCTGCCCTTTCCTTCCTTGTTATGAAAGGCCTGCCTTTATTTTCATTCTTTAATAGGGTTACTGCTGGACTGAGGGAGGTAGATTTTAGCCCAAGGCTGCATCTGCCCTTCATTTAAAACTACCCTGACTCCCACAAGGCTGGAAAACAAGTCTCCGGGCTCCGCTTTTATAGTCTTGTTAGATCCAAATCCAGAGCTATTTTTGCCAATAGCTTGTGTTGGCCTGGAGCCCATTGGCCTTCAGAAAGGGTCCCTCTTACATAAAAAGCAAAACTCACCTGCAGCCTGCCAGACACCCCCATTCCTCTTATCCCACCCCAGGGTCTACTGACAGGTCTTTGAAGAAACCTTTTCTCTCCCTGGAAACTTCTGGAATCCTCCCCCTGCTCTGTACTCCCACCTCATCCACAGTCCCTAATTCTCAAATGGACATGCGATTTTGGATTCCAAAATGTGGTTTTTGTTTCCCACTAAAAGTATATGGAGGGGGAGTTTATTGTTATTGTTGATTATGCTGGGTTGTTTGACTAAGAACATTTGGACAGAAACAGGCAGTGCAGGTTTGTAGGGGAGCTCTGTCATTTACAACGAGTTGGGGAAAATAGGGAGTGCCTCTCTGCTCTGCCCCTCCAAGGGAGTACTGCCTTCCCTCTGGGAAGCCAAGAGACTTCTGTTGTCATTAATTCATCAGGCTGGGCCCAGACCCCAAGGCCAGGCCTGTCTGCCTGAGAGGCATAGCTAAAAACAGCTCCAGCCTCAGAGAGGGGCCAGCCCAGTGTCTAATTGCTCAGCGCTCTCTCCGTGTCCTCCCTGGGCTCCCCTGGCAGGCAACTTGAAGAGTGAAGGCTCACTTGGATTTGGAGATGGAGAAGAAAAGAAGGCTGTTTGCAGGTGTGTAGCCAGAATCGCCCAGGCAACAGAGGGGAAAATGCCTCTCGGCAGGCTGCGAGTGCAGGTGCACCTCCATGTCCGTGGTCGCACGCAGAGAGCAGGGGAGGGTGTTGAGGAGGGGGCTGTTGGAAGAGGACACATGCTTCATGCTTGTGGAGACGTCCAGAGCAGAATGGGCTGTTTTTAATCCATCACAGGACCTGGGATACCAAAGAGCCCTGGTTGTAGCTATGATTTCTTGTTGTGGGGGGAAAAACGTTATGAATGAACAGATGGGTTAACTTGGACCTTGAGTATGCTTTACCTGGGCCAAGATGGGAGTGAGGGAAGGAGGGAGCACAAGAGTACCCATTTGGCTGGAAGTCACTAAGACATTCATTCATCTCTGCCTTCCTTCAGCCTACATTTATTATTGATAATAATAGCTACCATTTAGTGGCTTCCATGGTATAGCAGGTGCTTGCTAGGCACTTTAACTTACCGTGCATGACTCAGGGCTCACAGCTTCTCTGTGAGACAGGCCTTATCATTTGCATCTTATTGATGATTAAAAAATAAAAATAAAAAACTTTCTCAGGAAGAGACAGACACTTACCCACAAAGTCCATAGCCTATAAGGGCAAGGATTCAAGCCAGACCTATCCACCTCCCAAGTCAAAGCACTTACCTGCTAGGGCTTCCCCCTTCCCTGTATGGGTCTCTGTGCCTGGCTTTGGGCCAAGAGTTAGAATATATGTTTGGTGCACAAAGTGTTAGAGGTTCATCTCGAGATATAGCCATAACAGGCAACAAAAAGCTGGCTTCTGCTTTCGCTGTGTGTAGCAAGATGCCTGCTAGGCAGATAAACGTTCCTACCGAGACATGGAGTACACCATTAGCAAAGATGACCCAGTTCTCCAGCCCACTGACAGCTGTATTACCTGATGTGACTTCCTCTCCTTCCTCAGCATACAGATAGGGAAGCTTTTTCTAACCCCGGAATCTAATCTGCTTTGGGGACTTGGGTTCTTCAACAGAATACAGTTGAAGATTTGAGCCTGAGCAGTTGAAGATCAGGGCTGGCTTCTCCACCCTCACCCCTGTTCCTCTTGAAATCTTACCTTTGTCATGTGGCAGTCTGAATGTCCTCTATAAGATAAGAGACACGTGTCCTGGTCATTGATGACCCTAAGACACACAATGAAACCATGCTAGACTGCCTGCTTTCCAGATAACTCAGTGTGATCACAGTCAAGGGAGAGGATCCAGCACAGACTAGAAGACCCAAAAGAAGCCCCGTCAAATCCTCACCTGCAGATTTGGACGCTAAACCACCAAGCGTTCTTCAAGACCAGGTTTAGGGGTCTTGATATTCCTCTATTACCTTAAGCTGAGAAGCCACAGGGACATGTGATCAGAATAGCCTCGGTCCTCTATGCCCCAGGACCCACACAAGTGCAGACGCCTAAGCCCCAAATGTTTCTGGACCCTGGCCTCTTTGCCACCTTTGGTATTGTTGGTGGTGGTAGTAGTAGTTGTGGTAGTAGCGGTGGCAGTGGTAGTGGTGGGGGTGGGGGTGATGATGGTGGTGTTGGTGATGGTGGTGAGTGGTGGTGGTGATAGTGGTGATGGTGGTAGGTGTGGTTGATGGTGATGGTGGCTGTGGGTGGCGGTGGGTGGTGGTTGTTATTGTTGGTGCTGGTGGTGGTGGCGGTGGCAGTGGTTATTGGTGGTGGTGGTGGTGGGTGGTGGTGATGGGTTGGTGGTGGGGTGGCGGCTGCAGACTGGAAGAAAAGATAGTCCATGGAAGCTGGAGGCTGAATGCACTGGTGCATGCCTGTGTCCCCAGCACTTAAGAAGCTGAGCTATGCAGCAAGACTCTAGCTCAAAAACAAACAAACAAAAAAATCAAACAAGCAAGCAAGCAAAGAGGCAGTGGATCCCATGGAAGGCATCCCTTGAAGTCATGCACTGGTGTCCAGATTCCTCTAACACTCACATCTTCCATTGGAGGTCAAATTATTTGCATCTGTGTGCAGCTGACCCGTCAGGTCTCTACAGAACCCCCTGTGTGTTAATTAGTGTTTTCTTGAGAAACACCACACCGGGAAATTAGACACAGTCCTCCTCATCCATGCTTTTTGTCTTTCATAATTCCAGTTACCACCACCAATGGCAATCAAGCACAGTCTAAAAATATTTAAGTGGAATGTTCCAGAAAATATTCCATAAATTTTAAATCATTATATTAGAATGAGCTGTTAAATCGTTTCATTATTGGTTATAATCATTGATGACTGTTCCCAATTTCAAGTGTGAACTTTAGCACAGTTTTGTATTATGTAAATACAGGAAAAGCGAGCTATACAAGATTATTATACAAGATTAGACATCCTTAAGTTCAAGTACCCTCTGGGGTTCCTGAGATGACTCCCCTGCATATAAAGCTGAAATTCGACATGTACAAATGTATGCATGTGCAAATACATACACGTGTAGGGTATATTATAAGAAACAGGCTCATACACCCAAACTCATACTAAGAAGTCCTCTCCTCCACCACAGGCAAGCTGAAGACTAAAGAAAGCCAGAGTGGTTAACTCTGGAGAGCTGGAAATGAGAGGACAGGTGAGAACTCGTGTATAAGCTCGGACGGGTGGACTGAGAACAAATATAACCACTCTCTTCTTTTCTTCCTAACCCTCATTGGATCCAGGGATGCCCACCTCAATAAGGAGAGCCATCTGCTTTATTCAGCCCACCGGTTCCAAAGCTAATCCCCATTGGAAATATATGGGAAACATACCCAGATATTGCATTTAACCAGATTCCTAGGCACTTGTTTTAAAACAGTTAACCATCACATGCTTCGTAGCATGGGGATGGAAGGGGAAAGAACCCAGACGCACTGCTTTGTCTTCCCAGGGCTTCTGGAACAAATCACAGCAAACACGGTGGTTAGAAACACAGCCATCGGGGGACGGAGAGATGATTCAGTGGCCAAGAGTGTGTGCTGCTCTTCCAGAGGATCCAGGTTCAGTCCCAGCACCCACGTGATGGTCTACAACTATATGGAACTCCAGTTCCAGGGGCTCTATCTGATGCCCCCCCTCCGGCACTGCACAACCATGGTGTACAGACATGCATGGAGATGAAACACTCATTCGTATACATAAAACAAAAACTAAATAAATCTTAAACACATACACATGTTTACTCTCTTGTGATTCAAGTGGCCAGAAGTCCAGAATCCAGGGCTTATGGGGACTGGTTCTCACCAGAAACTCTAGGAAAGGATGCCTCTGACCTTAGCTGTGTCTGAGGATAGGGTCTGCAGAACTAGGGTTAGTAAGAAAGGAGCTTACTGTGACTATAGCCAGGACTCAGGCTGTAAGCAATCCTGTACCCGGGCACTCAGAGAATATAGACTCAGCCCAAGGCTGTTAGACAATTGCACTCAATGGCACACATGACAAACACAACTCTGGTGCCAGGTAACTACGTCACTGTTTCCGGTCACATCCCAGAAAAGACATTCCTGAAATCACTGGAAGCATCCACATCTCCAGTTCCTTTTCTATAAAATCCGTTGGTTGGTCAGTTCCCATCTGTGGTAGCCACTTCTGGGAAGGAAGACTGAGAAGGGTGGAGAGAAGGTGATAGAAGCCCCATCAAAGGAAGCTGTCTGTCCCTGGATCCCCCCTAACTTTCATCTGGTCATCTGATATTCCTCCTGGGGGCCTGAAACACACCTCAAATCACCAAAACCCTAGACTCAGCCCACATAGCAAATCCAACAGACTCGTTTGGCCTGCCTTTCCCAACCTGAACTTTAGCTTCCTGACCTCAGTTAGTGTGCCCTCTAAGATGATCTGGGCAAAAAAATGTTCACCTACTCCAGAGAGGTGGAATCTCAAAGCTTCCAGCTTCAAGGAAAGGGAGGCGTAGGTGGTCTCAAACCTGTCCTCCTTCTGCTTTAGCTTTCCAACTGCTGAGACTGCAGACACCCATACCCAGAAGCCACCTTCTCCTTCACGTTACCCTGGTTGGACAGTGCCAAACCCCACCTACTCTACATTTGTTCAGGAAGATGTACCCCTGCTTGGCTTTGTTCCCTTCAGCTCGGGACACTGAAAACACGCCCTTCCTTGGTGCTGTGGGTGTCAGGCAATTCAACAGGCCTGCAATGCAGCATGTGGGTACTTCCTGGGTAGAAAAGACCCACAGCGGAGGACAGGGCTCCTGGAGCAGGTGAGAGCCATACAGAACCCAGAGTTAGCGAAGGAGACAGTCAGAGGTGCTCCAGTTCTATCATCAGTACAGCCAGCTGTGCTGGCTGCTAGAAAAGAGCGGTCAGTCCGTCCTCTGCTGGCCCTTGTCAGAAACTCCACTGGCCCCTTACCCTGTATGTCTTCCTTCAAGGCGTAAGTAATTCAGAATCACCTATTCTGAGACCCAGCTCTGGGTCCCCACATGAAACATACGCCCTCCTTTACAGAGAGTCCTGCCGTCATCAGTCTAGATTCTCGTACTTGAGACTGCAGGTTTCTTCCAGAAAAGTCCCAAACTTTAGACTTTTGATCAATTTTGGAGAGAGAAAGGAAAATAAAAAAGAAAAGAAGACAAAGAGGAGGAAGGGAAGGGGTAGAAAGGATGGAAAACAAGGAGGTAGAGGGGGGAAGGGAAAAACTGTGGTGGTTTGCATAAGGACAGAAAGGACTGGAAGGTCCTCCCAAGGTGTGGCCTTGTTGGAGTAGTTATGTCCTTAATGGAGGAAGTGTGTTGCTAAGAGTGGGCTCTGAGGTTTCAAAAGCCCAGGCCCAGGCTCTGCCTTACTGTCTGTGGATCAGGATGTTGCTCTTGCTGCTACCCCCACTGTGAGGATCCACAGATGTGAGCCCCTTCCCCTTTGAGTGGAGGTCAGAGAGTTTGAGCTTATTTTTGCTCTTTCAAATTTGTTGACAACAGATGGGGCTACTAACAAGAGATTCTGACCTGGGGTGTGGTTAATTAGCATTTTGGGTATAGAGGCGGATCTGCTCCATCTGAACCAAAGGTTGGAGAATTCAAGTCTATTCCTTATTGCTGGGGGAGGCTGCTCGTTACTGTCCTGTTCGCCCAGACTCGAAATAGTCATACAGAAATCTGTATTAATTGCAAAACTGTTTGGCCAATAGCTTAAGTGTATTTCTAACTAGCTCTTACATCTTAAATTAATCCATTTATATTATTTTATATTTTACCATGAGGCTTGTGACCTACGAGCGAGGTTCCAACTGGCAACTCGCATCTTTCTCCTCTAGTGGCTACATGGCATCTCACTGACTCCGCCTACTTTCTCTCTCTCTCTCTCTCTCTCTCTCTCTCTCTCTCTCTCTCAATAGTTTTATGATGCCACAACTCTGTTTCTCATTGTAACTCTCCCGCATGGTTTTCTATGGATCAGCAACCCATCCATCAATATAGCAAGCCCCACCCCCTAACAAGGCTGCACGAGCATCAATGAAAGTCATAGCAGGAACACAAACGCACACTCTCTGCAGCTAGTGCTTATGTTCCCATGTGGTGACCTGAACTTCTCACTAGCACCTTGAGTCCAGCCTCCATGGGCTCAGAAGTCCCCACTCCTTAGTTCCTCTGCCTATGGATGGAGAGTGATAAGATGATTTGAGCTTATGTGTTTGAATACTTGGTCTCCAGTTGGTGGCTGATTGGGGAGAGTTAGGGGGTGCAGCTTTGCTAGAGGAAGCCTGTCACCATGGGCAAGCTTTGAGGTTTCAGAAGACTGGTGCCATTCTGCGTTAGCTCTCTCAGTCTCCTACCTATGGGCCAAGTTGTGAGCTCTCAACTCTTCCTGGACTTTTAACACTGACGCCATAAGCCTAACGAACGCTTTCTTTCATCAGTTGCTTTGGTCATGGGGTTTTGTCACAGCAATAGAAAAGAAACTAAGACAGGTGACTTTGCTGGGCTAGCATGGCCTATCAGGACTCCTGGCTAGAGACAAACCGAGAACCAGAGTTGAGTCGCTCTGGTTTGCTCTTCTGCACACAGCACCATTAGGATAAGCCTTACCTTTTCCAAATGCACATCCCGGTGTGTCAAGCAGCAAGGCCCAGCAATTCCAGCACTCTGTGAGTTAAACATGAAAGAAAGAAGTTGGGACAAACTATGTAAGTGTTAGGAGAAAGGGTGGTTTTGGGGTGTCGGCAGCAGTGTTAGTTTCTTTAGAACCCACACCTTGGTTGTCATGTAGGGTCTACACTGTATAGATATACTTCTGATTTGTTGGTCCTGGACATGAAGAAATTCCTCCCAAAATAACCTTTCACTAAGATTATTGGTTGATGCCTATACACTTTGTAGGGGTCCATAAAATGCCAGATTCCCACCAAAGGAACACAGGAGAATAGCTCGGAGACTCAACATTAGAAGTTTAAGGGCTGCTGGCTGTGATAAACCAGCCCCATTCCCACAAGTGCCCCAGTCATGCTAGTAATGGTGGGAAGAATAGAAACAGGACTGGGGCTAGGACTTGTAGTTGGTGAAGGTTCCTTAGATACAACACACGGAGACCACCACAACAGAGCTCTCTCTGTAACACATACACACATACCAGCCCTTCTCCCAACACTTCTGCCACCTACTCCCCTCAACCTCTTCTCTTCTGAGTTAATTCAAAGACTCAGACAACCATTGTCCAAGAGTAAGGGGACAGGTGCAGAATCTATAATGGCTCAGTTTGACAGACATCAGTGGATATGGCCAGTGCCAAAACCGTAGAGTGTATCATCATACATTTGAGGAAAACTAAGAGCCTAGTCTATGGATGCAACTATATCAAGAGGTGTTGGCCTATGCATTAGGAAAGCAAGAGAGTGTCTGACCTGATGAGCAAGAGACTTGGGGTCAGCACCAGAGCCCCACTCCTAAGCAGAACTTTGGTGACCCTCTCTCACTCTGAGGACACATATCTGTGAGGGAACTTTCCTAAAGAGTCACCAGCCACTCAGGATTCAGATCCAGGCCTCTCCCCTTCCCCTCACCCCCTTCAAAGACCTGGTCATTGGTCACTTCTTCAACAACTTCTGTGAAACCAAAATGTTACCTGGTCCTAGGATTTAGGCACTCAGAGTAGATCCCAGGGAGGCGTCATTCACTTAGGTCAATGATTTTCCCGCATTCTCCACAGAATTCCTGAAGTGCTGACGGGACTGACAACCTGTCTCCAGCTCAGTCCAGTCACCTCCCTCCTTCCCATATTACACATTGAGGGAGGCTACGGGGACTTTTGTTTTGAAACTAGACCTTCTGGAAACAGCTGGGAACCACTGCTTCATATTTTTAAGACAAACCAAGTATTGTCTCTGGCTTTTCGGTCCCTGGGGCTTTGGGGTTTGTGTAATTGTGTTGCCGCTTTCAGGTTTTATGAAGAAATAAACTGCATTTATGAAGGTTGGGCCATTAGGTTATGATGGCGTTCAGGCATACCTGGCCCACCCCTCGGAGACCCGGCAGAGTGCATCACCTCTGTGCACATGCCCAATACGCAGGCAGTACCTCAGCCTATTGTGTGGTCTCTGTGCACAAGCTTTGTGCCCCTCCCTTTAAAAGCTTTAAACGGCAGAACCCTGCCTCCCTCCTCCCCCTCTAAACTCCCCCCTCCTTGCAAGGTTACTCTGTGCCCCCTTTTTCTCTCCCCTTTCTCCTTCCCTTCCCCTAATGAAAACTCTCCACACAAGCGCTGGCATCCCTCCCCCCCCACACCCACCATTTTTTAAAATTAAAACAGGCTAGGCTCTACCACTGTTGCAAAGCCAAGACTGGGCTCTGCAAGCTGAATTATACTCATGTGGTCATTTATGTATAAAATAAAACCATTTAGATCTACTAATATGCGGGGGATATGCAATCTGGGACGCATCTCTAACTCTGTGTGTGTGTGTGTGTGTGTGTGTGTGTGTGTGTACTTGCACATATGTCCACACGCACACATTTATGATGGTGGCCATGGAAAACCAATAGTTGAAGAGCATGCCTTTGTCATTTCCTCCTACTCATCCTGTTTTATTTAAGGTTCTCTAAAGGAACAGAACTGATTTTATTTCTGTGATTTATTAGAGTAGATTACAGGCTGTGATCCAGCCAGTCCAACAGTAGCTATTCTCAGTGGAAAGGCCAAAAATATGGCACTTGTTCAGCTCAGAAGGCTGAATGTCTCAGCAGTCTCAATCTGGTGGTGGAGTCCCTGTTAGGAATCTTTCTTAACAGGAGCTCCCTGCCGACCCAAAAATTCCCAATCAAGCCAAATCAAAACAAGCCAAATTAAGAATTATCCAGGTTTAGTGGGAGATCTGTGCTCTCGGGTGGCCCTGAGAGGGAACCGGGAAGCCGCAGAACACAAACCCCAGGAGGAAGAAAGGAAGGCGGTGTGTTCCTCTTTTGGGGGATCACTTAAATACCCTGGGGAGTGGGATTTGGAGTCCAGACCAGGCCTGGGGGGGGGGGGGGACTGGGATAGATGTGAGGGACTGAGGCCTACGCTCCCAACTTGACAGTCCTGGAGGATCCTAGAGAAATTCTGTTCTTCTGTCACCACTAGAATCCTGAAGAAATGAGTTCTAAGATCAGTGATGCAATTCTTTGGCAATAGTGAACTCTCCAGAAGGAGTAAAGGCAAGAAGGCAAAACCAAAAGTTTCATCTTCCCAGTCTTTCATTTCGGTTGTCACCAGAAGGTGTGGCCCAGATTTCGAGTGAACCTTCCCAAATTAAATGATCCAATCAAGCAAATCCCTCACAAACATGCCCAGTTGATTGGGTTTTAGCTGATTCCAGATGTGGTCAGATTGACAGCATTACAGATCCCCAGGCTGTTCCCAGGGTTCTAGCTGTCTTCCTTTCAAGAACCTACCTCATAAAATTGCCGGAGTTAATCTTCCTTTAGGTAAGAATGAGAAAGGTCTCTTTGATCCATTGTCCCTGCAGGCCCTAAAGGCATAACTGGAGCTTCCTGGAAAGTTAAGGACCCTCACTAATTAGAGCTGATCAGAAAACAAAGGCCTGCAGAGTTGATTTGCATAGATAAGACTTGATTGTAAAACCTTCTTCAGTAGAGCCAAAGAACAAAGGCTAATGCTCTGGAACCAGGAGTCAAATACACATTTCCTCTAAGTTGATTTTTCAAGCATTTTGTCAATGAAAAAAAGCTGACTACCACTGACCCAGTGTCCTACTTTGTCCCCCATGCCTCAAACAAATCTGTGGCAAGGCTCTGGCTGTGCTATTGACAGACTTTGGTAAGAGGAGGCAATTGTTGCTGTAAGAAGACCCATGTCTCCACATGGGAGAGCATATACCTGTGCAACTCAGGGTAAAAGCAGAGGCTAGACCCCACATGACAGAGGAGGAACTTAAAGGGAGGGATCAAAGAGTCACCTGCGGGCGCTGGGATTCAGGAACCAGCGGCTCCCCCACCTTCTGCTGTCTTGACACCCAGGGGTGAAGCAAGTGCCTCCTGAAGAGCACCTGGCTCCTCCCCAGTTCCCCTGCCCCATCCAGAGGCAGTCCTGGCTCTGCTTGAGCACCAGCCTTCAAGGGAAACTCCTGTATGAGAAGAGTTGTGAATGCTGGCAACCCTACTGTTGTGTGTATGCGCCTGTGTTTCCCTAAACACACAGAGCAAATGAGCCAGGGTAAAAATAGATAATAGCAGAGAACCAACCAGGGCCTGCAGGTGCAATCACTGCTCTGCTGCTTACTTCTCAGACAGCCGTCTCTCCTGGAGACAGAGTCAGCTAGGGCAGCAGGGTCAAAGTGGATACAGCAGAGGTGGCTCTGCCCTTAGTCACTGAAGAAACTAGTCTCGGCCTGGGGGCACTATCCAAGTGACCCAGCCTGAATTCTGAAATTTCTCATTACAGAGTGGAGTCTTCTTGTATTTTGTGGGCTGCAGGTAGACTACACAGGCCTTTGGGGGTTCTTTGTCTGGAGGCCTACTGTTGAATAAGAGATTGTGAATACTAACCAAGTCTCCAAGTGGAGAGAGACTGTTTAGAAATGCCGGATCTTTCCCAAAGAGAGTCATGAGAGGATCTCCGAGATCAGGGTCAGTGTTAGTCTCAGTTCTTGGAGGAAACTATGAATGCGGACTCAGAATATGTCTGCTCGCATTCATGATCTAATGCAGCAAATGCTCGGGAGAAAAGGAGACAGTGGAGCCAGCCATTAATCTATGCAATGTTTCCCCAGGGTCTACTTTGTCTCACATTCTAGGCTAAGCCAGAGCGTAAGATGGACTACACACCAAGTCCTTGTTCCTGTGGATAAAAGGGAGATTGTTGGGTAGATATTGATATTATCAATAATAATATGTAAACATGGAATGTTCTTGGGAGGGTTTGTGTAAGGACACACTGACTTTAAAGGGCCTGTAACTGACCAATAGGCTTCTGTACTCTACGGTCTGGAGTTTCAACACATGAGCTTCGGGGAAGCATTTCACATCCAAACTAACACCTGGAAGATTTCACACAGGTTGGGACAAGAAACTATTTGTCCCATCTTAGAAAGAAGGAAGAAGCTGCTGGAGAGGCCACTGGGCCCATAGGGCTCGCACTTGCTGCTGAAAATTCCCAGGGTGCTATTAGAAGGATGGGGTAAGCTACGGAGAAAAGATGAGGAAATGCAGAGGGAAGAGGCCAGCAGGCCGTCTGGGTTTCAGAGTCACTGAGCAGAAGAACCAGGCTTCAAACTCAGGTCCCAGATATCCATGAGGACACCAGGAATCAAAGGCTTGCATTTCCCCTCTGACTCTTTCTCTCTGCATCTGCTTTTCAAAGTTAGCTCTTCTTACGGGATAAAGGGAAGCAAGCAAGCCGAGACCAGTGCCGTTACCCTGCTCTGACACTGAGGAGGCCATCAGCCCGGGAATTAATGCAGCATTGCCTACTTCTTGATGACAGGCCCGGAGCCTGTGGGGCCTTCCCCTTCAAAGGATGAAGTAATTCATAAACAGGGGACTTTCAGGCAAGAGCAATGAATCTCAGGGGCCTTGCTAATTAAAAAACCCGTATTACATTACTTCCTCAAGGACTTGTCTTCTAATTTTTAGGATTATGCTACATTGATTAATTTATACAAGTTTTTAATCCCTCTGTGTTTAATGAAGTCCAGGAGCATGGGAACGGGAGCATAATTGAGCTTCATATTATTTTATTAGGGAGAATTATGGCCTAGTGTGTCATAGAGATGTTTGTGAGGGCAGTGAGAGAGCACTCAAGCCATTAACCAATTGCTTTCCCAGTGCCAGCAGGACATTCCCCGGGGCCAGCACACTGGCCAGTCCATCTTTCTAAACCACATTCTGCTGGGAGTGCCTGAGAGAAATGCATCCATCCTTGTCATGGCATGCAGCGCCTTTCCCACTATGACATGGCCACCGTCCCATACAACACCGCTCTCCACACACACAGGCATGCACACAAAGAGGCCGGAAGCTGAGGTCTGGCTTCTTTCCCTAACGCACTCTGTCTTGTTTTGGGAGACAGATCTGCCATTAGACTTTAGGCCCCAGCCTGTGCCTCTATAAGCCAGGTTCAGCCTCCTGTCCTCATAAGACAATTAAAACAGCCAAATTAGTAGTGAAGGCAGAAAAGGGGGAGGGAAATAAGGAATTTACTCCATGGGAGAACCATGGAATGAGGGACAAAGAGACCCAATGACACCCCCCCTCAAGTCGATCTTCAGAGTCCTAAAGTGAAGTTAAGGTTTAAACAATGGGTCAGTGCTATGCATTTCTGAACAGTATCTAAAGTGTGACCCTGCCTACCATTGCCCCATCATTGTCTCTTCCTTGTCAGTCTAGCAATTTGTAAATCTCATTCTAGGGGGAAAAAAAGTTTCCTTTCTCGATGTCCCAAGCTTTAGGCTTTCTCTTCTCCAATCTCACATGAGATTCTTGGAGGGGACTCTTGTTTCTTGGGGTTCCCCATTTCAGTAGTCTGGTAGCCAAAGCATAGAATCCAAGTGTCTTTTCAGAATACCTCATCCTGTCAGTCCACTGAGTCTCTCAATGGACCTAGAGCTCACTAACTCTGCTCAGCTGACTATCCAGCAAGCCCTGGGATGCTCTGTCTCTCCCTCCCCAGGGCAGGGATTTCAGAGGGGCATCAGGCAGCCAGCTTTGCTTGTTGGTTCTTAGGGAACTGTACTAGGGCTTCATGCTTGCATGGCCAACACTCTTCAGACTGAGCCATCTCCCCTGTTCTTCTCCAAACTTCTTGTCAATACTCCTACGACTCCTGTCTTACCTATGGTTTCTACTGCTTTGCTAAAACATCACGACCAAAAGCAACGTGGGGAGGAAAGGGTTTATTTCATCTTACAGCTTACAGTGCATCATCCAGGGAAGTCAGGGTGGGAACTCAAGGCAGGAACCTGGAGGCAGAAACTGATGCAGAGGTCATGAAGGAATACTGCTTACTGGCTTTCTCTCCGTGTTTTTCTCAGCCTACTTTCTTATAGCATCCAGGACTATCTGCTCAGGGCCTGGTACCACCCAAAGTGAGTTAGGCCCTCCCACATCAATCATCAATCAAGAAAATGCCCCAGCTTGCCTATAGGACCATCTGGTGAGGATATTGTCTCAGCTGAGGTTCCCTCTTCCCAAATGACTCTAGCGTGTGTCAAGTTGACAGAAACTAGCCAGCACAATGTCTAACCCTGTGCCCCAAACTCCACAACACAGGTTCATCTGCGTTCTAGGGATCGCCTCTGGAAAAAGATTTTGATGGGCTCCACCAAGCAAAAATTCTTTTCTCCTCTATGTGTGGCAGAAATTCCTACTTCCACCAAGAAAAAACTGGGCTAAATAAATGTCTGCAATCTATATCTCAATCTTGAAAGCTTCTGCCTCGAGGGAGTTTAGTAAATAGTTTGATATAACCCAAAGGTCAAAATGCCGCATGCCCAGCAAGGTAACTGAGGAAGCAGGAGGATGGGCTGGGGAGACCTCCTTTCCAGAAAGAGCTTCCTCTGTACAAAAGACCTGGACTGGAGCAGCAGCTGCCTTGGACTCTGTCCCAGGCTCTGCCAAATCTTCTTGGAGCCCTCCTGATGAGATCCCTTCTCCAAGTCTCGGTCCAGTGTCCCCAGGCATCCCCCCTTTTCCGACTCCATGTGAGCTCAGGTGATCTAACCATGCTTTTGGGGGGTTCCTCCAATGAGAACAGTAGAGAATGCTCAGCCTCCCCACAAACTGGCTCTCGTTCAGGGCTCCTATTTTCTGTCCCATCCTCTTGTGGCCGGAACTGGAGCTGCACCTGTGATGTCAAAGAAGGTGATGGCTCCAGCTTTTCTGGGTTGAGATGATTCAGGACAAACCCTTCAGCCCCTGGGGCTGACGCAGCTCTGGTTCCCAAGGGAGCAGAATCCGAGCCCGAATCAGAGCTACACTTAGGTTCTTGTTTCCTTCATCAAGTCATCACCACAGATAAGATCAAAATTTTCTGTCCCTGCTTCTTCCTTAATCTGCCCATGCTGCCAGAACAAAATAGGAAGGAAGTTTAAACAATGGAAATCTAGTTCTCAGCACTCTAGAAGCTAGAAGTGCTGGGATGGCCAGATTCGGTCAGGGGCTCTGTCTCCCTGGCTTATAGATGACTTTTTCTGCTCTCCATGTCCTTGCATGGTCCAAAAAGAGACAGCAAGTTCTCTGCTCTCTCTTCTGATAAGGGCAAGAATCTCATCAATAAGGGCCTCACAAGACAGGGGTGGCAGTAGGGGGCAGTGCCAGGCGGAGTTCACAATGTGTATTAGTTACATGCGCACCCAGACTCACTGCCGTTAGAGTCCAAAGCCCATTGGCACCTTGTGTACACGCTTGCTTTATAAGTTCAAATGCACAGATTAAAATGCACAGGACACGATATGTTCAAAGGATGTATCCACCGAGCCTGTTGGCGCATGCTTTCAGTCTCAACACTCAGGGCAGAGGCAAGTGGATGTCTGTGAGGTCAAGGCCAGCCTGGTCTACAGTGTATATTCCAAGGCAGCTAAGAAGACAGAGGGAGAGCCTATCTCAAAAATAAATAAATAAATAATCTCATCTTCAGCCTGACTGGTGATGAAGAACACAGTGTCACCTACCAGGTCACCTACCCTTGGGTCAGTTACTTAAGTTTTCTGAATCTCAGTCTCTTCATCTATAAAATCGAGATCATGCAGCCAGAGTTGTCTGCCAGGACAATCGATTAAGTTGAAAGCAGGTAAGATGCCTGGTAAGATGCTCGGGAAAGGTGGGGAGCCTTGCTTTTTGCTGCTCTTGACACTTTTTGATGATGGTAGGGAACTTGCCATCCTGCCCTGATCACAACTATGAAGTTTCCTCGTCTCTTGCGGCCCATATCGCGAACAGACAGGGTCTCTGATGGTGAGAGAGAGCAATTTCCAGCTTCTGCTTCATGCTTTTAACTACCTGCATGGTATTTTTAGACAAGAACCTATTTACCTCCATCACCATAATAAGATTTTTAAATAAACCTAGGGAAAAACAACTTCCTCCGCCACTGAGATAATCTCAGGGAGAATTCGCAATTTTCTGTCTCAAGTCCAAGTGTCACAGGCAAGCATAGGGAAGAGCTTGGTAACCTGGGGTCACTTGGGTTGGGTTGTTATTCTTCTAGCAATGCACTTGATAACCCAGCTGCTTCACCTGAATAGATTATATGCACACACTCCAAGCACCCAGAATATTTGGACACCCCTGGCACACAGACCTACATTACACACACACACACACACACACACACACCTAAACAATGAGATAAGTTTCTTCTGCGATAGCAAAAATCAAATGTAGTGTCTATCCAAGCACACTTGCAAGGCATCCAGGCCCAAGAATGAAAAGATCAACCCAGCCTCAACTGTTTGGGGTGCATACATAGTAAGATAAACTATGTTCATAAGTGAACTTTTTGGGAGAACTCCCTGTTTTCCACCTATTGCCCATGCATAGTCATGTACATGATGAAAATCTGAATCATTATGGGAAATAACAGTCCCAGGAGGAAAGATGATTATATAACCTAACCTATCAGTCAAAATAGAGAATCACCTGGGGCTGGAGAGAACGCTCTGCAGTTAAGAGTACATATTACTCTTCCAGAGGACCCAAACTTGATTGCCAACACTGGCAAATGGATCACAAACCACCTGTAACTCAGGCTCCTGAGGATTTGACACCTCTGGCTTCTGCAGGCATCTGCACACATATTCACATAACCACACACATACCCACACATCCATATACGTAATTAAAAATAAATCTTTTCTAGTGGAAAACCACCCAAATTGTCTCCCTTTGTACCCAGTCCTTCTTTCCTTTAGATCTCATCAGATTACAAAATGGGGCTCATGAGTGCTCTCTCATTCTTGGGGACCAAGGCTCCCTCCAGAGGATTCTAATCTTTTCTACTGATTTGCTTGAAATAAAGTTTCCTTGGCACATTTGAAAACCTAAAGGGTGGCAAGGGGAGGGGGGCTTTTATTTAGATTCCTTAAATAAGAGGCTGAAAACTTAGAAACACCCAACCATGACTCCAGACACCGTTAACACAAGGAACCTGGTATCTCCATGTTCTGGGAGCAGGAGCAGCTATCAGGGCCATTGTGACATGCCAGCAATCTCCTCCAGCATTTCCGCAGCCAAAGGTCTGGGGCTTTTCTTTTTAAACTGGGCAGGAGAAAGAAGGAAATATTTGCAGGGGGGAAGGATATAAGCTCTGTGTGTGTGCGTGCGCTCGCGTGCGCATATATATGTGTGTCATTATATACTCATATGGCAGAAGTCAGACATTCCCCTGTGCAGGAGCAAGTAAGAAGGGGCTTTATTCTAAAGCCCTGTTGGGTTATTTTAAAGTTTTCCCCAAGAAACTGAGCCCCTAATTTAGTACCCTCTTTGAAACCGGCACCTCATGGTTGGAGGCCACCCAGGCTCTCACATGGACCTTCAATCACATTCCATAATGAGATGCGAAGCTGACAAACCATTCATGTCTGGAAGAGACCACTTAGAGAAACTGCAATAGGAATGGTGGTCCTGTAGCTCCCAGGTGTCAACAATACCAGCTATTTCTCCGGGCAAATCATTGTCCTTATCACTGTAGTGTGGCTAAGACTCCTGGCCAGATCTCCTGGAGACCTGGGCTGGGGTACAAATATTCCTGGGTAGCTCATTTGTATCCATCCACATTGTGCCAAAAGCCCTGAGTTTTTCCCAGATACTCCCGTACCTCTCATAACAACGCTAAGAAGAAAGTGTAGTTATCAGAGTCATCCCATTTTTCAGATGAGAGGAATGAGGAACAGAGACACAGCAGCTTTTGCCTAACATGACTCAGTCAATTACTCAAAGGTCTAGCCTCTTGCCTTCCTAGACAGGGTGAAGTAAATCCAAACTCCAGCTTCTTGCACTGGTAATGAGTTCCCCATCATCTTCAATGAAAATCGGTACCAATGTTCTTAGGGTTAGAAAGATGGCCCAGCAGTTAAAAGTGCATACTGCTCTTGAGTGATACCCCAGTTTGGTTCCCAGAAGCCATGACAGGCAACTCAAAACCACTTGTAACTTCAATTCCAGAAGATCCAACACCCACTTCTGGCTTCTACATGCAACTATACCCACATGCACATACTCCCCAACACACACACACACACAAAGAGAGAGAGATATATGCTTGCATAAATAAAACTAAGAATAAAAATAAAATCTTCAAAATGTTTATTTCTCCAGAAAGCCTCAGAGAAGAGGCCTTAAGCAAGGGTGGCCTCTTTGGAGTCCTTTGCCAATGTGGTTCTATAATTCTAGACACGCAGGATAATCATCACAAAAACACAACAGTTCAAAGAGGTAGAAAGATAGCTCACTCACAGTGGAGAAAAATAGAAACAGCTGTTATAGCAGCCGAGATAAGATAACCCTGCCCAATGCAAGGAGCTCTGGAAGAAACATGATTAAAATCTGTGCTTCATGTCCCACCCCCCTACTGCAATGGGTTCGCAGAAACCAGTATGAGCCAAAGAGCCCTGTCTGAGTTTGGGTTTTTATTGTAGTGAAGAGATACTATGACCATGGTAACTCTTATAAATGAAACATTTAATTGTGGGGTCTCCTTTACAGTTTCAGAGGTTCAGTCCATTATCATCATGGCTGTATGCAAGGCAGACATGGTGCTGAAGCTGAGAGTCCTGCCTCTTGACTCAGAGGCAAGAGGAAGTCGACTAACTGTCACGCTGAGAGAAGCATGAGCAAAAGAAAGAAGCATGAGCAAAAGAAACCTCAAGGCCTGCCCACAGAGTGACATTACCTCCTCCAACGAGGCCACACCTCCCAATAGTGCCACTCCCTTTGGGGGCCATTTTCTTCCAGACCACCACTAGCCCAGAGAAGGCAAATGTCACAAACAATGCAGCACCAAATGGCAATTATCTTCAAGGGAGAAGGACCCGATCTCTGTGGACTGTCACCAAGTGGGAACTTTGGTAGAAATATAAGGTGTTCCTTCCTCTCTACAGACCTTTGGGGTTGGGAAAGACTACCTATCAGCTGCTTCTAGATTGTGACGTCCCTCTTTGTGGTCACAGAGACAATATAAACCAAACACAAGACTTCCCTAATTTTCAGATGAGGAAATAAGTTCAGAAAAGGCAAATAAGTTACCTGAGATTAGAAACATGATCTCCCTCCCCCACACACACACACACAAACACAGTGATGCTAGGGCCTGGTCAGGGGTAAGGTTCTTCCACCTAAGACAGGCAGCAAGCCACTCTAATGCAGTCCATGCTCAAATCTGCATTAACCTCCCAAACTCCTCAGTCCAAACGGCATTTGTGTAGCCAGAAGAACCATATGGTCCAAGAGTAAGAAAAAATATTCACAGAGCTGGACATGGCAATGCATGTCTCTTAACCTAGCATTCTGGAAATGGGGACAGAAGGGCTGCAAGCCCTATGCCAACCTGGGCTGCATAGTTCTTGGGCTACGTAACAAGACTCTTTCTCAAGACAGAAAGACAAAAGATAGGGAAGGAGGAAGGGAGGAGAGATGAAGAGGAGAGAAAGGAAGAGAAGACACTATGAGAAACTAGTGTCATTCATAATAGAAATATTCTCACTACTTCACCCAAGCATCCCCAAAGGTGATTCCTTATAATAAGATCATACCACCTATATTCTTCTGCAATTAATTTTTTTCCACTCATTTTTTTCTTATTGGGGGGATCAACTTCGTCCATGTTTGTATATGACTTTCAAAGGAATCCATCCTCGTTCCGTAGAGCAGCTGCTGACCTCTGAGCCAAACCCAGCCAGACACCCCTTTGTTTATGGATAAAGTTGTTGCAGTACTCCCATGGTCGTTCATTTAAGTATTGCTTACGGCTGCTTCCTTATTACAGTGGTGGAAGAGCTGTGGCTGGGATGGTGTGGCCTGCTAAGCCTATAATATTTGCCATCTGGTCTTCTCTAACAACATTTCCTGACCACCTCCACCCCATTATAAAGCACACCATTGTATTACTGAAATAATTTATTCACTCTCCTATTGGTGGGTGTTCAGACTGCTTCACTTTAATGTTATTTAGACTGTGGTTGGGAATCTTGCACACATCTGTGAATTTATCTAGGGTGTGCATTTAAAGATGTTGAAGCATGTTCGGCTTTTCTGAAAATTTAATTTTTTTCCCTCCTAATTGGTTTTGCTAGTTTATGCTCTCAACAGCAATGTAAGATAACTATTAATTATCTTCTCCGATCTCAAATTCTGAACTGCATTTGGTACTGTGCATATGAAATAGAATCTTCAAGTTTTCGTTTGCATTTTCTCTAATTGCTAGAGAAAGTAAGCCATTTCTGTTCTTCAAGAGCTTGCCCGCCACGGCTTTGCCCAACTTCCAGGATGGTGTTCGCCTCCCTCCCAATCTCTCTCCAGTGTAACACTACATAAGCACCATCCCCGCCACCAGGGCTTCCCCTTCCATGTTCAGATTTTGAAAAATTAAATACTTCTTAGTGAAAATCATCCTTTACATGGTCTGTGCTTTTGTGACTTATGCAGTCATTCCTTACAAGAAACAGAATGTCCAGGTGCATGTATAAATATTCAAATTTAGAAGAGAAAGATCAAATGTCTTCCAGCACCTTTATACCAACAAGGCAATGTCTCAGAGACACTGTGCATCAAACGCCACCAACTCAGTGTTTTCAAACGTTTAAATTTTTGCCAGTTGATTGAGAATGACATATCACTGAGGCCTTCATTTACCTTTCCCAGATCACTGATTATATGAAATGTTTCTTTGTGTGTTTCTTTGCCCTCTGCATACGCCATATGCAAAATATTGATTCATATATTTTGCCCACTTGACTTTGGGTCTGATTTTCTTTGGGATGAACAGTTATTTCACATTCTTGTAGCCAATCCTCTCTAGAGCATGTGGATTACAGACCATCCATTACAGACCATAGCTGATGTGTAGGATAGAGTAGATTTTTGTGTATTGCCCTCTGTTTCAAGGGCATCTTTTCACTTTCTGTAGGGTATCTCCAAAAGTCCTTAATTGTAATAAAATGGACTTTGCCGACCTTTTAAATAGCCAGCAATCTTTGTTACCTTCCGTTTATCTTCTAAAGAAATCGTTCCCTACCCTCAGAAATAATCAAGACAAGCTCTTACATATGTAGAACAAGAAATTGCACAACAAACAGTTCAACTCCTAAATGTCAATTGCTGGGAAAGGAAATCAACCAGCTGTGGTGGATTCAGAGTGGAAAAGCACAAAACAGCCACTCCTGCAACTACAGGAAGGCACAACAAACTGGAAGAATCTGAATACTGTCATCTAAAAGTAACTCCCCGGGGACTTAGTGCAGGTTTCAGGCTCTTTTTGGTAAAGCTAAAAATAACCAAACAAATTAAAAGCATATCGTTTCAGGAAAACATAAACAGAACAATACAGCATAAAAAGGAAAGTAGAATAATAAGCCCGTGCTTGAGAATGATGGCTTCCACATGCTGTTGAGGTGAAGGGCAGGACGGAGTGGGGAGCTCTCAGAGGTGGGCTCTTACCTCAAGAGCTTGGCGTTTGCTTTGGACAGCGGCTTCATGGGTGCTTGTTGCCTTTTTAACAGAAGCTAAATGTGATAAATACAAGCAATTCAGGAAAAAATGAAACTGCCCAAACTAAGAGTTATAATTAATGAAATTACATCTTCTTGAAGTATTGGTTTTTTGATGTTTCTTCAATGAGAACATATGAGCAATCCTCCCAAATCTTCTCCTAAATTTTTTCTCTTCTTTTTCCCTTTTTTATTGCTTTTTATTGAGCTATATATTTTTCTCTGCTCCCTCCCTTTCTCTCCCCTCCCCTTCTACCTACTCCCATGATCCCCATGTTCCCAATTTACTCAGGAAATCTTATCTTTTTCTACTTCCCATGTAGATTAGATCCATGTATATCTCTGTTAAGGTCCTCTTTGTTGTCTAGGTTCTTTGGGATTGTAAGTTGTAGGCTGGTTTTTCTTTGCTTTATGTCTAAAAGTCACTTATGAGTGAGTACATATTATATTTGTTTTTCTGGGTCTGGGTTACTTCACTCAGTATGATGTTTTCTAGATCTTTTGCCTGCAAATTTCAAGATGTCACTATTTTTTTTCTGCTGTGTCGTAATCCATTGTGTAAATGTATCATATCTTCTTTATTCATTTTTCAGTAGAGAGTTATTTATGTTGTTTCCAGATGATGACATTTGGCTATGACAAATAATATTGCTATGAATATAGTTGAGCACATGTCCTTGTGGTATGATTGAGCATTCTTTGGGTATAAATCCAAAAGTGGTATAGCTGGGTCTTGAGGAAGGTTGTTTCCTAATTTTCTGAGAAATCACCAAACTGCTATCCAAAGGGGCTGTACCGGTTTGCACTCCCACCAGCAATGCAGGAGCATTCCCCTTACCCCACATCTTCTCCAGCATAAGTTGTCATCAGTATTTCTGATCTTGGCCATTCTTACAGATATAAGATGGAATCTCAGAGTTGTTTTGATTTGCATTTCTCTGATGGCTAAGAATGCTGAGCATTTCCTTAAGTGTCTTTCAGTCATTTTAGATTCCTCTGTTGAGAGTTCTCTGTTTAGGTCTGTACTCCATTTTTTTTATTGGATTATTTATTCTTATGATGACCAATTTCTTAAGTTGTTTGTATGTTTTCGGGATCAGTCCTCTGTCCAATGTGGGGTTGATGAAGATCTTTTCCCATTCTGTTGGCTGTCATTTTGTCTTATTGACTGTGTCCTTTGCTTTACAGAAGCTTCTCAGTTTCAGGAGGTCCCATTTATTAATTAATTGTTTCTCTCAGTGTCTTTGTTGCTGGTTTATATTTAGGAAGTGGTCTCTGGTTCCAGCGCATTCAAGTGACTTCCCCACTTTCTCTTCTATAAGGTTCAGTATAGTTGGTTTTATGTTGAGGTCTTTGATCCACTTGGACTTGAGTTTTAAAGCTTTACGTTTCAATTTTAGGTATGTAATTCACCTGGATCTGTGTTTGTAAACTGGCCATTTGATGGTTTTCTAATGTGGATTATTATTTATTTCTATGCTATCAGTGTCTTGTATCATACATACCCCTGGGAGGCTAATATATATGTGCCTGGGTTCTCTGGATTATATCTATTCTTCTATCTTTCCAAACTCACAAAGTAGTATACCTTTTAAATTAGTACAGCTCTCAAACATGTCTTGGTGCCTTGCAGAGGGAATCTCCACCCTCTTCTGCTTTGAGATGCCTTGGCTAATCACAGCTCTTGAATATTCCACATTCAGCTTAGAAAAAAGCCTATGGAATTCCACAAATAATATCTTGTTAGGATTTTCATTGCAGTTATATTGGCTTTATAAAGCTAATTTTGGGAGAGCCGACATCTTTCTACTATTGACTCAACATGTGCTGGAACATGGACTATATCTCTGTTCTGTTCTGAGAAAACAGGGATTTTCTTATAAGGGTAAGAATATTCTTTCATAGAACTTAGACAATTTTTTCATTAGATTTATTCCTAAGCATGTTACATTTTGCTGGTATTGCATATAGTATATTAATGCTTTGTTGCAAATACATAGAATGTAATTAATTTTTGCATATTGATCTTTACTATTTTTATTTCACTTTAAATTTTTATTTTACAGGGGGAGGACTGGGTGGGTGCATGTTTCAGTGTGCATGTGGAAATAGAGGACAACTTTTAGGAGTCTGTTTTCTCAGACTCGCAGTCTTGATGGCAGATTTTCACCAAGCTTTCTCACTAGCGCTGTATTGATCTTAGAGCCAACAAACTTAAACTCTTCTAATTCTAGTCATTGTTTTTAGTGCTTTTTGAGGGTTTTTTATTATTTGTTTTTTTGTTTTGTATTGTTTAGGGGTTTTGTGTTTGTTTGTTATTTTTGTTTGTTTTGTTTTGTTTTGTTTTGTTTGAGACGGGGTCTTACTATGTAGCCCTGACTAACCTGAAACTCACTATGTAGACCAGGGTAGCCTCAAAATTATAGAGGTCCTCCTTGGCATTAAAGGCATGAACCACTATACCTGGCCTCTCTTGATCTTTCTATAACATACAATCAAAAATGCCAAACGCTGAGGAAGCACACAATTTTCCTTTAGACTAGAGACTTTTTGAGAATAAGGGGGGCACCGTCATTATTCCCTGCATGTTATTGAATTTGGGAATATGGACGTGCTAGCTTCTTTGCTTGTAATCCCTTCTGGAGGAGGAACTTCTTTAAGTAGGCCAAGTGCGCGGGCTAAACCCGATAAAACCCTTTTGTTTAATGGGGAAGGCAAACATTTAAAGTTAAGGAGACAGGGGCTGAGTTCTCTGCACTTCCTTTCAGTATTGCTTCAGAATCTCAGTCAGCACAGCGACAGGAGGATGCAAAGCAGGAGAGGCAGAGTTTGAGAGAAGAAGCAAACCTGCCGCTCTCAGAGGCCGTTTTGATTGTCAATAATTCCAAGGTGGCAATTTGGCAATCTGAACGTGAGATAAATAAAAGCACAGTGCTGGTTTCTGTCTACCTGGAGGTTCCAGAATGTTCTCTGCCTAACTGAGAAACTCCCTGTCACAAGTCACAAGACACTAAGTACCTGCACCTTCTGTCGACAATGCATGAGGAGACAATGCCTCAGAGACAGCCCAATATGGTTCAATTTGCCCTAACAGAAGCAAGAAGCACATCCAAAATAGAGTAATTATCTTATCAAACCCCAGCACTATTGGCAATCTGAGAATGAGGTCTCCAACAACCTGAACTGTCACATGCTGTATTTTGTCACTAGCATCCCCAATATAAAGGCAAAACTGTGAAAACCAGGGGCAAGATTGAATGGCAATGGATCCATTCTGGTGCTGGGCGTGAGTCACTTACTGAGGACATAAATTATAGCGCTGTCACCATCAGCCATCCTATTTGCAAATAAATGTTGTCATCTAATTGTACAAGACTTGGAGATTGTTTAACAAATTTCTCCGAGGAAAGGCTGGCAACAGCTAGGACTGCCAGACACCCAGATTCTATCTGTCGCACCAGGCTGTCTCTCTGCATGGGACTCTTGTTGTTTGGCGGGACAGACACTGTTATCCTATCTTCTCAACCTCCCTTGGAGATAAAGCCACAAAGGCCAGGTGAGTTTCTTGACTGATTCCATTAAAGGGTCATTAAGAAGAAGAGATGGAGAGAGGCAGCTTCTGAAAAGCAGCAGGAAAGGGGAGGACAGCCCTCTTTATTGCAGGATGCATGGCCAAGCAAGATGCCAACGCTGGGGCTGTAAGCACAAAACCTATTCTTTTTTTTATGATCATGCTAGAAAAAAAAAGAAACCACCACAACCAACACACACACACACACGTGCACACACAGCAGGATGAGAAGAGCTAGAAACAAAGCCTGGGATCCCTGGATGCCTGAAGTGTGGACTATGTGTTTTGAGCCTGTGGACATCCACTTACTACCCACTAGGGAGTCCTTGACTCCTCTCTTCTAAATGCCTGACCTGTGCATCATCTTTTCCTTCACATCCATTATCTTCATCTCCATATTATCCCCACCCCCATCTGCATCTCCATCTTCATCTCTGCCCCCGCCATCTCCCAGAAATGTCTCCCTTCCTTTCATCCACGATATCGACTATGTTAAGCAATACCACTTTTGAGAATGTTCTGCCTTCTAGTCACTCGATTATCCATCCACCTGACATAAAGCTATCTACTCATTTAAATCTCTAGCACAAGTATGGCCCTGTGCACCTGTTCCTTCCTGGGGACCTTCTCAGAGAGATCATAATTTACACCCACTGTAAGGTGCCTGTAACTGTTAGCATTGATTTTCAGTTTGCACTTGACCTCTTTGTCTTTCAGAAATGAAATGTATTGAGTTTGGATTCCAGCGCCCCCTGGCCCCCACTAACATCTAATTAACCAGACCACACTTTGACTTCAAAAGTGCAGGAGAAAATGAGGAGATGTATTATGATGTTCTCTCGGCAGGGACCCCCGATGTGGAATCACAGGCGAGGCCAGCCTTTGGGCATGCCTGTGGGTGATCATCTAGATTAGGTTAGCCTCTGGATGTGTCATGAGGGATTTCTTACAGTACCTTAAATAAGGTGAGAAGGCCCACCCTGAGGGCTGGACCAAATGAAAAGGAGAGAGCAAACTGAACACTAGCAGTCGTGCACATTATTCTCATTGGTTCTTCCTCAAGCTCTCGTCACCGTGAGATCCTCACCACCATGGACTGTAGCCCCTTGAACTGTGAGGCAAAGCAACCCTTTTCTCCTTTAGGATGTGTTTGCCAGGTGTTTTATAGCAGCAACCGACCAGACACGTAACTAAGAGGGTGTCTAAAACTCCTAGTCATTTCACACAGGTGGGCCTGGCCGTGTTAGCTCAATTTCCATGCCCATGAACTGTCTAAGCCTTCATGTATGTCCCTGTGATGTTATGTGACTGAAATCCCCCCAAGCTCAGTCCCGTCCCTCGGGGGTAAGTCACTATCAGCATCAGCCCAGGTTGAGGTACTCAGAGGCGGGTGAAGAGAAAGCCTCTGTTGCCATTTTGTAGTAGCTCAACACATCTTTCTGCCTTTTCAGCCACCCATATTCTCTACCCCAAAGGACGGTGATTGCACTTCCTGGGGTTATCAGTGCGTTATTCAGTTTCTGATGATATATTTTCAGGGCTTTCTCAGACACACTGCCCTGGTGATAAAGAAGTGGCTTCACAGTGGGAATTCAGGTAGTACAGGAATATTGAAGTGGGTGAGGATGGTAGTTCTGTTTGGCATCGCCCCCCACCCCCTGCCCCTTGTCTTTTGCATCAAAGGAGCTCAGATTCAGAGTCTGGGAAACTCAAGCCAAGAAGAGTCCAGGACACCAAAAGGAAAGATAATGGCTTTTTACTGGGGGAAAAAAAAAGAACCACAAAAGCAGACTCGACCTGCTTATCTTGCATTCTGGCAGAACGGCAGACCACCAACTCAGATACTTCAAAAGACCCCTGGATGGTTCCCCAGCCCCTCCCCGGGGGTCCCTGCAGAGAGAACATCATAATACATCTCCTCATTTTCTCCTGCACTTTTGAAGTCAAAGTGTGGTCTGGTTAATTAGATGTTAGTGGGGGCCAGGGGGCGCTGGAATCCAAACTCAATACATTTCATTTCTGAAAGACAAAGAGGTCAAGTGCATATTAAACTTGAGCACGCAGGGAGCTCAGCTGGGGCGTTTATTCAGCCAGACGCCTTGCCTCGCAGGTTAGGCAGAGAAAATGCCAGGCAGCTTTTGGAGGCTGGCTGGGTGCAAAGACGGGCCTGGAAGGATGCCCATCTTGCATTGTGGGAGAAGAGGGGGTGAGGGAAGCCATTCAAATGTTTGCAACATAAATAGCCTGGTCCCCACAGTCAGAATTTGAAATTTCTGCCAATATCCGACTCCTTTCATGAGACTAGCCGGGTAAACAGACCGGCTCTTCATTTCACCTCCTGCTGGAATCAAATCCACCAATTCGACTCTCTCTGGGGGAGCTGGCAATGGCAAGGGCCTCCTGCGAGCCCCTTGGAGCCGCTGGACGGAAGCTACCTCTCACTTCTACTCCTGGGCTTATCACAGAGCCACAGCCCGTTCTTTTTTTGCCCTTCTTTCTCCTCCCAGTTTCTTTGACCTTAGCAGTGAGGAGCATGCGCACACCACCCCATCCCAGCTTCAGTTTAATGACTCCATAGTTTTGAGAAAACCAAACACATCCGATGTACATGCTATAAGATACCCATGGGCTCGTATATTTAAATACTTCCTCCCCGATTGGTGGACTCCTTTGGGAAAGATTAGGAGGAGGTGTGTCACTGGGGACAGGCTTTGAGGTTTCAAAAGTCCATGCCAATCCCCAGGTGATTTCTTTGCCTCTTCCTTAAATATAAAATGTGATCTCTCAGTCTACTGCATGTAATCTGCTGGCCTGTCTTGATGCTCATAGCCTCTAACCCTCTAAAACTGTTATTCTCGATAAGCATTTGCTTTGGTCATGCATCTTTATCACAACAGTAGAAAAGTAACTAAGACACAGACCTTGCCATCAGAAGCTAAACTCACTTTGTAGACCAGGCTGGCCTCGAACTCCCTGAGATCCTCTTAAGACTCTGTTTTGAAATATCCCTCCTGTTTTGTAGTGTTCTGTTTGTTTTCTCCTTTCCCGCCATGTGTCTCCATTGGGAAAGGAAGGGCTGGTCACACGTGGGGTGTCCACATTAAGGAAACTACTCATTCAGCTGCTGAATTACATTCACAGGCCACCATTGAGAGCACGCCCTGTCTCCAGACCACCTGGCTCTCACCCACGATTTGGGCACCTGGCAATCCTAAGACTGCTTTATCCCGAAGGCTCACTAAGCCCCTGCAGCAATCTCTCCAAACAGGCAGAATGTCATGTAGACACACTGCAGTTTGGGATTCCCTAAAGCCGTCAATTTAAGATTTTTTTGTCTAGCCAAAAAAAAAAAAAAAAAACCCCACTGTAGCCCACTGCAATGTGGGGTGGATGCTGCACCATCTCTAATCTCAGTTCTCTGTTCTATTTCTGCAGCATGAAGTCACTGGGCTGTAATCGTTTCCCTCCCTGCGCAGTGCTGGGGTTCCCGAATCAAGCCTGTATTGAGACAGGTTTTTCTTTTTCTTTTTTTATTCCAGCTCCACCAAGAGTGGGTGGGGAGAGAGATCTGCTGAACTCACAAAGCTGTTTCCAAAGTCTGCACTTGTCGCCATCTTTAGACATCAGAGACCCGACGTGGGTTCTCTCGAAAAGCTGTTTCGACTCTGACTGCCCCAAAAATCTAAATTGAGAATTCGAGAGAACCATTCCTGGTGATCAAAGTGGTGATTCCCATCTGCCTGGATTTCAATTCCCCAAAATAATTTACCAGGAACCTCAGAGATGTAGTTGAGGAGGATGCCAGATAAACAGTCACCAGGAGGGAATTCTTCTTTTGCACAGTGAATGGAGCTGTCTTCCTAGAACTGCAAGAGCAGAGGCCACCAGCTTCCAGAGTATAGAACCTTGTGTGGCAAGAGAGATGCTCAAAGAGCCTGCCGCCCACACCGACTTGACATTAGTGAGACATCCCTTCACCCTTGTTAGACTGGCAATTACCCAAAAGTAAGCAGTGGCAAGGATGCAGAGAAGGGGGCGCTCTTGAACTCTGTCAGTAGAACTGCACATTCATAGAGCCTTTATGAAAAACAATATCGGGATTTGTCCACAGAGTAAAAACAGAAGTGCTGTGCAAAACAGCAACCTGCCATCTGGGTGTGTCTGTAAAAGATACAAGATGAGCGAGCTGAAGAAATCTCTCGGCTCACAGTCGCTGCAGCTTCGTTCAATTAAGATACAGAATCAAACTAAGTGTCCACCAACAGAAGAACAGAGAAAGAAAACTTACCCTTACCTTCCCCAATGAAGGACCTTCCCACAGTCCTCTGCCTGCTTCCCACACCCAGACAGCCACAGTCGTATCTGCCTTATCTATCACATCTGCTGGGAATTGAACCCAGGACTTCCCATATGCGAGGCAAGTGCTCAATCCCTGAGCTACCTTCTGGGTCTTCATTTTGGTTTCAGTTGTTGTTGCTGCTGGTTTTGACAGGGGCTTGATGTGCACATTTTGCTTCTGCCATCTATCCATGCTGTACATGTGCACGCACACACACACACACACACACAAAAACAGTGATAGACTATCACGTCAGACTCTTTCCAGTTGGTTTTGGGTTTGGGAATTTTTGTTTGTGTGTGTGTGAAAGAGAGAGTGTGTGAAAGAGAGAGAGGGAGAGAGAGAGACTGTACAAGTTCACTTGCCTACCTGTGTGGAGAGGCCACAGGTCAACACCAGGAGGCTTCCTCTTTCTACTTCCCCTTATCTTTTAGTCAGAGTCTCTCAGTGAGTCTGGAGCTCATTGTTTTTACTAGGCTGGCTAGTGACTGAGCTCCAGAAATCCCCCTGCCTCCACCCATCACCCTCCAACTGTGGGGTTACAGATGCATGCTGTCAATCAACCCAAACTCAGGTCCCCACAGCAATCACTTTACCCACAAGGTCTTGCACATATCCCAGGCTGGTGTTGAGTACAAGGTCATCCTCCTGCTTCCATCTCCTGAAGACAGCCATTACCAGAATACACCACTATTCCTCCATCTCCCTGGCTCTTGTCACTGTAACTGTGTGTGCACCTAACATCTTTCAATGGGAGAATTTCCTGAACAGAGACAGCCAAATCCAAAAAAAAAAAAAAACAGCAGTGTTGTTTGTTTTAATAGATACCTCAGGTTATATTCCCCCAGAGAGTGCAGAAATGTCATTTAGTGCTTAGCCTGGTATACTTTAAGTTTGTAGATTGGTTTCCAAGATGGAAATAAATTATGACTCATTTTAGGCAATTCATCTATGTCCTGAGGGAGAAAATCCAACTATATATTAAAGGCCCACAAAGACCTAAGTTATTCTGTCAGACACTGAGAAATCCGACAGCATCAGGGTTACAGAACTGAGCTGGCCCTGGTTCAGGGACTATCCAAGGCAATCACACATCATCACTATGACCTTAAATAAGCTTCTCCCATTGTTTATCATCCTCATGAATAATTTTATAATAATAATTATGCCTGTAACTTGGAAGATTAAAGATAATGCTAGGGCACTGAGTGTTAGCAGTTTGGCATATATAAAGAGCTTAGTCAGTCATTACTGGGGTAGTTATTTTAAGTTTTCGGAGGCTCTGTTTTTTCATCTGCAATGTGGGGGCAATTATCACCTGTCTTAGAGAATGAAGTAAGGAATTGGGTCGGAACAATGCTTACCTTATATTAAGTTGTCAACAAAATGAGCTGATACCATGCTTAAAATGCAACCCTACCAAGGCAGATTCAGGCTCAGGTGTCTGCCCAGGCCTAAATGTGATGTCAGCGTGGGTCTGGAACCCACAATCCTCCACCATGCAGGGGAAGTAACTTCCTGCCAAGCCTAAGCAAGGTATGGATTCTTGGAAAGCCACACACATTTTCCAGGATAAAGAAAGCAATCAGCATGCACCTGTGCAGTCACTCCCTTTTCTTCCGTGGTAGTTGACACATATTTTAGCTCCTCTTGCTGTATGTAGAGTGGCTGTGAGCACAAGGAGATTCTCAAACTACCATGGTGAGACTTCATGCCTCCAGCTGCTGCCCTGGCTTCTCACTTCTTGAGGGTTGCATGCCCAGGTGAGTCTCCTGGCATGATGTGATGACGCAGGCTATTGGAAGAGTTTCAGTTATTCAAACAACCTACCCTGAGGGAGCACTTGTTGAGGCCAGAGGCCTAGGCTGAGGGCTAGAAGGAGAATTATAGAAAACTTGAGTCCCTACCTCCAGGAAGCAGTCAGTCCACCCTGGCTGGTCTATTCTACTAGGCGTGCTGGCACACAGAAGCCACCTGCACTTTGGGCAGAAATGGCTTGCTCGCTGATCCAATGGAAGATACAGCTAGTGTTTTAAAAAAAGAAAAGAAGGAAGGAAGGAAAGAAAGAAAGAAAGAAAGAAAGAAAGAAAGAAAGAAAAAGAAAGAAAGAGCTCCAAGTAAAGTCATTGATTGTATTTTGGATCCATATAAGAAGCCCGCTTCACCTCTTTCTGAGGATCAGCTTGACTCAATTTACCAAAGGCTGCTAATGATGCTCTTATTTGAAAGTTAAATTGCATTCTTTAGCTTGGGAACAGAAGTACTAGCCTTGACCTTCGGCTAAACCAAGGGTTGTGAATACAGTCTGAAGCCTTATGAATGAAAGACACAGAAAGGGCCACAGCATCTGGAGTCAGGAAAAGAGCTGCAGACTGTACTCTGTGGTGACCAGGTCCCATTAGGGTCCCCACACAGACCCAACTCACACAGCAGACTCTACCGGCAGAAGGATTTTCACCTCTGGTGGGGAAGGGTGAGGGAAGTATTTAAAGCCTACTCACCCACACTGGAAGGGTCCAGAAAATACATATTTCACAACACATGGTATATTAGGCAGCTTTCTGGTGGTGTCACAAAGTACCCGAGGAAAAGATGGTTACAAGTAGGAAAAGTCTGTCTTCCTTCCCAGTTTCAGGGTTTTCAATCCTTGGTCACTTGGCGCTAATACTTGGGGCACATGGTGAGGTGAAGCATCACAACAGAAGTGTATGGGGGAGACAACTGCTCACCACATGGTAACCAGAGAACAAAAAGAGAAGACCATGGGCCCACCATAGTTTTTGAGGTCACACCCACAAGGATCTACTTTCTCTGACTAGGCACCACCTCCTAAAGGGTCTAGTATTTCCCAACAATATTATCGATATTGGTTACCAAGCTTTAGCCACATGCACTTTGAGGGAACCCTTAAGCTTCAAACCATAATTGGAGGGCAATTATTTTTGTGAGAAAGAGAGATAAATGGTTACAGATGATAGACAAAAAGTTCATGGACTGTAGATAGGTGCATAGACTGATATATAGACAAATAATAGATTGTAGGTAGATGGATTGATAGAAAATAAATTATAGTAGATACATGCATAGATGAATGATATAGATGATAGATAAATGATAGATAGATGATAGATAGATAGATAGATAGATAGATAGATAGATAGATAGATAGATGACAGCATTATTATGGACAGATAATAAACCATAGATAAATAAACTAACAGAGAAATCATAGGTAGATAGCCAATATCCCTGAAGTGTTCCATGATTGCTCTTTGTGGGCCAGAGCTTTCAGTAAGAACTCTAGCCATTCTGCTAGAAAACTTAAGTGCAATTGGAATAATTGGATGCAGGGGAGATAGGAGCCAATGGCAGTATTTGTGCACCAAGAGTAAGGTGGGTATAATTATAGTAATGAGCAGCAGAGGTAAAGCAACCATTAGAATGGCCTGACTCATGGAGACTTGTGGCACTGGCTACAGAATCACGGTGTCCCTAGAAGGGAAACAGAGAGGGTGCCTACTAAATCACTCCTCTGTCTGTGCAAGTAAGAAATCCTTCCACTCAAGCAAACAAATGTCGAGCTCAAAGCACAGGAGTAGAGAATTGTGTGGCCCCCTCAGTCTATATCCAGCCTGGAGTCAGTTTGCAGATCTAGATCCTCCTGAAGGAAAGGGAGCTAGGCTCCTTTGAGGAAGGACCTGGTTTATTATGAGTCTTCCCCAGCCCTGTTTTTCTCAAAGGGACCAGTGACCTTCTGCAGGGTAACTGGCAAGTGCAGAGTGATCATCTCTTACCCCTGGGCCTCCAGGAATGTGATTATACTTCTATTGTAGGGCTCAAAGAAAATGGGAAGTGACTCTTATTTTTAAGAACCCATTTCATTGTGCGGCTTCTTTCTATATCTGACACCGTATCAAATCAAGTCACATAGTAGTAGGCCATCCCAGGAACATGTGTTTCAAGGATTTGATGGTGTCAGGCTTACATGGTGGGGTGAGAGGCCCTAGGTAAAATGTCAATGATCCAGGATCTTTGATTATAGTAGAGAATAAATAGAGTAAGCTAAACACCACCAGGCAGAATAATAAAATATAGTGCATCCCCCTGTGTTTTACATGACGTCTAACTGGGGTCATGGCCTAGATTATCCGACTAAAGCCTTATGAAACACAAGTGGATTGCTTATTGATTGGAAGCTTAATGATTAAAGAGTTTTAATCATTATCCCTGTCTCCTCCCCTAACCAACTCATCCTCCTCCACATTCAATATCAGAGAGAGCTTTTGAAAATGTAGTCACTCATCTGCTTAACCTACTATCAAGAGCTTAGTGGGAAATCCAAGCATCTTACCATAGAATTCAAGACTTTGCTAATTCAACTCCATCTCCCAGGAATTCCTGTCTCACATCATCTACACCAGCCTCCTCAAGATGCCTCTCTATCTGAAAACCATCATTTCCCCTACCTGGTACTATCTCCTCTACCTTTTCTATTGTTTAATTCTAACCATCCTCCAAGCTAAAATATCACCTCATTTCTAGATTCTATCACTCTTTTGTAGTTCTCTTTCTGAGTTTCTCATATTCTGTTCCACTTATGTGTCCTCCTATGTTTCCTGTTTACCCCTTATTCCTTCTTCGTGAATACACTCTGGTATACAATGTTTATAAACATTGGTGAGTGGGTGGATGACTTAGTTGAATGAGTCAATAGGAAACCAAAAATCCTAACTACCAGAGAAAAAGCAAATACGATTGACAGACAGTTGATTGGATAGATACATGTGAAAAAGAGAGAGATGGGGGGAAAGAGATAGAATGCTTACACAGGTAAATAAATAGTAATAGATGGGAAGGGAGATGATAAATGGATGGATACATGCATGCATAGATGGATGGATGGCTAGATGACAGATAGATAGATTGATAGATAAGTAGAAAATAGATAGATAGATAGACAGACAGACAGACAGACAGACAGATAGATAGATAGATAGATAGATAGATCAATGATAGATAGACAAACAGACAGAATGCATACATATACAGGTGATAGATGTTGAGTTGGAAGGTAGGTAGCCTAGATATTGTAGAACTTAAATACTCCTCTTCTATACCTCTAATGACTCAGATATTCTTCTCCCTAAAAAGAAGAAAAAATATTTATTTTTCTCTCAAGTTAAATCTTGCAGAGTCTTTTTGATTAAAAAAAAAATGGGGAGCAAATAATCCATGACTCACTTTCTTTTCTGTTAATGAAACCCGTGTTGGGAAACTGCAGCTTGTCAGATATTCCTAAAGAATATAGAGGCCAAGCTCATGTAGCTGTACACATTGGAAGATTCTATGACTTAAGCGAGTGTTTCCTTCCCCAAAACACCCACAGTTTCACAATCCACATTTCAGCAACAAACCAAACAGAAGCTTTTCAATCCTTATTGAGGTTCCTATCAAGCTACACTAGCTTCACATCAGCAATCAATTTAATTATATATTAGACTCATATATTTGTGTACCTTTTATTGTCCACCACTGTAATAAGGAGGCTGCTAGTTAGTTCCCGGCCACTTATCACCAAAATAATCACACAGAAACTATATTATTTAAATCACTGCTTGGCCCATTAGCTCTAACTTCTTATTGGCTAACTTTTACACCTTAATTTAACACATTTCTAGTAATTTGTTTATCACCACGTGGCTGTGGCTTACCAGCAAGATTCCAACCAGTGTCTGTCTCTGGCAGGGATACATGGCTTCTCTCTGAAACGCCTCCTTTCTCCCAGCATTCAGTTTAGTTTCCCCTGCCTTCCTAGATTCTGCCCTGATCTAGGTCCAAAGCAGTTTCTTTATTAATCAACCAATCATATTCACAGACTAGAGAGGGGAATCCTACATCACACTACTTCTCAAACATGCCCTAAAAGCAAACATTTCAGTGATGAAAGATTCTGTAGACATCCTGATTGCCATGTTCCATGGCTATAGAAAACCAGCAAAAGTACACGCATTTACAAGAACTGAACCTTTTCTTTCTGGGATCCAGGTGGGCATGGTACATGCACTATATGCCTCCTGACCCTCACAACATCTCCACAAAGAAGGTAGTAGTGTTCGTAGTTCACACTGTACAGGTGGTGACATCAATTCCCAGAGAGGTCGAGCAGCTGAGGCAAGGCCACAGCTCTTCATCAGTGGATCCGTGTAATCGGTGTAGCGTCAAATGTGCTCCCACACAGCTCTAAGCAATTAAAGAAGCAAAAATGCATCCTTCCTCTTTGAGCCAAATAAAATTACTTTCACTTGCTACTTTTAAAAAGTACAATCCATAGAGCCAGCTTAATGGAGCACACTTGTAATCCCAACATGCACGCAGCAAAGACAAGAAGAGACAGAGTTTGAGGTTATCAAGTAGGACCTTATTTCAAAAAAAAATGAATAAGGAAATGGGAAGTGAGGAAATGACGGGGGGAAAAAAGGAAGTCAGCCCATAAACCTATTTTTCCTAGTGTGCCAGGCTTTCCTTCACTGCTCTAGATAAAGAAGGAAGGAGGAAGCATGGCAGTTCAACTAGCTGCTTGTATTCCTTCCCCTGCCTACAGTATCTCCAACCACAGCCTTCTCTGCATTCAAGGAGCCTTAGCGAAAAGGTCATGAATTTGAGGAAAAGCAGGGAGGGGTATATGAGGAGATACACCTCTGGCTGTTTCCAGAAAGGGTCTGTCTTAGTTAGGGTTTACTGTTGCTGTGAAGAGACACCATGATCACAGCAACTCTTAAAAAGAAAACATTTAATTGAGGGTGGGTTGCTTACAGTTTCAGAGGTGAGGTCCATTATGATCATGAAGGGGAGCATGGCAACAGGCTCATGTGGTGCTGGAGCTGAAAGTGTTACATCTTGCAGGCAACAGGAAGTCAACTGACTGTTACAATGAAGGAAGCATGAGAAGAAGAAACCTCAAAGCCCACCCCCACGGTGACACACTTCCTCCGACTCCTAATAGTGTCACTCCCTTTTGGGGCCAGTTTCTTTCAAACCACCACAGGATCAAGTGAAGAAGGAAGATCTGCCCTGAAGTAGGGGACAGCATCCTAGGGGTTGGAGGCTTAGACTGGAAAAGTGGGGGAAAGGCCCTCGAGCAGCAGCACTTGTCCCTCCCTGCTTACGGATCACGATTCCATGTGACCAATTGCCCTGCTCCTCCACTGCCTTGACTTTCTGCCATGGTGTGCTGCACCCTCAAACCAAACGCCCACATAAACCCTCCCTGCCTGAAGGTGCTTTCATTGGGCATTTTGTCTTTAAAGATGACTAAAACAGAGTCCACTTACATGAAATCCAGAAATAGAAAGAATTGTAGTTTCTAGGTACTGGAGGGACAGAGAAACGGAAAGTGGTTGCTGGTGAACACTGGGTTCCTCTTTGGAGCAACAAACTTGTTCTGGAATTAGAAACTGTCAACAGCTGTGCAATCCTATGAATTGTATTCCTCAAAGAGGCAATTTTATGGTTATGAATTCTATCTCAATAAAAATTAATATTTTTAAGAGGTTAGCAATCACATAAGAGATTTTTGAATGCCCTAAAATTGGAAACGATCCAACATGAGAGGAACTTGATAGATGATTTTCTAAATTGGAAAACAGTCCAAAAATGTTCATATTGTTACTTTGTAAAGAGTAGTGAAGCTGAAAGAAACTATCCTCAAGCATCAATAATAAATACATTTCAATCAATCATGCTCGAAGAAAGGCAGAATTATCCTGCCCTCTGTGGAAAATTATATTATAGATTCATTGTCAGATGAAGAGGCAATGACAGTATTCAGCCAGGGATTATGGGGGAAATATTAGAGGCATGTCAAGAAAATAATAAAATCATCTGATTCTGCTGAGTTTTTATCATGTTCATTGTATTTGTCAGTTAAATGAGTCATTTGTTACATCAATTTTTGTTCTAAATAAAAACTTATTTTTGTACCTTAAGAAGAGTTGTGGAGGAAGGAGGAGGTCTCCTGAGCTGAAGGTGACAGTAGACCTGAAGAAAGATTTGGAATTCTTCTTTCTGAAAGCCAGAGGCAAGACATGAAGCCAGGTCCCCATTGGCTCACTCATTGGCTCATTCTCCCTTCTCTTTTGGATACAGACTCCAGGGCCACTAAGAACAAATATGGAAGCAGATGCCTAGGACAGATTACTCCAGGAAAAGCCTCTCTTCTGTTCTTACTGTTCTCAGATTTGGTCTGCTCAGACCCCCGAGTGTCTCTCAGAGAGGTAGCCCTGCTAAGGTTGGCTCTGGCTTAATGCTCATGGATAGATCAGCCTGCATTGAAGTCCATGGAACTGATTTAGATTGCCCAAAAGTTCTGCAGTGTCAACCTGCTAATGTCAGAAATCTGCTTCAGTTCCTGGACTTAAATCCACATCAACAACTTATGATTGCTTGATAGCTCTTTTTTGATTCTTTCCATTGTCATGAGCATTTTTCTCCAAAACATCATAGAACAAAGAACTTCAAAACTGAATCTAAGATTTCCTGGGTAGCACTCTGGCTGTAATTAAACCTTCTACAATAATAATAATCCACACAATTACTTTCCTCCTCCTCCTCCTCCTCCTCCTCTTCTGCTGCTTCATTTTCTCCTCCCCTCTACATCTCCCTCCTCTTCCTCCTATTTCTCCTCTTCCTCCTTCTTCTTCCTCCTCCACCGCCTTCTCCTCTTCTTTCTCCTCCCTCCTTATGCTGTTGCAGTGCTAGAGACTAAACTCAGGCTCATCTGCTCTGTCACTGAGAAATGCCCCCAGTCCTCAGTATAGTCCCTGAAAATAAGGGAAAAGAACAACATGAGGTAAGGAAACGAGGTCCATCTTCCATCTCAGAGGGTTCCTGAAAAGAAGAACACCTACCTCAATGATAGCAGATAAATGAACTGGAAAAAGAACAGTGCTACCGTGCGGAAGGGTGGGGAGTGGCAGGTGAGGCTGATGGGCAGACATTGGATGTGTTGGATGGCAGCAATGCCTCCTCATAACACAGGAATTTTCATTCAGGTCGCATCCCTTAGCAACCCACACAAACGCCGGCCAGAAATGTTCAAATCAAGGACACAAAATAATTTCAACTTCCCTACCTGCCTCCTCCTTTATGATCTCACCCAAAGACTCCGAGACAGATGATTGCGAAAAGATGGATGCCTTCGGGATAAATGTCACTGGTCCCATTAATTCTCCAGGTCGCTCCGTAGACTTCCTCTGTGCCGAGATAGATGGCCTGTGCTCTGTTCATAACAATGACCATCAAACCTTAGCATTTGCTTAACATTTTGCAGTGTGTATGAACTTAGATCGCCATCACTCCGTGAAGAAGGACGATGGTATAATTAGAACTATACAGAAAAGACAACTGAGATCTGGGAAGGTAAAGCGAGCTAGCTAAAGTTCTCCACATCGTACATATGTCTAGGCCTGAGACGTTGTCTCAGTCTCCCTAAGGTAAATAAAACTCCTTCGGGATCAAAGAACAGGATTAATCTAACTTGGAGTTTCCCTTGGATGGATTTTTTTTCATATATGGAAAGGGGGTGCCTCCAGTTGCAGTTGTCCCTTGGGGAAGGGCCACACCTCTTTTCTTTCGTAATGGCAGGTGCAGTCAGCCCACCTTATAATTGATAACCATATTCAACAACCAACCATCTATGGACAGAAAGTATCGAAGGATGAGGAAACACTCTGCACTGACCATGTCCAGACCTTCTGATCGTTACTCCCTATCAACAGTTCTGGCCGCTGACGACGCATTTCCCCCGAATTCAGTCTTAGAAGTGATAGAGACGTTATTTAAGGACTGTGAGAGGGTGTGTAGAGGTTGTATGCAAATATTCTGCCATTTTGTACAAGGCACTTAGCATCTGCTTCTTGAGTATCCATTGGGGAGCCTGGGATGAATGCCCTGTTCATATCAAGGGATGAGTGCACACATTTCATATAAATCACTCTTCAGGACCCTGAATCATGCAGGTCTCTCATTTAAGAACTATGAATTTTTATAAAACTTTGCTACTGGTCAACTCTCTTTTCAGATCATGGCACAAATGGGTCTTGCCCTCAAGCCTACCTCAGCTCACCTGGAATAGGTCAGGAGAGACGAAAGGGAAGAAGATCATGCAGAGGCCTCGGTATGAAAGCCTCCATGAGCTCAATAGCATGGAGAGACCCATTCCTCAGTCCACTCCTGACTCTGAGCCCACATTCTTTCTCCCACCCTACACATGGGGCAGGGGCGGGGTCTCTGGCACCACCCTGCAGGACTCAGAGGTTCTGCAGACTCAGTTATGTGAAAATAATAAAAGCAGTTTCTTCTGAGGCAGAGAAGGAAGAGAGTTACAACCATCCAGATCCCAACAGCAAACACAAATAGGGCGGCAAGCCCTGTATCCTGGATAAAAGCAAGACACGGGGGTACATGAACCTCATGTTCAGCTCTCAAGAAATTCCATTTATGAAATATATAGAGGAAGGTATGAGCTGTTGTTTCATGTTATTAGAAAAGGTTTACTTAATCTCCTAATTGCTGTTTTTCACACTCTCTTCCTCTTCCTCCCTCTTTTCTTCATCTCATCCCTATCCTCCTCCTTTCTCACTGCCTCCCTTTAAACTTCAAATACTTTCCTTCCTCTCCCTGTTTATCTGTCTGTCTGTTTATCTATCTATGTAACTATCTAGTCCATACTACACATGAGCACTCCTGTATCACGGCTGATAAGCATTAAAGATATTGTAAATCTGGGAGTTAATTCACTGTTAAGTAAACCAGGGGCAGAGATGCTACAATATTCCATACCTACATCATCCCACCCATTCAACTCATCCCATCTCTTTCTATTCATTTGCTCATTCATTTGTGCCCAAGTTATTAATAACCTCAATGATGTTTCTGGATCTTTGAACTAGTACAGCCTCCTTTCCCAACAACTTCTAAGTCTATAGGGAGAACCAAATATATGAGCTACACCATGTGCCAGACACCTCAGGAAGGTTTTAGAGTGGCAGAGACAGCTTCAAGTGATGAGGATGACCCCAAAAAGAAAGCTGAGGCTTGGTATGGTAACATGTTCTAGATTGCATAGTTTAGGGGCAGCCAGGTTGAGATTTATGTAGAGACTGATTTTCTGTGGAGCATGTACTCTCACCATGGGCACATTGTCTACAGGACCAAGTCAGACTGGGCACCATGCACACAGACATAACCAGTGAGGTGTAAGTATTTGAGGTCTTGACAAATGTCCCTGGGAGGATGAGGACCTTCCTCCTGTCTGAATCAAAAACTATCATGTCTTTGTCTTCTCAGAGGAGTCTGAGCAGCCTAATGCTCCTCAGTAAAAAGAAATCAAATTGTGTTCAGTTCCCTAGGGCTGGAGTAATGACGTGGACGGCTTAGTTCTTACGCCTTGGGGAAATATGAGTAGCGTCTGGATCCTTCTGACAACTACAAGGCAGAATCCTTCCAGTGCTTGCCACCAAACCTTGGCGGCCCTTGGCCTGTAAATGCATCCCTCAGCTACACGATCACCTTGCTGCATGCCTCGATCCAGATCGTCTCCTTTTGTAAGAACGCCAATCGTTGCATTACAGCTAACCCAAATGACCTCAGTTTTACCTTTATGACCGTGTAAAGACTCTGCTTCCAAAGAAGATATGCAGTATGAAGATTAGAACACCAACATGTCTTTGTGGAGGGACACAGCTCAGCCCGTGACACAGCTCAGCTGCTAACGCTCAACCTGGCTTCACTTCCTGCCTGCCACCAGCTCCCACCTCGCTCTCCTCTCCCGAGGCCTCTGACATACTCTGGCTCATCTGGACAGTGCTTGGCACCCTTCCATCTCCAGCCTTGAACCTCACTGGACCTGAGCTCGATCAGTATTGTGCTACCCACCAGATTTCTGTGAGTTACAAGGAAGCTTCCCTCCGGGCAAGTTGCCAACTCCACGTTTCTTCCCACTTGTTAACGGCATCTGGCAGCTCCTCTCTAACAGCCCAGTGCCACTCCATCATAATCAGTGCTTTGTCTGCCGTTTCCGGTTGGGTATTGAGATGCAGCTGGGGACAGTCAGCCATTTCCCCCAAAAGCTATTGTGTGCTTAAGAAGAAAAATTTAAGTCTTGGAATTGGCCACCATCCCTCCGCATGGAAGCCCAAACCATATCCATTTTGCCTCAGTTCACCCTGCAGATGTTCCCCCGAGGTGAGGGACGGAGGGAAGCGGTAACAATATGGTAGAATATCTACTACTTTTCTAAGCGCTTTCCCATCACCATGCCTTAGAAATAAATAAGGAGGCAAGCATCCCCCTTGGGCAGATGTGGCAACTGAGGCTAATCGCTGAGGCTAAATAATTAGTGTGTAGTCTATTCAACCAGGCATCATCCCACACTGTCACATCTCTCCCATTCCCAAAGCCTGGAGAAAACTCATTCATTCAAATGAATGCTGAGTAGGAAGGATCTTACTTCCGGGACTAGAAGAATGTGTTTCTTTGTTTCCCCAGAGTCTTTGCTCTCGTTGTTCCTGCTACCTTGAATGTTTCTCTAAGCAACATTATTCTCCCTTCAGGTTTCAGCTCATAAACTGAAACCCCTGGGAAGCATACCTTGGCGCTTCATAACGTCTCCCAGGACACGCTCTCCTATAATCCCTAACTTCCATGAACACGTGTGTCACTTGTAACTCTCTCTATGTTTAATGGCTTTGCCCTGATGGCCAAAGAAGGAGCCAAGAACCTCACATCCCCAGTCCCCAGCATTCTAACACCACTGCTTCTGTCCCTAGCAGATGGCTTCAAAAATACCTACCAATGAAGGAAGGAGGTCATCATCTCCTGCCCCAACAAAGCTACCCCTTCCTCTGAGGTGTGGTGTCTTTCCCCATGGTCTTAGTCAGGATTGTTATTGCTGTGAAGAGAGACACCATGATCATGGCAACTCTTATAAAGGAAAACATTTAGTTGGAAGTGGTTTATATTTTCAGAGGGTTAGTGCCTTGTCATCATGGTACGACGTGGCCGTGTGCAGGCAGACACGGTGCAGAGAAGGAGCTGAGAGTCCTACATCTTGACACGCAGGCTACAGAAAGTGGTCTGAACTGGGCATAGCTTGGGCAGAAGAGACCTCAAAGCCCAACCTCCCAGTGACACACTTCCTCCCATGAGGCCACACCCACTACAACAACAAGGCCACACCTCCTAATAGTGCCAAGCCCTATGAGTTTATGGGGGCCAATTACATTCTAACTGCCACACCCACAAACCACTTTGCTTGTAAATGAAATAATATTGATGTAATAGCATCCCTCAAATGGAAAAACACAAGGCATGACCATAAAACTACACACTAAACAGCATACATGAAATTGGGACCCTTAGAAAATTCTGCAATACTAACAAGCTATAATTTATTACCTATTAATTGAAGTGTGATTGTTTGTCTTCTCTCCTAGACTTCTCTTAAGAATACTGATTCTATGCCATCCCCTTGAGTCTCCTGGAAATATGTACAACAAAAGTTTCTAGAATTGACGAACTAATTAATAAATGCATCTGATAATGAAAGTGGAAAATATTTCACAAGTCCAGAAAATCTTGTCCAATAAGACGTTTTTGTAAGACAGAGTTGTTGCTTTTTATAATATAAGAATTTACATTAACAAGAGACTACTTCAGGAACCCATTAGGATAAGAAATTTTCTATTCTGTTTCCAGAAAGACCTTTGTGCAGTTTGTAAGTCTAGTACTCTCATGTGCTATTTTTCTATTATTATTGAAGCATTATTAGCATATTGAACCCAAAATTCACACCAGGAATAGGAATATACAGTCCCTGGGGACTTAACCATTGTCCATGATCAAAACTATTTTTGATATTAGTATTAGACACTGTAGCTTCAGATAGATAGAAATATGGCCCTGGAAAGAGAAGAAACTTTGAAGTTACACTGAACTGGCTCTTCTAGGACGCAAAGTTTCTCTCGCTTTGCACATCACAGAATCACTGAGCAGAGGTGGGAAACTTGCTGTCTCTCTAGGTAGGAGGTGGTACGTGAGGTTCTGCACTTCCAGCAAGCTCCCTTGTGATGCTGCTACTACTGGCCATGGACCACTGACCATGCTTTTAGTAGAGACAATCTAGAGCCTTCACTTACAAAGGTAACAATACCTTCATATTACATGGTCTTGGGAATCTATCTGCTTTAGAGGATGTTATAACCTAGAATTATGATTAAATATGAACACCATCTTAATTTCATCTATTTCCATTTTAGTAGACTAAGAATTTAAGCTTCTAAATTATGGGTATCTTCAAAAGACTCTGTTTCCTTACCTCTTCTCCAGAATAATATATCTAACTGGAAAGTTCTTCTTGTACAGAGAGCTTGCCAACTCCAGCCTCCACTCTCAGAGCAGCAAGCATCTCTTTTGGACAAATGGAGTAAGTCTAACTAGTTCCTACTGATGACTGCTATTCTCTTAACTGCTTTGTAATCAAAAGTAATCTGAAGGGTCTGGACAGATGGCTCAGTGGATAAAGTACTTGCATTAGGACATGATTCTGGTACTCATGTAGAAAGCCCCACATTGGGGTGCACATCTGTAACTCAATCACTGGGAAGCAGAGACAGGTAGATTCTGATGACTCATTGGCTAGTCAGTCTAGCTGAATGAGTAAGCTCCAGGTTCACCGAGAGACACTGTTGCAAAACACAACGCTGAAAAGTGATTGAGAAAGACATCCAGATGACACTCTCTAGCTGCCACATGCACACACACACACGCGCGCACGCGTGCACAAACACAGTATCATACACAAAGATCATTTTTGTTTTTAGTTAAAAATTGATCTGAAAATCCTCTAATTAGGCAATCAAGATTTCAAAATTTATTACTATACATATATAAACTCTCAAGCCTGAGTCTGTGCATTAATCATGTTGTTAGTGTATGGACAGTAAGCACTGGCATTCCTAAAGGGAAGGCTAAAGAAGAGAAAAACTAACATGTAGACATTAATGAAGTTTGCAGATGATGGTGGGCTCCCTGATTGGCCATTCAAACTTCCCGTTATGTGACTTACGTCTGATTCTCTGACCTTTCCTTCTATCCAGGCCATGTCCTAGTCCTTTCAGTCCAAGCCACACTACTTTCTGACCCTGACCAATATGCCTCACCCTCTGGATTAATTATTTACCTCATTGCTCTGGCAAAACCCCTGCTGAAAGCAACCTAAAGGAGGCAGGGGTTACTTTGATTCGTGGACTGAGGGTGCTGACTGTCATGACGGGATGTATGGCCTCAGGAGCATGAAGCAGATGGTCACATCTTGTCTGCAGTCAGGAAGCAGAAAGAGATGAAAACTGGTCCCCTCCCTGGTTGTTCTTTTTAATTCCATGTGCGATCCCAGCCCATAGTTTGGTGCAAGTGACATTCAAAGTATGTCTTCTCTTCCCAGCAAAACATCACTGGGAGTGCCCTCACAGACACACGAGGAGGTGCGTCTCCTGGGGGATTCCATATTTGGTCCCCCCAACAGTGAAGTTCAAGGGTCACATTCTTTTCTACTCCAGGTCCTTTGATAACATTGCTTCCATCACCTTGAATGTTCTTGGTAATTTGTCCGGCTCCCAATACTTGCCTCAGACACAACTGTGCCTATTGAGTCTTTCCTAACTCTTCCAACACAAAATAACTCTTTCCTGTTCTTCTTGTCCCACCACACTCCCTAAAGGCAACCACAATATGTGAGTATTTATAGCCTATTTGTAATTACTCCAAGACTGAGTTCCCTGAGTCAGGGGCCACACCAGGTTTGTTCTTCGTTGAATGAATGAATGAACAAATGAACAATAAACGAGTGAATCTCTGTGGTCACTCTGTATGTATCTCTCCTCCTCTATCATTATACTAATCAGCCTAATTATCAGCTTAGTGTTGTTTGTGTTTATCTGTCTATTTCTCCACTACACTCTGCCGTTGAAGATAGGATCTGGGCCCTTCACCACAATTCCTGTCAATACTCAGTAAGTATCCGTTTAATGAATATGAGTCGCTTGGAGTCCGAGGCAGATAAAGTTACTTCATAATACAAAGGATAAACGCAACACGGTAAGATTTTTGAAAGGCTGTCAAGTCCATGTGTTGATTTACAGAGGAAATTATCATGACAGCGTCAACATTTCCAGCCCTCGCAGATCAGTTTCGCCAATTATGTGCACCGAGATCGGGGTGCAGCTGCTTGTGAGACATGACATCAAAGAGGTCCCCTCGGTCTGTGCAAAGGTCTTCAAGATATTTTTAGTTGACAAACACCATGTGTCACTCATCAGATGTCCCATTAAACCAAATTGTACAACTTGTTACATGTTTCCCATATTAATTGTGAAAGCTCTCCATGGAACTTAGTTCTCCTGGGAATGGAGCCTAGGCCAAACGAAGGCATAGCGTAGGTGCGTGCTGGAAACCTACTGGCCACACAGCTTCACTTGCCTCTACCTACACCTTGCCCCCACCTAGGTCAGCCCCAACATTCTCAGAGACTCAGCAACACAGCGTATGCAATCTGCAAATTCTCTATCCCAGAACTCCTAAAAGCATCTAAAGCAGAAAATATCTCAACTCGATTGCTACAGGTGTTTAAAAGTTCTATGAGAAGACAAAATGATGTAATACTCATCAAATATTGAGTGCAGGTGACACACACAGTCACTGATAGTTCTGAACACAAAGAACATGCTAGGCACCCCATCTCTGCGTGATTAATTCTCCAGCTCTGAGCCCTGGTGAGCTGCTGCTATCCCTCTGCATTGAAACAATCCCTCCTAGAGAGAGGAGGCTTCTTAAAGTGAAACTTACAAGGTTCAGGAAGTAAACGAAACCACAAGTGTCAGGATGCTTCTAGATTTACAAGATTCACAAGGGGAGAGACTAAGGTTACTCTGTTTCTGTAAATCCTGGTCTGGATTCCCTCCTGCAGAAGTCCCTGGGTTGGAGTTGGACCTGGAAAGGTTTCTGGCTCTGGTCTACTGCCTCAGATGTCCCAGGCTCGGGTGTGCCCGGACCCTCGAGGGTCCCAGACTCACACTAGGACTCGCAGAGATTCCAGGTTCCTGCCTATTCCCTTTGATGTCCCAGACCAATGCCCGGACCTACGGAGGTCCTGGCTCAAGCCTACTCCCTCTGAGGACCCAGACTCACACCTGGCCACACCAGAAAGCAATAACAATTGCTGAGGAGCAAGACTCCAAGCCAGCCAAGCTGCCTGTGTGTTGGGTATGGAGCTCCAGGGATGGATGGCGAGATGTCCACCATCAGTGTTGAGATGGGCATTATGGTGATGCAGCTGCCTCTGAGGCATCTCTACTCTGTAACAGATTTCCTTGTTCGTTAAGCGAGACCTGGGTAGGATCAGGCCTTTCCTCTGTTGCTGGTTCTTTGCGTGGATTGAAAAGAAGTTTGCTTACATCTCCAGAGAAAACACTGCACAATACATGAGCACCCAATCTCTGAGTTGTAAATACTCCATCTCTGAGACGATGAGGCAATACGATGCTTTTATACAAATCTCCTCAGTTCCTGGAGATTCTGGAAAGCTCCAGAGAAAGTGAGCTAATGTGGGGAGTTAGTAACAGTGTAAGTTATTGTGCAGTAACTTATGCAAAATAAAAATTAATTCATCTTGTATCGAAGCTCCCCGTGTCACACAGCCACCACTGGAATATAGGAGAATGACATGAAATCATTTGTGATTCTCCCAACAGTTACCTGTTCCTCCCCCACTTTACCTGTCTCTCAAGACGTGCATAAGCAAGAACTCTCCCTCCTGCCTTTGGAGGGCATGATATCTCTCTGTTATTATAGTACATACCTGGTGTAATCAACTTGTAAAAACCACTTATTTTGCCAGGGTTTTAGAGGTTTAAGGACCCACTGGTTTGAGCCTCTGCAAAACATTGTGATGAGACTGTGCAGGAGAGCCCATTTGAGAATAAAGCAGAGGAATAGTTCTTTTCAAAGGCACTTCCTAGTGACCTGAAACTCCCCACTAACCCCCAACTCTGAAGCTCCTAAGACCTCCCAATAGCTAAGATGAAGCCCTTAGCATGTGAGCTTTCAGGGACATTTCTACCTAAACTGTGGCAAGGGTAAATATTTTTAAATGTGATAGCTCAACTTTACATAAGAAAAAATCAGTCGTAAAATATAGTGTAGAAAAAAACATAATGAAAAGCAAAACCATATTCAAAATATGTACGGCAATTATAACTCATCTAAAAATACATTTAACAAGAAAAATATAAGCATTCTATGAAAATGTACTAAAAGGCATTTCAAAAGATCTAAGATGAAAAATTACATTCTTGGATGTAAAACACAGACTGCAAATTTCTTTGTTCTTATGAATACAATAGCACTTCACGCAGAATCCCTTCATTATATTTATTTAACAAAGCGAGCATTAAGGTACACTGGTATATGTTTCTGTTACTGTAATAAAATACCTGACGCTGCTAGCCTTATAAAGAAGAGTCTTTAGTTCTAGTTTTGGGTATCTCTATTGGTTTTGCCTTCTGGCGAGGGCCTCTTAACAGCATCATAATAATAGAAATTGCATAGCCAAAGCAGAGGCCAGAAACTGAGGTATGAGTCAACTCACCCACAATAACTCAGGCTTGGGAAAGTGCAGAGATCTCATAAAAGCTGTCTTACCTCCTAGGCAGTGTACCCCCTAAGCTCCTCTGTCATAGTTTGGAAATAGACTGTCCCCCCAAAGGCTCATTGCTGAAAACTTAGTACCTGGCTGGGGTGCTTTTGGGAAGCTGGAAAATCTTCAGGTAGAAATATGTCTCTGAGATCACGTCCTGGAAAGGCATGTTGTATAGTGGAGAGCTATCCACTTTGTTTCTCACTCTTCCCTTCCTGGCTGCAGTGAGGAGAACAGCCTCTGCCACGTGCTGTGCCACTGTGGAGGGCCTCTGCCACGTGCTGCTGCCACTGTGAACAGCCTTACCATGTGCTGTCCCACACAAACCTGCAGACAAACTGGGCCAAGCGGAAATAAACTAAAACCTGGGAAACTGAACAAAACCAGGCCTTTTCTCTTTTAAGTTTCTTTTCCTCAGGTGTTCCGGCACAATGATGCCGTGCTGACTGTCACACGCTCCAACTGTACGCTACCTTCTCAAGCTCTCGCTCCCCTCAGTAGCCACACCAGCACCAGCCTCCAATGCATGAACCCTTGGGAAACACAGGCAAGCCAAACTGAAAATACAGTGTTCGGCCACTTAGAAAAGAATTAAAGAACAGGAAGAAATTCATTAAAAGAAATAATAATAACATAGACGGGAACTCGAGAGCAAGTTCCAGGTGTTGAAATTCACACTAATCTATAATAAGCAAAAGAGTCTGGTGTGAATTTGACTGGGGACTACGAGCCAGAATGGGAGCCTGGGATTTATAAGGAAGATTGCTGTTGCCAAAGGATCTGTTTGCTGCCCGCTGTCAGGTTCCCCTCGGTCCATTTAAATCTGTGGCCAGGAAAAAAAAACAAACGAGTCCATACATGTTCCTTGTTCCTTGTTTTGAAAAAAAGAAATTAGAAAAAAATGAGGACAGATTAGTGAAACAAAAAGCTATACCAAAAATACAATAATGTGCAATAAATGAGCAAGAAAAGGCTCTCCAAATCAATATAGATGAAGATGCTTAAGAAAGGATGCCTTAAAAATGACTAAAATGGATAACTGGATAATACTATAGAAACTACATACACATCATATATTCCTATCTCCTATCACACACACAAATACATTTTCAACAGGTTAAAATTATAACTGTGGCACTACCAGAAAGGAAAATAGGAAAATTATTGTGACTTAGGGTTAAAATCTTTAAAAAAAAGTTTAACAAAAACTACTAAAAGGAGATGGAAATGAAAAATCTGGTTCCATAAAAATGTAAACATGTTTACAATAAAAGCAAAATGAGACTTGTGCTTACAACTGAAGGAGAATAAGTAACTTTAATATGTTGAAAGTTCTGGGAAGTCAACGGCACTCGGCTTCAAATAAGTCAGAGTTCAAGTAAGCGGATCATAAATACAAGCACACTACATGCACACACGTATACATTACACACACCACACACATCACACACACACACACTAATACATGCATATACACCACACGCATGCATGCACACACACACACATATACACATAAAGACTGGGAATTAACCTCTGAACTTGTCAAATTTTTAATCTCTTTAATGAGCAAATCAACATGCAAGCATATGTATTATTATATTTATATAATAGATGCAAAGCAACAGGACTGAAAACAGGTCAGCAGGAAAGTGGGTCCTTTATACTGGAATGCAAGTGATTACAACTGCTCTGAGTAGCAATTATCTAATATTAATTAGAGAACACAATGCTTGACCCTACAATCAATTTCTAGAAATTTCTCATTTTAAAATATGCCCTCACCTACTCTGGGATATGGTGTCACATAATTTATCAATACTGAAATGTAAAGAAATACATTTTTAATTAACGATGATTTTAAAAAATATGCAATTAAATATTATCTAACCAGGAGAAAGGAGGCGGTAATGACCAGGCATGAAAGTAAACACCTAAAATCCCAGCACTCAAGAAACTGAGGCAGGAGGATCAAGGGCATCTGAGTCACAGAGGGAGACCCTGACTAAAGGGATACAGGGGTGGGGACTGGGGAGATGTCTTCATGCTTAAGAACACTTGCTGCTCCTTCAGAGGACCCAAATTCAATTCCCACGACCCACGCCAGGGAGCTCAGAACCACCTGTAACTCCCGCTCCCAGACGTGTAATGTCCTCATCTGGTCTCCAGGGCACACACACACACACATATGTGGTATACACTAACACAACACATACATATACATGTAAATAAACTTCTTTAAATAAATGTTTTTTTCTCAAACAAGATGGAGGACAAAAGGGGAGGAGGAGATCAGGGAGGGGAGGGAAAGAGTCAAATCTTGGTTAATGTTGGAACGCATGCCCATAACATGAATATATACTGCGTGGCACGTTTAATTTGAAGCCAGAACTGCAAAGTCTCCACATAACCATTTCTGTGCGTTTAATCCGTGTCTCCTTTCTTCCATACAAGGCATAATTATTCTCAAGACTCAGAAGGTAATAGATTTGAATATCTCATAATTACTCATTTGCTTTATAACACGTTGAGCGGGTGGCTCACAGGCACTCTCTGAGTACTTTGGATGTGCTACTTAGTATCCTTTTGGAAGAATCACCTAAGTACTCGAAATCGTTTATTTTTTTTCCCTGTCTTCCAGAGATAGACTATCTTACTAGTAGATTACTAGAGCTGGTTTTATAGTTGGTTATTTTGTATCAATATTTCCAAAGCCACAACATGTTCTTACAGTTGGGGTTTGGGGTTGTATTTTATTTCAAGGAAGTTTCTAAGAGTTTGAATGTTTGCTCTATTCTTCTCTTTGGTTCTTTCTCTTCAATGATTCTTAATTTGAATATGTTGAGTTGTCTTTTTCTTTTTTAAAAAAAAGGTTTCTTTAATAATTATGGGGGTGGGCGGGGTATATGTTCATGAGTACAGTGCACACGGAGCCCAGAAGATGGCATCAGATCCTCTGGAACTGGAGGTACAGACAGTCTGAGCCATCTGAGCCGCTGCTGGGAACCCAGTCCTGCTCTTAGCTCCTGAGCCTTGCTGCCTCCGGATTATCTTTTGTCTTAAAGATTTTCTTTTCCTGAATCTCTCCCCGTTTTGCACTTGTTTGTGACAGGCAAATGAGAAGATGCATATGCTGTCCTTGAACTCTCTCTGGAACCCAGACAGCCTCAAAGCCATGATATCCCTACCTCTGCCTCCCGTGTGCTAGGATTACAGATGTATACTGCCTCCCGTGTGCTAGGATTACAGATGTATACTGCCTC
>JABTXL010001323.1:8229804-8250086 GCA_025134845.1 Neodon shergylaensis
CAAGTGTGTGTGAGAGAGTGTGTGTGTAGTGTGTGTAAGGGTATGTGTAGTCTGCGTGAGTGTGTGTCTGTGTGTGTGAGTGTATGTGTAGTGTGTGTGAGTGTATGTGTGAGTGTGTGTATGTACTGTGTGTGAGTGTGTGTATGTGTGTATGTGTGTGTGTGTGTGTTAGATTTGGTTCTGGGATTCTTTCCTGTGACTCATTTTTATACACAATGGATTTTCCTGAACCATTAGAAGGCAACTCCCAGAAGCTAGAAACCTTCCCAGGATGCCTTGCACCTTTGTTGTAGAGCTCAAGAATACAGGGCTTGCTTTGTGAGACTGTCTTGCCCTTGTCTCTCCTGCAGGTTTTCTCCCAGCTTTGTCTCCCTTTCTCTTGATTGAACTAACTTACTTTCTCTCTCTCTCTCTCTCTCTCTCTCTCTCTCTCTCTCTCTCTCTCTCGACTTGAGCAAATTCACTCCCAGTTTCAGACAGATTCTCAAACTTATCTGCTCTGCTCTCTAGCTAAATATGGGCTAACTTGGGGCAACCCTGTTCTCCAGTTTGGCAAATATTCCAACGTTTCCCTCTGCTCCTCACCCCGATGCTAGTTCCCTACAGATCACAAGATCACACAGCTGTCAGCAATATTTCCTCACAATCTATGTCTGGGGTTTGCAAAAATGTCCTATCTCCTAATTTTATTGTGCATGCCCATGAACTTTTTGTTTTATTCTGTGGTTACTTCATCTGCGTTTTGAGAGCTCTAAAATGATGCCAACACCATGCCACCCACAGTGACTTTTTTACTGTATAAAATTGTGTAGTCTTTGAAATTGTCACCACAATCATTACAGCGAATCTTTGCTTTTCATAATCCCCCCTGCCCCCAGGCTGGGGATCACACTCAGAGCCTTGACCATGCTAGGCAAGTGCTGATCCACACCCCAATAACTTTAATAACTCAGGGCTGAGTTGCTGCATCTCTTCTTTAGGAAAGTGGTCTATGATCTACTCCTTATCCAAGACCAAGTATCATCACAGCCCTTCATGTGAAATCTTCAAGTTCTCGACCTTCCGTTTGGTCATGCTTTAGTAATTTACCTACCTTGTTCTGGCCTCAGTTTTCTCATCCATCAGAAATACTCCTTCCTGGGGCTGGAGAGATGGCTCAGCGGTTAAGAGCACTGACTGCTCTTCCAGAGGACCCGGGTTCAATTCCCAGCATCCACATGGCAGCTCACAACTATCTGAAAATGCAGTTCCACGAGATCTGACACCTTCACACCAATGTACATAAAATAAAGTTAAATAAATCATTAAAAACAAATTAAAAAAAAAGAACTCAAGCATTCTCTTTTAAAAAAAGAAAGAAAGAAATACTCCTTCCTTCCTCTCATAGTTCCCATCCTGCTTTCATATCGTACATATTTGTAAAGTAGCTTTCACGTCTGAGACAAAGCATGTCGTGTTTACCTTTTGGTGTTGGGCTTAGCTTAACATCGTACACTCCAGTGACATCCGCTTTCCCACGGGTTTTACACAGTTCCATTCCTTGTGGCTGAATCTCATCTCATTTTAGCTTGCATTGCCCTACTGGCTAAGGATAGTGAACATTTTTTACATATTTGCTAACTGTTTGCTCTCCTTTTAAGAGCTATCTGCTCAATTCACTTGCCCATTTATTGAATAAATGGATCTTTTGGTAGGGTTTTGGTGTTGCTGTTCTTTATATATTTAAATATTAATCCCCATCTCTTCTCTCTGCTGATTGTCTCCTTCGCTCTACAGAAGCCTTTTAAATTTATAAAATTCCAGTTGGTGATTCGTGTTATGATCCCCCACATTCGGTGACTCCTTCCCAGGAAGCATTTGTCTATGCCTCCCTCCTGAAGGGTTTGCCCTATGTTTTCCTCTACAACTTAAAAGGTGAGGGTCCCACATTAAAGTGTCTGAATCTATCTTAAGTTGATGTTTTTTCCCTGAGATGAGAGATAGGAATCTAACTCCATTCTTCTACAGGTGACTATCCAACTTTCCAAGTGCCATTTGACTAAGAGGCTTTCTTTCCTCTAACATGTGTGTAGTGTTTGACAGAGAATAGCACCCCACAGTCCTGGGCATGGAGAACTTTGATCTCAGTTACTAGTGCTGTTTAAAGACATTCATATATATATATATATTGGGAAAAGGACATCATGGGGGAAGGCATTGAGTTTTCTGATCCTGCTGCCATGTCTGCCATTTACAGCCATGTTGTCCCTGTCATTATGAACTCTTCCTTCTGGACCTGCAAGCCAGAATAAATTCTCCTTTAAGTTACCTTTGGTTATGCAGTTTTATCACCAGCAAAAGAAAATCCACAAATCCTGGTGGTTTGGGCGGCTTTGTCAAAAACAGAGGGACTGTAGCTGTATGTGTTTATTTCTGGGCCCCATTCTATCCCACTGTCAATTTTGATAACAATACCATCCTGGTGTAGTCACTGTCTGAATTAGTGTTTCTATTGCTGTGAAGAGACACCATGACCATGACAACTCATAAAAAGGAGAGCATTTCATTGGAGCTGGTTTACAGCTCAGAGGTTTTGTTCATTATTATCATGGCAGAAAGCATGGCAGCGTGCAGACAGACATGGTACAAGAGAGTAGCTAAGATTTCTACATCTTGATCCGCAGGCATCAGGAAGAGACTGAAACACACTGGCCAGACTTGAGCATCTGAGACCTCAAAGCCCAACCCCAGTGACACACTTCCTCTAACAAGGCCATGCCTACACCAACAAGGCCATTCCTCCCAATAATGTCTCTCCCTAAGAGCCTATGGGCCATTTTCTTTCAAACAACCACAGTTACTATGGCTCCTTGAAATTGTTTAAAATACAATTTGCTATTTCTAGTGTTAGTTGTTCTGCTTAGGATTGCCTTAGATGCTCAGAGTCTTCTGGGCCTTTGCACAAATTTTAAGATGTTTTTTATCTAGTTCTTTGAAGAGAGTTAATGAAATATAGACAGGGATGGTATTAAATCTGCATACTACGTTTAGAAATATAACCACCTTTACAATATTACTTCTACCAATTCAAGAGCACAGGTGGTCTTCCCATCTTCTAGGGTCTTCCTTGATCTTTTTCTTCAGAGATTCAAAGTTTCCATTATAGAGGTCTCTTACCTCCTTGGTTAGGCTGATTCCTAGGTATTTTTAATCTACTATGAGTAGGGTTATTTTTCTTGATTTTTTTCGCATCAGTCTCATTATTGAGAAAATAGAATTTTCTGCTGTTTGAATGTTAATTTTTAGCTTGATACTTAGCTGAAAACATATATCCGATATAATCATTCTTTGACGGTATCTTTAGGGTGATTTAAGTATAAGGTTATATAAACTTTTCCATGGATCCCCTTGACTTATTACAAGTGCTATACTGAATAAAATTGAGTGAGCATCTTGTCTCATCACTGATTTTAAAGGAAGTATTTTTGCCTCACCTTGGTCACATATACCTTTTGTTGTGAGATATGTTCTTTCTAGTCCTAGTTTTTTTTTTCTAGGCTTTTATCATGAAAGAATGTTGAGCTTTGCCAAAGATCTTTCTGTGTCTGTTGACATGATCATGCTATTTCTGTACCTAAGTCTATTTATAGTCTGAACCATCCTTGGGCTTCTGAAAAGAAACATAGTTTATTGTGGTGTACATGATCGTTTTAATGTATTATTGAATTTGGTTTGTAAGTACTTCATAGAGAAATTTTGCATCTGTGTTCGTAATGGTAATCAGGCTACAGTTTGGTGGTTGCTGTTGTGTCTTTATCAGGCTTTGGGATCAAGATAATACTGGTTTTATAGAATAAGTTGGAAGCAATCATTTCATTTTGTGAAATAGCTAAGAAATATTGGTGTTAGTTCTTCTTTCGAGCTATGATAGAATTCAGGTCTTTAGTTCTTGTCTTTTCTTTCCTGGGAGTCTCTTCATTACTACTTCAATCTCATTTCTTGCTATAAATCTTTTAAATTTTTTTGTCTAGGAATTTATCTACTTCTATATTTTTTTCACCTGTTTAAGATACAGTTTTTTAAATCGTCTCTTAGGGATTTCCTAGATTCTACTGGTTTCTGTTAGAATTTCTATTTTTTCATCTCTAATTTCACTACTTTGTGGGTTTCTTAATAAAAGTTTGAAATTGCTCCTCATCTCACTTCAAACAAGTTAAGGAGAAACAAAATCTATTCATAACACAGGGTTTAGTGGCCACCCCTAAAGACCATATCAGTCCTGCTGGGAACTGCAGAGAAAGGTCATCTCTAAGCATGTGAGGACAGCTGAGATTTCTTCCTGTATTACAGAGAAGAGCAGAACTACCCAGCGTGTGGCCCATTTTGCAATGCCTTTCTTGAAAGCATCCCTGATGGAATATAATAGGTTTGTACCTTTACAGAGGACTGGTGTAACAGAGAAAACCTTACCTCTAACCAAGCAAGAGACTTCCTAAATGTGGGGTCTCAGACACCAAGAAAGGTGGAGGAAAAAAGTCACCAATAATCTTTTACCACTTTTTAACTCAAACTCTTGTTCCTAAGCTAAAGTGAGTACTGACACAGGATGTCCTTCTGTATATGTGTAGCTTTTATTGCTTGATGAATAAAGCTCTTTCAGCCAATGACTTAGCAGAGCAAAGCCAGGTGGGGAATCTGAATATATATATATATATATATATATATATATATATATATATATATATATATATGGCAGAGTCAAAGAGATGCCATGTAGCTGCCGAAGGAGAAAGACATCACTGCCAGAACTTTCCAGTAAACCACAGCCTCATGGTGATATAATACACATATAAATGGAAATAGGTTGAGGTCTGAGACAGAGACCTCCACGTGAGTGGGAGCGGATCCAGACCAGGGACATTTGTGGAAACAGGACTGAGCCAGCAACCTAAGCCAGAGAAGGCCTGAGGCAGTGAACTCCACAGGAACAGAACTGAGCCAGCGACCTGGGCCACAGTGGGCCTGGGAAGGTGAACTCAAAGGGAGCGTGAACAGATCCAGACCAGGGACATTTGTGGAGGCAGGACTGAGCCAGTGACCTGGGTGGGAGAAGGCCTTGGATGGCAAACTCTACAGGGGCAGGACTGAGCCAGATACCTAGGCCAGAGCAGACCTGAGACAGCAAACTCCACAGGAGCAGGTACAGGGGAGCAACTACTGGGGCGGGGGGGGGCAAATCCAGAGACCTCTGTGGGTCCAAACATGAGTCTGGGACCTTCAAGGGAGTGGACCTGAGCCAGGATCCCTCGGGTCCAGGTGTGAGTCTGGGACCTCTAAGGGAATAGGTAGAAACCAGAGACCTCTGCAGGTCTGAGTGTGAGTCTGGGACCACTGAGGAAGTAGGCCTAGCTAGGACCTCTGCCAGTCCAGGCACACCTGAGTCTGGGACCTTCGAGGGAGAAGATCAGAGCCAGAGATATTTGCAGGACTAACCCCAAACCAAGGGCCTCCACAGGAGCAGATATAGACCAGAGATATTTACAGAAAAAGGTCTGAGCTGAAAACCTAGGCCAGAATAAGCCTGAGACAGTGAACTTCACAGGAGCAGAGCAAACCCCGGGAGCACTGAGCAATCTCCAGAAATAAGGAGTGACCAGTTGGGTGACTGGAACTGTGGCACTGAATGCACCATGAGGAACAACCATCTGAGCCTTGAATCCACTGGCACCTGGAAGATTGATCAACATTCAAAACACAAGGAGCCCTGCCTGGACACTGGAGAAATGCCCACAAGTGCTCTGTGATTCTGTATGTAAAGCTCAAAGCAGCTTCAAGGAGGCAGATGTGTTTGCTTGGAATAAGAAGGCAAACCTTGCCCCTCTTTGCCTTAGTCTGGGGCTCTGAGACAGTGCAGCTGTGAAGGACGATGGGCAGCATGGACAGATGTAAGCCGGTGGACACCACACTAGCCACCAACACGTCTCACCAGGGGAACAGGAGAGAGCTATCTGAGATGATGAGATGTCACGCTGAGGCCACATGCGACTCCCCAGCCCTTGGGTGGGCAGGGCTGTCGCAGTGCTTTGAGCCCAGGAAACATTCTTGAAGCACAGTGCCTGGCCTCTGCTCCCTCTGCCCCTGGCTGAAAGAATGGAAGTGCTCGCCCTTGAGTTTCCTATTCTGCCTGATTTAATGGTTTCCACAGATCCCACTGCTTAACTGTCTTAGGACAAAAAGGAAAGAGAAACGGAGCCGAGACAGGACCTCAGAAGTGTGGGGAGACCGGAATTCTGGAGCTGCCATGGAGTTAGACCTTTGTGTATTGTACTGCACAATGAAAGTTCGCTAGCCTGGAAGCTTTGATTGAAAGGGGCGGGTGGGTTGGTCTGCGCCTGTCTTGACTCAAAGGGCTGGGAAGAAGGGGACAGGCTGTAAGAAGATGCCGGTTGTGGCCAAGGGGTTTGGCTGGAAGCTCCAGGAAGAAGTAGTATATTGGGACAAGATTAGGTTTATGATTCTAAAAGGCCTGGATGTTACTCCCTCTACCTCAGACTGACAGTGTGTCTTTATACTAGTGATTTGCCACTCTGAGCTCCAGTTCTTTGTCTTAAACTGGACGGTTGCAATGCCCACCCATCTCATAGCTGGGTCCCCAAAAGGAGACTCTGAGATGAGGGTTCCTATCAAAGGGTTTTTGTAGGACTCATCAGGAAAGCTAGGAGGAAGAAGGTCATGGAACCGTCAGGTGTGCATGTAAAAACCAAGGTGTGGGGAGAGGAAAGACGGGATTTGTGAGCCTGCAATGAAACTTGGGGTTCACCTAGACATACCAAGTCAAAATCTACATTTTAACAAGCTAGAGGGGTGAGAAGTAGAGGTGTAGGGTAAGTCTCAGAGATGCCCTATAAGGCAGGGATACTGGCATTAATCATGCCGCTATCAAACACAGACTCTCCTGTTCATGCCACTATACTGGCATGGCCTCCCACCCTCACTTTTACCTCAGTTTCCCCATCTTTCATACTGTTTACCACAGAGACTAGGGACCTGTTCCAAGGCACTGCATGCTGGCCCTAAACTTCAGGCCTGTCTGATTCCTCTCCTCAATCCCTTGGGCTCACCCTAGCAGGACCCTGTTCTTCAGACCTCTGTGATGACCAGAGTTCCTCCCATGGAACACATTCCCTGACACAGCCCAATACAATGCACTGCCTGACCCAACTGTGCTGCCCCAGACACTGACACCAACCCTCATCTCACTGGTCATGACCCTGGCCTGCATTCTACTCCAAAGAGAATTCACTCTCCAGTTCTTCCCAGTCTTGGCCTTTACCAAGATACAATTTCTGCATTGCTCTGTTTTCTGTTGCTTTACCACAAAATAAAACACTGAGTTTAAAGAAATAAAGTTTAGGGCTCGAGAGATGGCTCAGTGGTGACGAGCACTGGCTGTTATTCCCGAAGACCCGGGTTCAATTCTCAGTACCCAAACGGCATCTCACAACTTTCTGTAGCTCTAATACAACCTCACACAGATACACATGCAGATAAAACACCAATGTACATAAATAAACAATTTTTAAAAACATTTAAAAAGAAGAAAAAATAGATAAAATTTATTTTCTCTCATAGTTACAGTACAGTCAAGAGGCCATATCTGGTAATGACTGTTTTGCTGGAAAAGTCCTGAAGCAAGGAAGGACATTATGTAACAAGAGGGGAAACAGACGTGTCACCTCTGCTCTCTCTCTCTCTCTCTCTCTCTCTCTCTCTCTCTCTCTCTCGCACACACACACACACACACACACACACACACACAAGGAAACACTATTCCACCATTCAATCTCTTTGTTAATGAGTTTAGTTAACCCTAATCACATCAGCTGCCTCTTGCAACCAGAAATGAACTCCCAGCCCTTGCTGGGATCACCTGGAGCCTTTAAATGTTGGCCTATGCAGTTATCTAGAGGGCATGGGTCAGCAGTGGGACACAGGCACAGGTGCCCAGCAGATGCCTACATGTAACCAGGGTCAAGCGATGCAGAGTCTAACGTTCTGGCCCCATCACTGGACCTATTTAACCCTACAGAGCAGCCAGGCCCCATCTATCTTGGATCAGAGGTCAAGCTCAACCAAAGCCAGCAGCCAGAGCTCTGGATGTTCTCTGGCCAGCCCCTCTGCTGCAAGTGGCTGATTACGTGGGGATTCTGTCCCATCCCCACATCTGCTCACTGGACCCCTTTCCTGTCTATGTAATAGAAAGGTAAGGATAAAGCAGAAGCTCTGCTCTGGGTTCAAGTCCCGACTCTGCCAATTCATGGTCATGTGCATCAGTTCTCAATGATGGGGAAGAGGCTGCTGTTTAATGAATGGATTCTATTCTCTTGCCTTCTACATGTGGTCAGGCAGGAGGTGGATGCTCATGGCTCCCATAGGCCAACCAGACCCACCCAGGATGTCCTCAATCACAAGGTACAATAACCTCAGCCAAACTATTCTGCCCCTTCTCCCAGCAGAGATAGCCTAAAGCCCCAGGGTTGTTACTTCTAGCCATCTAGAGAGGTTTCTTCAGCTCTTCCTATGTTTTGTGATTTCTTCTATCTGCCTCTTTCCAACAAATCCCTCAGAAGTTTTGATTAGGTGAGGTCAGAATCTATTGCATACAGCCCATATCAGACCAAACACTTTAAAAAGAGGGTTTATTTTAGCTTACAGGTTCATACGGCCATGAAGTGGCAGAGTCGGGACTTGAACCCAGAGCTTCTGCTTTATCCTTACCTTTCCATTAAATAGACTGGAAAGGAATCCAGTAAGAAGAACCTGGGAACTCGAGCCAAGCACCGTATCAGTGGCACAGTGTGGTAGAGGAGGATTGATTGTTCACTTTGTAGCAAGCCAGGAAGCAGAGAGAAGGATGCCAATGCTTGGCTAGCACTCCCCCATCCTCACATGGATTCTGTCCATCCTACCAGCCCATAGGATAGCACCACCCACACTCAGGAATCCTCCAACCTCTGTTAATCCTCTCTGGAATCCCTAGACAGATGCGCATCTGGGGATGTGACTCAAAAGTCTCATATGTGATTCCAAATCTGGCCAGTCTGACAAGGAAGATGGACTGCCACCCACACCGAGAGTTTTACCTAGTGTATCACAACTGTCAGTGCCCACTTCACAGAGAACCAAAGCCCGTGAGAGGTGGGGTTCCATATCCACTTAGAAATAGAATCGGAACTGCACTGAGCTGTCCTCCCCATATCTGCACCTCATGAAAGTCTCATAGACAGCAGGGAAGCAAGTGTTGGAGAAATCGCTGCTCTGCGGGAAAATGAGTGCAGAAGAGATCCAGACTAAAAGCACTAATCCTGTTTGTATGGGTCCAGGGCAGAGCTCTAAGTAGTCAGGGACGCAAATACCAATAGTGGTTAAAACGTGAAAGCTCTGTCCTCAAACTGAACCCTCAGACATGGTCCATGACCCATAAAGAAGAAATCACAAAACGAGAGGAAATGGTCCCTCTCATATTTTAAGGAATATTTGTGGCAATTGTATATAATTTTCAAGGTTAACGGCATCTTAATGAAAGTCTCGTTTATCTACATATTAGTGTCCTGAAGCTAGCTTCATTTACATAATCATAAATTGCATTTCAACTGTCCTCAGCAGCCTGCTCCCCGCTTGATGAAAACGTAAACGGTAATTTTATTTGGACTCAATTGCATACATACTGCATTTATGCAGCATCAGAAAATAACATTTTAATCTAGCCAGCAAGTTGGGAACTCATTACCACAAAATAAGAATGTTGGTGAAAGCCCTGCCCCTCGCCTGGGCAACACAGTAGAGCTGAGCCTCTTGGCAGAGGTGTGGGTGTGCCAGCCCCAATGTGAGCATGGGAGAGCTGTCCCATCAATTTTCTGTCTTGTGGAGACATGGGCAGGGGAGAGAACCCCCCATTGCCACCTGAGGCAGGTGGGAGAGCTGGCCCTGAGATCAGAAGAGCAGAAGAGTTGTCCCTGCCCTTCATAAGCTCATCACTGCAGGGGACAAAGTAGCCAGGGCAATGCTGGAGAGCCCACCCTGGTGGCAAAGACAGGGGAGAACTGGCAAGCTCACCAATCCTGCAGCTGTCCAGAACCAGAACCAGGGTTATATGTTGGCCCACCCCAAAATCCACCCCATCTGTGATCTGCTGGAATATGGGATGAGGGGGTGTAAATCCTGTGGACCCAGAGCTGTAGGATCTCCATGACACAGGGTAGAGACAGGATGTGCAGGAAGACTACCAGTGAGGGCCCAGCATGGATGGCACAGCAGAGACCAAGGCCTTGAACTAGACCAATAATGCTTTTTATAAATGCCTACATGTAAAAAATACATGGAATAATCTATGGATAAACTGCGTGACTCACTGTGCCACACTGCAACTTCTCTGATGAGATTTTTCCCTTCTTCATTTTTCCTCCTTCTTTTTCTCTTAAATTTTATTTTGTTTTATCTTGGAGTGAGGAGGGAGTTGGGTGGGATCAGCAGACGTGATGTGAAAGACATAGAGATGCATTAACTTAGGCAGGTGTCAACTCAGCCCAGTCCCATAGTGTAACTTATCCCGACCCTTGTCCCAACCTGGAAATGAACTCCGGGTCACACAGTGTTGGAGATCTCATTTTGATTGTTCGTTTCTTCCACCATGCCCAGCTCTGAGTAAGGTGCAAGAAAGAGGCCCAGGTAGCTACAGAGCCTTGCCCTGTCCTCATAGGTAGGAGAAGAGATGCTCACAAGTTTCCAATAAGAGACTGCATAAAAACCCTTCACTGATGCCCCTGGAAGCCAGCCACCCTCAGGTGACTAATATAGACTGTGACTCAGAGACTTGTAAAGGTTCCCTGCCACTGCCAGAGTCAAGACGTAAGTTGTTAGAGGCAGACAGAAGGTCATGAATGTCCACTAGGAATATTGCAGGTTCCTAGGAGCCAAAGAGGACAAGGGGGAAGTGTGATAGGGTGCAAAACCTCCACGGGATTCCCTGTGACATCACCTTTCAGCTACTGTCCCTGCAGTGAGCATTGTCACACACCTTGGTACCTGCAGCTCCCACCGCAGTGACACTTTCTGAAAGACGTGTGGAAAGCCAAAGTGAAAAAGTAGGTCTCAGCACGGCATCTTCCCAGCCAGCCTGGCTCACACCTCCCTGGATTCCAGGGGTGTGCGGCATGTGTCTTGATAATCAAGGCACCATCTGAAGGCTGTGTCCTGAACAGTGGGATCGCAGCTATCTACCCGTCTCTGCCCAGGACCACAAGAGAGAAAATGGCTGGGATGGGCTAGATGCGAGAAATGACTAGCCAGCTGTTCCCAGGGGCCGAAGTGGTGGACAAGACAAGCAGTTTCTCCAGGTGTAGAGCAGGGTGAGGCGTGAGAAGTGATGTATCTGTTTCTGGTAGCTGTTGGCATGCTGGCCAGCCTTCAAAAACGGACTCTTAAGTACTACAGTTCTCTGCAGACCAGCAGGACAATGGTTAGGGATGTCCAACACCTCCCACAATGGCCAGCCTGGCTCCCAACCCCATCTGCACTCACGTCGTCATGAGCGCAACATCCTTCACTGTTCACGGTACTTCTGTGACAAGAAGCCCAGATGTGGCGATGTGCCTTGTCAAGGCAATGCTCTGGAAGGCTCTTTCTCAAGCATGGGGCTCCAAGGGAGCTTGTTAGGACTGGAGTGCCAAGACCCTCCCCAGATCCCATGAATCTCCATGGTTAACAAACATCCCAGGGGCTCTGAGAAGGGTGCTACAAAATCAGTTGTCAGTTCTTATCTCTCCTGGCCTGCCCATGATCCAGACCTCCAGGATCCAATCACGCTCCCGGTATCTGGTCTAGGAAGGCATCGTCTGTAATGTCTTAGGAGCAATTCCAATGCCTCCTTTAAGATATAGCTGTACCCACTTTATAGAGAGAATACCCCATTGCAGTTTGCCCTCTAGAACTCACATGAACATGCTTGTTGTGAGTGATATGTGGCACACAGAAGTTTTTGTAGATTCAAAGTGACCTTAACCAAGGCAGACAAGGATGTTCCCTTTGAGCTAGTTGAGTCCCCAAATTTCCACATGTTGTCCTTGTAACAAAGTCTCTTCTGGGGTATCTGTTTCTCCTGGACCCTGGATCCTGAATATTTGTGCAATTCATAGCTTCCAGTAGATTCCAGCGACTTCCTACTTGTCCTCCAGGGGCTTTGGGGAGGACACATTATTCTGCATGAGACTCTGTGTCTTCTCTGAGGTATTGTGGGCGGGGCTCTGTTGTCTTAAACTGGGAGTCCAAACAGAAACAGGCGGATGCCATGATCCTTCCTGTGTACACAGCTCAGTGGCATGAGCAGAGCTCCCGGCTGATATGAAGGGAGAGAGGACCATGGCCCTGGACAGATCAGAGCAGAAGCCAAGACGCCAGACAGCAGGAATGGTAGCAAGCCTGGCACCAATACCATCAGGAGAGACACTGGACCTCAGGTCTCTGAAGTCCTCCCACCTCCAAGTGTGTTTTATTCTATACATCTCAAATCCAGTTCCCCATTACATCATCAAGAATACCCATGTTCTGCCTGTACAGACTAGTTCCACACAAAAGTGGCAAAATACAATTTAAATCTCTCCTAAGTGGCAGCGTCATAAGAAAGAAAAACAAATTAATCAACAAAGAATCCCATTTCAATGGCTTTCAAGCCAGCCTGTGTGTGTCACCAAACCACAGGTGAAATGCTAATAAAACACAGAGAGCCACGGCAGCATGGTTTCAATGTGTTCTATTGTTCCAAAGAAACAGATGCAGAATCCATTTCCCAGCCTGGTCCTTTGAATGAGCGGGAACTTTTGACACGTGCAGAACCTATTAGATAGCATCCTGAAGAATGGAGCTTAGTAGAGTCACTGTTGAATGGCAGATGGAATGATCCAGAAGGCCCATCAGCAGTGGATGCAAACATCATCTTCTCTGGGTAACCTGAGACAGATGCAGCTGGACGGGTCCTGAGAGATGGAGCAACTGGAAAACAACCACGATGAAGTTGTTTTCCCTTTTTAGCCTAATTTGAAAAGACACGTCTGGGGGGCAGGCTAGCTTCGCCTGCTGAGTGTGAATTGCCGGAAGAGAAGCAGTGTGCAGGCGGAATCCATCGCAGCAGAGCAGACAGAGCCCTGGAAGCCTAGGGGCTGCCTCCTGCCCCACCCTCTTGCCCCCCCTGTCCATCCTACCCTGCATCGCCCAACTGGTCCTGTCTTCCAGGCACAAAGTGTCTTTTTCTTCTGCATGCGTTCACACGTGTGCTTCTGTCTACACCTTCTCCCCTCCTCAGTCTCAATTTGGTTCCAAGCCCAGATTCAAAACTCCCCTCATCCATGCTGGATTCCCTGTCTGGTAGCAATGTTTAGGGGCCCCTGCTGCAGGCTGATAAGCCGGCACACCCTCTCCCTGCCCACAGTACTGGGCAGACCCCTCGCTCTGCCATGGGTTTCGCCTCTTTCTGCAAGGCCTCCCTTGATCATTGGAAGCCCTCTAAGGGCGGGAACCAGGTCACAGACATTATTGAGTGGGACACAGAATTCAACAGGTTTGGAGGCCAATAAATGCCTAGAGAAAGGGCAAGGCTAAGGTGGAAGGCATCACCTCATAAAGCTGTGACCCCGAGTGTCACCGCCCCAGTATCTCTTTCAAGATCATCACTGGAATTGAGGTATGAAGGGATATAATCAAACTAGGAATTTTTTGGACAATCCCAGATTTGGATCTAAGAAGCATGGTCACACCTGATGGAATCTAGGCTTGAGTTCTGGAGTCAAGCTGAATCCAAACCAGAGCCTGCCTGACCATAATGCTGCATGGTCTCAGGCAAATTACACAATCTCTGTAAATCTGTTTCCCCCTACCCAGATGTAGGGGTGACAGCAGCAGCTCTGGGGGACAGCTGAAGTGACCTGGTCAAGTAAAGAGAAGCAAAAATAACAAACCAAGATCCTCAGTAAACAGCAGACTCTTTCCCATTCTACAGTTTGAATGTGTTTGCTCTCCCATGTCCAGACTCATAGGCTGAAATCTCACCCTTGTGACAGTAAGAAGCAAGAGGTGATTAGGTTGTGGAAGAACTCATGAGTGGGATTATGGTCCCCATAGAAGAGACCCCAGAGACCATCTTGCCTCTTGTACTGTGTGAGAAATCTCAAACAAGTTTTCTGTGAAAAGATCCTTTTCTACACTATGAGCACATATTACTCTCATTGGTTAGGAGGTCCAGCATCTCTCCTGATGACTCTTGGTGCCAGGCTTCCTACCATTTTGCTGTCTGGCATCTTGGCTTCTGCTCTGATCTCTCCAGGGGTAGGGTACTCACTCCCTTCATATCAGCTGGGAGCTCTGTTCATGTCACTGAGCTGTGTACACAGGAAGGAGCATGGCATCTGCCTGTTTCAGTCTGGACTCCCAGGAGACAGAGACAGCCTCCATGTGGCAGTGCCCCATCGTGAGACTCTCCATCCTGTGGTATCTCAGTGTCCCCATCTATAGAACAGACAGACAGGCTCAAAATTTATTTTTACCATTCAAGCAACACATTATGCAAAGATTTGTACCAGACTTGGTTTTTTTTTCAAAGTATCACATGAGTGTGAAACCTGCACTCATGCCTCCTTAGCAATGTGGGAATTATTACCCATGATTCCTACAAGGATTTAAAGACTACCATCAACCGAAGACATGCTTTTAGCACAGGAACCTACTACCAGTGGCAGAGACATCTCTAACTTGAGAGTGGGGATGGGTCTGTCCTCTGTGTGTTGCTCAACAGTAAACCCCAGGTTTGCGACCCTCTCAGTACATGCTGAAGTGTGTCTCCTGACATGACAAGCTGAAAATATAGTTCTCATTTAACTTATCCTCATCAGTTAACTGGGGGGTCAGAAGGGTTTTCCTGAAGCCAGATTCAGTGCTACTGGCCCAAGCTGCTAAAGGAAGGACAGTGGCATTGTAAATATGACAGGCAAACTCTACAATATCCTCCCCCACCTTTAAGAGAGGAATATCGAGCGTTCATGTTTAGAATCTGCATCCCTCCTCACTCCATGTGTAACACAAATCGGATTCGCAGCACATTCATGTAACTGTATGCAATGTGTAAACATGCCAAGGTCATCATCCACATAGATGAAAACAGCTATGATCATTTGCTCTTAGTGAGTGACTGCCAGGGTTCCGTCGAGGTTAAAGCTGGCATCATGTATATCCCAGAAAACCTAGTCCAGTTTATATAGAGTGCCCCCAAATAAAGGCTCATCCTACCTCCACACACTGCTAAGAGCATCCCAGTGAGTATGACCCTCCTAAGCCAGAAGAGGACTTCAAATAAGAGATACCAGGGAGGTCCATCTACCTCTTAATTCAATCACAGCCCATGTTGATAATGTCTAGCCTCTTTGGAATTTCTTTAAATGCGCCCCTAGGGATTCTAATGGACACTAACACTCAAGGCTATCGCCCCAAATGAAAGACAGCTCCCTGGGAGGCAAAGGACAGTGAGCAGTGGTTGGCAGATAGGCCTAGCTCCCCATGGGGGCATCACGGGGAGGAAGAAGCATAAATGAGCTGGTCCACAGAGCCCAGGAGACTAGTCATCTTTCTGTGGACTCCCACCTTCTCCAGAAGCAGTTGGAAGCCTCTAAGCAGTTCACATGGGGTGGGGGGAGCCACACAGCTCAGCAGCGAGCAGATGATTAGTACTCGTCTCCTTCCCAGAGGAGCCCCTGTTTCACCTTGAAGCAAAGGGGAAGAAGCAGGAGACAGATTTGTCCACACATTTGGAGACATTCTGCCAGAGAATCCCATGGAGGCACATGGAGTCAGGTCCCTGGCAGTGATCAACAACAGAGCCCAGGGTGGAAACAGGTCTTGGGCAGGATTTGTGAACAGATTGTCTCCGAATGCTGCGCCTCTCCTAATTAACGCTGTAAAGTTAAGTCTCTGGCCTCTAGCCGCACATCAGGGAGGCTCTTGGAAGAGCGGGGTCTGCCATCTCCGTGTCCCTGTCACAGAGAGCACAGCCTGTCCCCAGGCAACTCCCCTGAGTATTGAATCTATTTGAAGGGCTGGCTCTGGTCTCCTAGTTGGAGAGCATTTCAAGAGTAGAGAGAGAGAGATGGGAATGGGGAGTGAGTCTTTCCGAAGAGGGGCAGTGGGCGTCACCACAGCTGGTCACAGAGGGGCCAACAGCTCCCAAATACAGTCCAGACACTTCCCTTGTTACACCTGCCACTGTCTAGGCTCCTGGGAACATCTTCAGTGCTATACTAGGAAAAGCTGTTTCAGAGAGAGTACATAAGAAGCTTCAGCCTGTGTGGGCACACCTATCATGTGTGGCTTTACAATCACAATTTTGACTCGTAAGTAAATGAGATATTGCCAACCATCCTAGTTAAATTATACCTATGTTCACACACACACGCACACACATACACACACACACACACACCTGGTGTTTTCAAACTTTCTGATCTTTACTAACCTAGAAATGAAAAACATTATCTTCATATAGCGGTGTCTCTCTCTCTGTGTGTGTTTGTGTGTGTGTGTGTGTGTGTGTGTGTTTGCATACATACTTATACATGAGCATGCCATGACATGACCAAGAACGACTTAAGGGAGCCTTTTCCCTCCTTCTACCACGTGTGCTCTGAAGCTCAAACGAAGGCTGTCAGGCTTGATAACAAGGACCTTTACCCACTAAGCCATCTCACTCATCTATCCACCATCTCTTTTGAGACAAAAATCTTTCACAGAATCTGGAGTTCACAAATCTGGGGAAGCTTGGTGGCCGTTCAAGCTGAAGAGCTCCTCCAGAGTCTGCCTCCCTGGCCTGGAGAGGGCAAGCACACACCACCACCCCTGGCCTTTCACAGGATTCTGAGAACTGGACTCAGGTCATGTTTGCTCGCTTTTCCATATGCTTAAAACACAGCTTTGTTTCCTGTTTGTAGGCTCTGCTGGTCACCCTTGCCTGTTTTTCTTATTGGTTTGTAAATGCTGTTACTATAGTAGAGGAAGCAGCTCCACCTCTGAGATAACACTCATGCGTGTTTCGAGTTTGATGTGTGTCTTTTTTTTTTTTTTTGTTCATGGCCGTTCTTCTGTGACTGTATTTTATGTATTTTTTTTAATCTTTTGGTTTTGGGGATTATAATATAATTACATCATTTCCCCTCCCCTTTCTTTCCTATAAAACCTCCCATCTATGTCGCTTCCCCATCACCCCCAAATTGAGGGCGTCTTTAATTGTTGTTACCTACATACATGTATGGATGTGTCTATTTTCCCAAATACATGAATGCAACCTCCTCAGTCTGTACAATGTTGCTTTTATGTATATGTTTTCATGACTGACTGTTGACATTGGATATCAGTTGGTGTGCTTATCCCTGGGGAAGTCTATGCCTCCCACTCTCAGAATTCCTTAGCTGCCTGCAGTTCCTTGTGTAGGGTTGAGACCCTGTGAGTTTTTCCCAGCCCGTGTTAGCATGAACTATGACTATTTCTAATGTATTGGAATATATTGGGTTTTTTAAGCTTCTGGGGTTTGTCTCATACCTTAGTCTATAAGAAGAAAACATCTCCCATCCTTTATTTCACATGAGGTCTTAAAGAAACTATGATAAGCCAGAAACCACTGAACTAAAAAAAAAATCACAGGAAAGCATGGCCTGCCATGTCCTGCTTCTCCCTGAAGACCATGATCCCCAAGAGGAAGCTGAAAGGCAGATCATTTGTTTCTAAGGATGGGGCGCAGTGGAGCATCCAGGAATCCCAGCTGCAAAGGAGTTCATTTCCTTGGCTTGTAGAGTGTGTACATGTTTCTGTGGCACTGTAGATAAACTCTGCATCCTCTGGTCAGATAGGGTCTCCCGAAAACTCCAATCTGGTTCCCTTTCATGAAACACACGCAACTCTCTGAGTCAGTAATCTGAGTCAGTAAAACATGTGGCCTTCCTTTGGGGTACTAAAGAAGATTCCGAGAAGCCGGGTAACAAGGAGGAGATTTTATTTCTTTTTGTTTTATGTATATGAGTGTTTTCCTGAATGCTGCACACCAGGTGTATGCAGTAACCACAGAGGATAAAAGATGGCATGGGATTCCCCTTGAGACAAGAGTTACAGACAGTTGTGAGCTGCCATGTGGATGCTAGGAATTGAACCCTGGGACCAGGGTCTGGAGAGACACCATCTTACTGTGCACCACTACGTGGGGACATGTTCAGATGCTGGGGAGGCAGGGGAACGGAACAGTGTGAACACTGCAATGACAATGGAACCCAGAGCCTCTCTTGGGCATGAAGCCATAGACAAGGAAAGTAAAGACCCGCTTTGTCCACAGAATTCCTGCATTTCTCCTGTAGATCCCCAGGGCCTCGGAACTCTAGCCTGGATCCCAGGCACAGTGACAGGCCATCTTGATCCTTCTGTAGTTCCTTCCAGCAGAGCTGTTCCCTGTTCCAATCTTCTTCATCTGGTCTCCAGTGTGCCATCCTTACTTTTCTGACTCTGCCGCTAAAATGAAATAAAATTAAAACCACTGGCCATTCCTAAAGTTTGCACTGGGTATAGAGAGACTGTTCCAAGCCAACCTGTGTTAAAGAGGTATAGTTTCAGACCAAAGTACACAGAGTCTGGGAGATCAATTATCTGTGGAGGAAGAAGTTAATGCATAGAGGGGACCAGTGAGAGTCACCCAAGGTCAACAGTCTGGCCAGCAGCACCAGAGTCTGAGCTTGCTGCCTCTCTGCCCCATGCTCGTCACCAACCTGCTGCGGCTCCCAGACCAACTGTCTCCTGCCTCCTCGGGGAACATCCTGGTAAGAACTCTGCATTTGGATTGTGTCTGGGATGAAAAGAGAACAGGTTGACTTTGTAATGTCATCAAATATTAAGCTTGATTTTTCCCCGCTACTGACATCCAAATTGCGAGTGAGCTCGAGAGCCCCAGTGGAGCCTCTTGGCTGTGCTAATAGAATAGAGCTTGCAGCTAGGCAGGCGGGTAGGGCAGCCCCTCTCTCTGTGTAGGGGGAGATGAACAAGAGGGACCGTAGGGCTCTGTTGCTCCCTGGGAGCTGGGGACAGGACACCAGCTAATCAAGGCACATTCAGGTAAGGGCCTTCGATTAGAATTTTAAAGCAGAACATTCCATAACCATGCATGCTTGAAATGCCAAGGGTCTGCCGAGGCCATTCTGTGAAGTTGTCAAACACTGAAGAAACAGTGCATCGCTTGTCCTCTGGACAGTTGTCGACAGAGAATCCTCCGTGACACAGGACCTACTGTGCAAACAGAGACAGGGAAGGAAGTCACCTCTTCTCACCTCATTGTTTGAGTGAGAATTATCTTCGCAGGTAGAAAAAGAAATTGGCTTAGAGAGAGAGAGAGTTACTCCACAGTAACGTGTGTACTTAGCATGTGCAAGGCTCTGGGTTCAGTTCCCATCAGTTAAAAAAATAAATGGCTCTCAAGTTTGGCTCCATATATTGTTTTCACTGGGCAGATGCATCACCCTCTCCAAACTGTGCTCGTTCGACTCTAAATACCTGGCTATAGCAACTTCCTGGAAGGGCTGTGTGGAAAGCTAAACAGACTGTGTTAGGAAGCACCTAGGACCTGCCTGACGCCAACTAGACCTGATGAGCTACTCTCTAGTTTAAAATGAATGCTATGCGTTACTGATTTCATTGCCCTAACTTTTCATATGGTGAAACTGAGTCCCGGATGGTAAATCAATAGAATCACCACGGCCCTCAGCAGAATAAAAATCAAGTCGGGAATTCTCCGGAAATAATCATGCTCCATGTCGACACTTCTGTTCAGTTCCCCCTCCCTTCTCATCCAGAGTTCTGCACCTCATAACCATGTAGTGTCGGGTGTGCGAGGAACAGACAAGGGACTGCTTCCACAGGGCTCGGCCCAGTTTTCTAGGGCAAGGCTGGAATCTATGCCCAAGTATCACTGTATGACCTCCTTCAAAGAATGATATCTATCTATTGAGGACCACAGAAAGTAGAAGGGAAAGGAGAACAGAGGTAGTGAGAATAAGGGGGCAGGGGAGAGAAGGGGAAAGGAGAGGGGAAGGGAGAAGAAGGGGGGAAGGGAGGAGAAGGGGGAAAGGAAAGAGAGGATAAGAGAAAGAGAAGGGAGAGAAGGAAGGGAAGGGGAAGGGAAGGGAAGAAAAGGGAAGGGAAGGGAAGGGAAGGGAAGGGAAGGGAAGGGAAGGGAA
>JABTXL010001323.1:8250096-8264458 GCA_025134845.1 Neodon shergylaensis
AAGGGAAGGGAAGGGAAGGGAAGGGAAGGGAAGGGAAGGGAAGGGAAGGGAAGGGAAGGATAAAAATGAGAGAGGAGAAGGGAGAAGAGGGGAAAGGAAGGGAGGGGAAGAGAGGAAAGGAGAGGGGAGGGGAGGGGAGGGGAGTGAAAAGGAAGGGAGGGGAAAAGAGGAAATGAGAGAAGAGGGGAGGGGAGGGGAAGGGAGGAGAAAGGAGGGGAGGGGAGGAGAGGAGAGAAGAAGAAAGGAATCTTAGAACCAGGACCCTCTGCCAGGCAATCACAGCACAGTCTCAAACAGAAGAGAAAGCACACTCAGTTATGTCTCACGTGTGAACTAGTGAGGGAGAGAAGAGCGCAGTAAAGCAAGAGTTCAAAGTCAGAAGAGCCCATGTGAGTGACAGATGCCTGAGTCCCAGCCACTCAGCCACTGTGGGATGACAGAGGTGTCGTCCTGAGTGGACCTAAAGCTAAGAGCCCACGCTTTGTTTTCTCCAGCCTCTGTCTTTGATGGAAAGCTTTTGACCTTCATGCAGCCTGATGTGAATGGGACTTAAGCAGCTATTTTCATGGGCTGCTGGGTATATCTGCGATGTTTCCAGCAATTACAATATTGTTGACTCTAAGAAACTGGGGAATGGAGGCAACCCATGTGTCCCCCATATTGCCTCCCCATAGGCGACTGCTTTTACTGCTATGCAAGCCCAGACTCTGATCCTATTTTTCTAAACTTCTCCAGGAAAACTGTGTTGGCCCAAAGGAACGTGCATTCTAGATGTGACTAGAGACTATGATAAGAAACAAAGAAACAATGCCAAGAAAACTGCATATGGGAAACACAGACAGACCCTAGCGATAAGTTAATCTAATTCTTCAGTGTGTTCCAAGGAGACACTGGGTGGACCAGAAAGAAATGACCTTCCCAGAGACACACAGCTCTTTGTTCTGTAATAAGGGTTAGGATGAACCTGTCTCTCCCCCTAGCCAGTTTCCTGGATACCTCATGAATACTTCATGCTAAGCTCAACTACCCATCTTTCAGGTAGGCAAGAGCCTCCTCTCAGGCCCAGACTAATCCTCCAATCAGAAAGCACAAGAGCCTGTGTCTGGAATTGGCCTCGACTTCACTGCACATGAAGCCCTGGGACAGTTGTCTCTACTACCGTTGGACTCTGGCCTTGCAAGTCAATCATTTAGAGGAGAGAGGCGCTGCTGCCCCTGGCTGGGCTGGCGGTATAATAAGAGCTTTGGTCTGTAAAGTATAGACCACCACATTGTCCAGCACAATCCACTGGATTCTGGTATGCGCTAAACATTGCACCTACTTATTATACCTGTATGTCCTTCCTTATCATAATACCCTCAAGTCGGGGCTACTTTTGTCCACGTCAACAGCTAAAGACATCAAATCACCTCCTCCAGACCAGCAAGGACCAAAGGGCAGACCAGTACTTAGTGCAATCTCGCTACAACCCATATCCACTTGCTCTTAGCAAATCCACCCTGCCTTGTTCCATCTCATTCGCCATCCCTTGTGGCCCCCATGTAAAGCCAACTTCCCCATGAAGGAAAGCATCTCCAGAAAAAACAAGAGCCTCACTAGGAAGCAACATCATCCACAGTAGGGTTCACGAATCCATGGTGTGGCTCAGACCTTGTTTAAAAGAAACTTGCCAGCTGTAGCGTCTTCTGTAGTTTGGGTTTATGTCGCCTTGAGATAATGGGAGGGGAGGGTACAGTAAAGGTTGGGGTCTAGAGAAGAGTGTGGAGCCTAAAGAGCAAGAAATGGCATGAGAAAAATTGGGGAACTGTGGTTCTCAATTTCCAGGAATTTGGGGCCACTGTAGAACTGGATGATAAATGTTTCATCGGCACAAAAGGACAAAAGTGACAGACCCCAAAGTATACTCGGTAATTATTCCACCGTGCCTCAGGAATTGTGTGTCCAAGTCTCACTATGACACCTGCATGGTACATTAAAGACACTGCACCCCTGTTGTGCCCTTTAGCCCAAAAAAATATTTAGGAGGAAGGCTACCATCACCCACGTCACCTTATACATTCACAAGTCAAGACTCTGACATCCACAGAAACAGATGTTCTCCCAACTGAGCTTCATGGTTTGAGCTTTGACCTTAGACTGAATGTGTGACCTCAGATCCATATGTAGTCTGACAGATCAGACAGGCCATGATGGTGTATATTGGCAGTTGTAACAAAAAATAAAATAAAATAATTCTTTTATGTGTAGGACAGAATCTTTTGTAACCCAGGCTGGCCTCAGATTCCCTACATAGTCAAAGCTGACCTTGAACTCCCGACCCTGTCGTCTCCACCTCCTCAATGCTGGGATTATAAGAATGTACCATCACAGGAACTTCAAAAACAATTCTTACATGTGAACTTAAGATTCCTTGATGAACCTGCATGACTTTCTGGATCCCTGAATTAAGGGAGGGTAGGGGTCGGCTACAAAGAACCATTACCCATAAAAGCACAACAGAAGGTATGTCTACCTGGCATTAATGCATAGGCTGCCTAGGTTCTGGGAGCCATTCCCTGGCAGAAGACTTCAGAAGGTCCCACTGGGCTCCCCTGAAGTGCAGAAATCATGCAGGTAGGGCTGCAGCAGGCTGCCGCCCTCCAGAAAAGGCTGTCTGCTGGGGAATGGTGATGATTTGTAATCAAATTGTGTTTCATTAAAGAGAAAGTGTCCAGAGGTTTCTCGCTGGCTGCTTCCTAGCAAATTAAAGATAATGGAGTTAACAGAGAACAACTGTAAGTCAGATACCAACAAGTGACATGAGCCAGAAGAAAACTTTATCTCATCAGATGCTTATATAGGGCTTGTGGGTGGAGCCCTGATTCTGTCCTTGGCCAGAAAGCTGGGCTCATGTACACCATTCCCTGACCCTCTGACTTCGAACCAGAGTCTACTCTATGGTCTTTCCTCCCATCTTGGGGGTGGGATGGGTAGGTTGGAGTGGATAGATGTTTGTGCATAAATACATGTACAGATGGGACATTGACCTCAGATGCCCCTTGGGCACCATCTACCCTTGTTTTTTTCTCACGGACCTAACTAGGCTGGCTGGGTGAACCCCTCTTCCTCGGCTTTGCCTTCTCAGTGCTCAGACCACAAGGGTGGGACCATAATGCCTGGCTTTCCCACGTGGGTTCTAGGAATTGAGCTCTGGTCCCCATGCTTGCCCAGTAGACACTTTATTGTCTGAGATTCCTTCCAGATTCCCGTCCTCCATCTTTAAGATGGTAAAGGTATCTAAGTAACCTGATGTCCTATTTTGTGGGTGTGAGGGGTTTTCCAGAGTCCAGGACTTCAGTGCTAAAATCGAGAAACCTCTGAACACGTGAGCACAAGTCAGCTCCCTCTGAGCTCCTGGATCTCAGAATGTTCTGACATTGTGGGACTTTTCCATCTCTAGTGTTCATGAGAATGGCCAGACTCAAAAAGCTGCAAGTCCCACAGCAGATGTGTTAGGAGTCTAGTTGTGTTCCCACCACACAGAACAGACACCACACGGGGTAGCCCATGTCCAGGGTTCCTGGCCAAGCACAGAAACTCAGGCTCCCCCACTACCTTGGAGCCAACAGTGGCAAAGCCTCCAGGTCACTCCTGCAACCTCACCAGAATCCCAGAGCTGGCAAACCAGGTAAAGAGATCGGAACCCAGCAAGCAGGTGATATTATGGTCACCGGGAGACTAAACGATACCCCATGACCATCTGTTCCAAATCTAGTGGCTTCTTGGCTCAGAGTGTCCTCCACAGGCACACAGGCGTAGTCCCGGTAAACACAGTCTTCCAGTGCAAATGTGCACTCCTCACCATCGGCGTTTGGGACAGACCTCCAACCTTTTGCTTGCCCTCCTGCAGCTGGGCATACCTCGCTGCTCAGAAAAGAGAGGAATGGCCAGCATCCCCAAACCACAGTTCCAGATGTTGGGTCCACTGCACATCACAGTACACGTGTTCAGGTGGAGGAGAAGATTCTGGAAGGTAAGACAGGAAGAAGGGCGGACTTTTCACCTTGCCATAGTCAGGGGCTCCCTGGAGCAGAACCTGATGAGGCTGGGGATTCTCGAAGGCCCAAACTGGGCCAGTGAAACCTGGCACTCCATCCAAGAGGGATAGAAACCCAGGAGGAGATGGGGCCTGGGAGGAGGAGGCAGTCTGTGATTTTTAATTTACTTTTTCTTGCCCTGAGACAAAAATTAATTTGACTTGGGAAAAAAAAAGGAACTTTTAACTTGACTTTTGAAAGTAAAATTTCTGCAACTCTTTTTCCACTTAACAGAACATTCCCTTAACTTCTAAGGCATAATGTTAATATGCACCAAGGATGGGGAATTCCCTGGGCTCAGCCCACATATCACTGAACTGATTTTCTCCTCATTTCCTAGTAAGACTGACTGGGATGTGCTAACACGAGAGTTAACAGCTAATTTTGCTACAGGGGAGAGAATAATAGGAAATGATCTTTAATAGTGAGTTAAATAGATCCCTTGGATCTTGATTCCTTTTATTAGATAAGGTCAATGGTTATCTTATTGAGTAAACTGAGGTCGGCAACAAGATACAGAGCAGAATGAGGAACCGACATACTGCAGGACAAGGCTTGAGCAGTGGAAAGAGTCACAACCTTGAGGCTAAACCCTGAGTGCTAGCCCATGCTGGCTGTGCACTCTTGCACATGGCCTGGTCTCTCTGAAGTTATCTCCTAAGTTCCTTTTGGGACAAAGACCTGCTTCTTAGAATTCTGATCCATCAAATCGGCCCCTTGCTTTCTGCAGAAGATGCCATTGCCCAGTTCTTTCCATGCTCATTGTGTCTTCCAGCCTTCAGAATCTTGGCCTTCAAAATAACCCACCAAGGGCCAGAGGATGGCTCAGCAGGCAAAGCGCTTACTGCGAGATCCTGACAACTGAGCTCCATCCCCAGAACCCATGCGAACAGCAAAAGAAGAACAAATGGGGGTGCTACAAAAGTTCTTCTCTGACCTCCATCCTCAGGCTGTGTCCCATGTACAACACATGCACATACGTGCACACACACACACACACACACACACACACACACACACACACATGAACTCATGCACACACAATAAGTAATAAAAAATTTAAGCCCACAAAAACAGACCCTGCCTCTGTTAGAACAAGAAAGGTTAAACATTGTTCAGGCTATGCACTTAGCAGAAGGAAAGATTAAGACCCCGAAGTTGGTCTTCTGACTCCAGATTATTCATCTTAATGGCCCCTGTTCATTGAACTAGCTGTCTCTCTATCTCTTTTATTGAACAGCTGTCTCTCTATCTCTTATTGAACAGCTTTTTGATAACGCATTTTCTCACGACACATCACCAACCTGTGGGTCGGTATTTACTAAGCCATCTACACATTCTACTCTCTTCACAGCATAGCTGTATGGAGAGGTGCATTTCTCAAAATATAAACTACCACACCCCAAAATGGAAGAAATGGTTACAAACTAAACATAAATTGAAGTTGTATTTTTGAAGAACCTAGGAGTTGTGGAGAACCAGCAGAGATGGAGCATGTGGTCAGTGGTAGTGGGAATGGATGCTGCCTTGGGGCCAGGATGGCTAGACCCTCCTCCACCCAGCAAAAGGGAAAGTAGGGGCTGGCGATTTCAGAGCTTTGCTCAAAGCCGTACATAATTCATCTCTCTGGGGTCCCTTCCTAGTCCACTGTCCCCTGTACAGAGTGGAATCAGTATCCTTACCAGCAGGATCAAGGGAGCCACAGAAAATACCAGAGTGATGGCAGACATTCTCGTGTGCCTTTTGTTGTCACAGGACACTGTTTTGTTGTCATAGAACACTGGCCAAAATCAGTGTGGGAAGGAGCAGTGTGGCTCAGCAGTTAAAAACACTGACTGCTCTTGCAGGGGACTAGGGTTCAGTTCCCAGCACCCACACAGCGGCTTACAACCATCTGTAACTCCAGCTCCAGGAGATTCCATGGCTCATCTGACTTCCACAGGCTCCTGCACACACATATTTCACATACATACGTACACTCAGGCACATATACATAAATGAATACATTAATCAATCAATTAATTAATTAACTAATAGTCCAACTTTAGAAGAAAAATACAACTTGAAGAAGAAAGGGTTCATCTAATCGTACAACTCCCAGGTTACAACCCATCACTGGGTGTTGCGGGAGGTCCTTCCACTCCTCCAGCCAATAGCCACTGAGGGACCACGGGGAAGACAAGGCAGGAACTGGAGTGGAAACCACAGTGAAACACTACACAGCGGCTTGTTTTCCACAGCTTGCTCAGATACCTTTCTTATACCACCCAGGTCTGTCTACCCAGGGATGACACTGCCCAAAGTAGTCTGATCCATCCTCCATCAATAAACAATCTAAAAAAAAATGCCCCCATAGACATACCCATAGGCCAATCTGATGGAGACACTTCTTCAGTTGAGGGTCCTTCTTCCCGGGTGACTCTGGCTTGTATCAAGGTGACAGAAATTAATCAGTTCATCTCCCATACTCCAGGAACTTACACCAGTGGGCAGGAGGGAGCTTCAGCCCAGTTCAAATTGGCTGGCTCACTTCCTCTTAGCCAAAGCCCATGTGTGGAAGTTTCCAGTTCCCAGAAGCTTCTAAAGCTGTGGGTGGGGGTGTAATTACAGTGTTCTAAAGCAAACAAACACACACCCGAGTGGGAGGCTTGCATATTTATTTGGCTAATTAGAAAGAAATCACTGAGAGGATGTACGTCAGTCTTTTCCTTTCTTTACCCTGTAACACTAATTGACATATTATTAGTAGCACATCTCTATTTTCACTGTGCTCTCAATGCGGTACCTAAGCACATATCGTACTCTCTGGCAGTAAGTGAGGGTGGATCACGCATCTCATAAATATAGCCATGTCTAGGGAAGCCCAAGGGCAGAGCGCCAGCATCAGCATCCTGAGAGAGTGTGGCACCATGAAGACATTTATCACACTTGCCCTTCCAATTTGCTGCCTAGCTGCCTAGAGAGCTGGTTCCGCTCTACCCAGCTCCCCAAAAAGACAATGATCAGCACTCTGACAAGCCCAAGCTGGGATCAGAAAGGAAAAAGGAGTCGGGAGGTGGCTCTGTCCTGTGCAACTTCCATCTGCCTACTGTTCATCCAAAGGAAGAATGAGACTCAGTGGCTCAAAACTTAGGATTAACGCAGACCTTCTGAGATCCTACACTGAGTGTGAGCCCAGCATGAGGCAGTTGCCCCCAAAACATGGAATCAGCAGATTTGGACGGAGTATTTTGCACCGAGCTCTCATTTTCCATTGCTTAAATGCCACTGTTTTGTAATTGTCCCAACAATAAAATCAGAGAACCATACACAATGCCTGCGCATCCTTCCATCCCAGGAAGCTGTGGGAGGGCAGCAGAATATAAAATTAACATAGCTCAAGGAACCCAAGGTCTTATAATTTGGGCATGATAGGTATACAATAATGCCCTACCCAACACTCTTAAAAACTCTTCCTTTTATGGTCAACAAGACAAAACGACAGCCTACAGAATGGAAAAAGATCTTCATCAACCCCACATCAGACAGAGGTCTGATCTCCAAAATATACAAAGAACTCAAGAAATTGGTCATCAAAATAACACATAATCCAATTTTAAAAAATGGAGTACAGACCTAAACAGAGAACTCTCAACAGAAGAATCTAAAATGACTGAAAGACACTTAAGAAATGTTCAACATCCTTAGTCATCAGAGAAATGCAAATCAAAGCAACTCTAAGATTCCATCTTATACCTGTAAGAATGGCCAAGATCAAAAACACTGATGACAACTTATGCTGGAGAGGTGTGGGGCAAAGGGAACACTTCTGCATTGCTGGTGGGAATGCAAGCTGGTACAACTCCTTTGGATGTCAGTGTGGCGATTTCTCAGAAAATTAGGAAACAAACTTCCTCAAGACCCAGTAATACCACTTTTGGGTGGTATTGAGCAGCATTGTTTGTCATATCCAGAACCTGGAAACAACCTAAATGCTTCTTGACCAAAGAATGGATAAGGAAAATGTGGTACATTTACAGAATGGAGTACTACACAGCAGAAACAAATAACAAAAGCTTAAAATTTGCAGGCAAATGGATGGAGCTAGAAAACATCATTTTGAGTGAGGTAACCCAGACCCAGAAAGACAATTATCACATGTACTCACTCATAGGTGGTTTTTAAACATAAAGCAAAGAAACCCAACCTACAAACCACAATCCCAGAGAACTAAGACAACAATGAGGACCCTAAGAGAGACTTACATAGATATAATCCACATGGGAAGTAGAAAAAGACAAAATCTCCTGAGTAAATTGGGAGCATGGGGACCTTGGGAGATGGTTGAAGGGGGGAGAGGAAAGGCAGGGAGGGGAGCAGAGAAAAATGTAGTGCTCAATAAAAAAAAAATCAATTAAAAAAAAAAGAACTCTTCCTTTCTGTGACAGAGGGAGGCAGGAAAGTGCATGAATTGCTGCAACACATGGTTGGTTCCAACAGCAGGAGTTACTGAAAGCCTTTGAGTGAAGAAGGACGATGGAAAGTGCTGTGCTACCGAGAGGACCATGTAGAGGTTTGTTGCTCTTGTGGTCAACATTCTCTAAACAGCCTGGGTTAGGGTGTAGCTCAGGGTACAGTGTGTATTATACGAGAAGCCCAGGGTTCCATACCAAGAAGATGTATCTACCTATTCCTTAACGCATAATCTCAACTACTTACATAACACAGACATTGTATTAGGTGTTATAAATAATCTTGAGATTATTTAAAGCACATGATGTAGGTTATGTGCGATTTTATACAGGGCTTGAGCAGCATGGATTTCTGTACCTGGGGTTGCCGTGGAAGAAATCCACCATGAACTGTATTCGAGTAGGCAAAATATATTGTTAAGATTCATCCTCCGGAATCCCTTAGCTTTTTCAACGTAGCTGCTAGAGACGTTTTAAAGGAGGTATGTGGCTCCTGTTATGTTTCTACCGGACAGCAGCACTCTGGAGTGTTAGCCCGACATTTCAGGGCAGAGAGGAGCGAGCTGGCGGCGGCAGCAACATCTGGGCCATTTCATTCCAGGCCAACTATTGATGTCTCCAAGCCTGGCCTGCCTCCCCTGCTGCCTCTTTGCTGAGTAATTAAAATGCCTGGAAGCAAAGAGCCAGCTCCTAAGCACGCTTGACAATGCTCGGAGAGTTTTTGCTAAGTTGTTTCCAGGCGGTGGTCTCAAACACCCATGCTACATTCAGAGCCGGGATCAGGCCAAAGTGCCCTGTGATCTCGTGGCCATCCATAGCCTGCGCATGCCCAGCGGCGGCCATTTCACAAGGTAAATTAAAAAGCAACCAGCGTTTGCCTCTCCAACTGGCAACAAGCGGACTGTTTTTCAGCGAATTGTGGTGGGCTCCCAAAGCCTGCAGCATCTAGCTCGATGGATCCCAAGCACGGTGCTGGAGAAGAGACACAACAGATATAGTTTTGACATGACTTGGCTCTGTCTACACTGCCTCAGACTCGAAATTAACCTCTCATGATGCTGACCTTCTGGGTGTTGACCTTGAGCCTCCTCCTTTCTTCCTCCGTAGGAAAAGGGAGCTGGGTTTCATGGCCTTGAACATCCTAGGAGAAGGCCTGCTGCCAGAGTCGGGAGGGGCGCGTGTGCACTGCAGTCAGCAGGCCCACAATTTAAGACCAAATTCTGCCATTTGCCAGCCCTACAAATTGGGGCAAGTGACAAATTACTTGGGCTGGGTGAGCTTTGCTTTCTCTTCTGGAAAAGGAGAAAACAGATGCTGATGATCTCATAGGTCGAGGCGATTAGATTAAGGAAGAGGAGAGAGATGTGGATTGTAATTGTTGGTACCTAGTCAGTGACAAACAAATTTATTTAACCAATAAAGCCTTCACAATTTGTTTGGGGACCATGGGCTCAAGTCTCAGAAGGCCTCAGCCTACTAGGGTTTAACATCTCTTCCAGCTGCTGCTCTGTGATCCCAACGGAGGGAACTGCTCCTGATGTCGGGGATCTCTGCCTAGCAGGGACGGAGTGAAATGGTGGATAGGGTCCTGTTGGGGGGGGGGGTGCTTCTAGGCTAAAAGGATACTGCTGTGCCAGTGAGGATAGCTGGGACTAGGGAAGAGGATTCCGGCCAGGAATATTTCTTGTGTTTTATTTTACATATTTGTTATGATTACCTGGGCACAACGGCACAAGCCTTAATGCCAGCACTTGAGAAGTGGAAGCCGGTTAGCGGTTCAAGGACATTCTCAGGTACACACGTAGTGAGTTCTGGCCTGTCCTGGGCTACACAAGACATTGTCTCAAGAAACAAAACAAAATAAAAACACAATTGTTATTATTATTTAAACTTACCTTTCGAGTCTCTGTTGTTATTTCTGGAGGAGGCGTTGTCTCGAGGCAGGAACAAGAATCCCTCAGGGCTGTCAGTGGTGAGGGTGGTCCTAGCACCTCTCAGCTCAGATCTGTGAAGAAACAAGTATCTGGGTCACCTCCTCTTTCTCTAATTCTTTATGCTTTGTACCCTTATTGCATCTGGATCTGATTCATTGTGAATATGACACACAAGCTGGGAGATTTTCCCTCTTGTTTTGAAGCAGCAAAGGCAATAATATTTCACTTCCAATTCATTCTCTCAGGATATCAAAAAATTCAAATATTTTTTCTTGGAATTCTCATGACCTAGATAGAATTCCTAGATAAGATTAAATGGCTAAAAATTAAATGCAGTTATTGAAGCTTGTTTTGTTTAATGTTATGAATATAGGTTCCACAAATATTGTAATCATGATACAATCTAATTCCTTTTATTCTGTTCTGTATTATTATTTAAAATTATAAATATTGCTTGTCTCAGAAAGGAAATAATATTCTTCCTAAAGCTATCTAGTTTATTCTCTCAATATTTGAATGTTAACTGTTATCTATCTCTCCATTTATTTGTTGACTGAAAATATTTGAAGATGACTGAATAAATAAAATTAACTTTCATCAACCAAATTAATTATTGCAATAGTTTATTCTTGCAATAGTTCACAATTCTAACAATTAGTGAAATTTTAATATTAACAACTCATTTTATAATGCTTCCAGAATGTATACCTATATTTGGAGTAGACCTTAATTTAGATATGAACAGTAAGTCCCTAAAATACACATTGACATGTTACTACTCATTGCAAATGGGATCATAATAGCTTACATCATCACTTAATCACTGATGACTCATGATTTGAGAAATATCACTGAATTTGGCATTTGTCTATTTAGCCATCCCATCACAGGCAAACTTTCTCTCATCCCTGAATCAGACAGAGTCCAACCAGGGAAGCGACATCATTGGAATGGACCAAATTTAAAGAAGTTTCAAATTTAATTTCACGTATCTAATGGAATGGATGAAGGGGTGCTCAGATATGTGGTTAGATGCCGTTTTGATGTGTCTTTGAGATTGTTTTTCTTGAATGAAATCGGCATTTGATTCAGTATTACCAAGTAAAACATGTCACCCTCCACAATATGGCCCTCATGGAACAAAAGGGTGGTTGGTTGCTAAGGTTTCAGTCTGGAATGGTACCCACATGTTCTTGTTTAAGCGCTCCATCCTCAACATGTAGCATTGTTTTAAAGGCTATGGAGCCTTCAGATGTGGGCCCTGGATAACAGATGCAGATCACTAGAGACAGGCTTAAAAGGTCAGATCTGCCCCTGGTTCTGGCCACGAACTCGGCTTCCTAGTCCACAGTCTCTGCCACCACAGACAGATGGACCCACGGTGCCTTCCACACCAAGATGGATTAACCCCACATACACCCACCTGAAACCATCAGTTAAATATGCCCTCCCTCCCTCAAGTTATTTTGGTCAGAGTGACAAGAAATAGAAAATTTAATTTGTCAGGGAAGGGGAGATACACTCTCTGTGTGTGAAAGCCTGCAGGTCTGCAGGTTGGAAGCTGACCTTCAGCCTTTGGACTTAAACCAAGATCCATTGACACCATTGGGGCTCCTGGTTCCAGGGCTCCAAGACTCAGAAGGCAGCTGTCCCTCTAGGTAGTTAGTCTTCAGCCTTTTGCAGAACTGGGGTCTCCAGCACCTGCAATTGTACGGACCAACTTTCTGTCTCTGTCTGTCTCTCTCTCTCTGTCTCTCTCTCTTTCTCTCTGTCTCTCTGTCTCTCTCTCTCTCTCTCTGTGTGTGTGTGTGTGTGTGTGTGTGTGTGTGTGTGGTGTGTTTCCTAGCAGTCTGGAATATTCAGACTAATCCCAAAGCTGATAAGAGAGCTGTTAAACCAACCAACCTGGAGACTTTGACATAACATAGTCAGGAACAGCAGGAAGCTACCATCTCAGGGCTGCAGGGCCAAAAGCAAGAGGTGATATCACTGGAGGCTATGCCTGTGATCACTCATTGGAAGTTAGATCTCTATATGAGGAGCTGGAAGCAAGAAGAGACACAAAAACTGCCTGAGCAAGCCACCAGGTCACATACCTTTCATTCCAGCACTCCAAAGGCAGATCTCTGTAAGTTCGAGGCCAGCCTGGTCTACACAGTGAGTTGTAGGCAAGACAAGGCTACATAGTGACAAAAAGAAAAAAAGAACTGCCAAAAATCTGCCCTGAAACTCTACCAGGCAAAGTTGAGAGGGGCTATTCTTGTTTCTGCCTTCTAACCCTTCCAGTCTCCGGGGAACGTTTCTCGCAGGCTAAGCCTATCCACCTGCCATGAAGATCAGGGGCCAGGAAGGAGAAAGAACAGACCTATCTGCAAAGGAGACCAGGACCACCACCATCCTTTCCTGGTGGCATCCGATTGCCAATCAACTGTAGTTCTAAAGAGATGGGTGACTCTTATTAAGAGAACATGGCAACGTGATGCTGATGTTGGACATCACAGCAACACAAAGACCTTGAAATGGAGCACTGGATATCACCTCAAAACAGTTTTTCTAGCTGCCCCTGCCCCACTTCCATCCCAAAAGTTGCTATCTCTGAGCAAAAGTAATCCTTATCTCTGCCTTCTTGCAGAACACAATCCATGGGATCATGTCTCCCCTGCAAGGGGCCCATCAACAAACTTCCCTACATAAAGCAAGCCCCTACCTATAAGAAGCTCAAGCCATCACAGTCAACATCACTGTTTTGCTCCTGCTTCAAGAGTAAGATTCACTTGAAGCAGTCGGTCACTAAGAAAAAGGAAGGGAAGACCAGCCAGTTCCCTACACAACCTTCAGGCCTCTTTGTAACCCCAATGCTGCATTTCTATGAGATCCTAGAGGAAAGACGGCCCAAAACCAGCCTCTCAAGAGAATTCACACCTCAGACCTGACAACCCCCAGTGCACTGCAGCAGGGACCAGGGCATTAGGATTCTTTTGATTTTCACTTCAGAGGAAATTGAACAGCCAGGAGCAAGGCAACCGGCTCTCTTGCCCCCTGGACAGATACTCCTGGGCCTTTCCTTCCTGCTTGCACTACAAGGAGGACGATGCTACCAAATCCAGCCCATTTGCTCACCACTGAAAAGGAGACCAGTGGATGGAGGGCAAGGAAAGGATGCATTTGGTAAAACAGTGGGAATGAAGGCATGGCAGACCATCTGAGGTTCTGCAAGGCTGTCCTCAGCCAGGTTTCCTGCAGCTTTTATACAACATTCTTGTGCATGTGGTGTACACATGTGTGCACTGCGTAAGTATGTTCAGGTGCCTGTGCACGCCACTTCAACTAGACTGACTAGCCAGTAAGCCCCTGTAGCCACCCCTCCCCCACCCCAGCACTGACTCAACATCTTAGCTCTTACATTGGTGCTGGGGATTCTAACAGAGGTTTTTGTGCTTGTAGCACAAGCGTTTTACCAGATGGGCCACCATCCCAGATTCATGAAGTAGCTTTTATCTTTAGGAAGAAATGGTTAAGGAAACCTGGTAGCTGGCAGTCTTCATTTATGTCAGTCTTAATGGGGAAGAGAAAAATTAGGAAGGCTCTCAGTGGATCTACCCTGTGCTACTAGTTGAAATGTTGGCGAGGGCTGGGTACTCAGGGAGGAAAGGGTTTTTTTTGTTTGTTTGTTTGGTTGGTTGGTTGGTTGGTTGGTTTTGGTTTTTATGACAAAGGATGACCATGAGAATAGCTACAGTAGCCACTATAAGACGACCAAAATTAGAAAATAATGTCCCCTAACCTGAACTACTCAGGGCCCATAATTACAGACAATAGCAATGAGAAAAATGAGGATTTTCTTATCTTTGTTCTTCCTTTGTATGTGTGACTCTGTGTGTGTGTGTGCGTGTATATGTAT
>JABTXL010001323.1:8266202-8278866 GCA_025134845.1 Neodon shergylaensis
GGAAGGAAGGAAGGAAGGAAGGAAGGAAGGAAGGAAGGAAGGAAGGAGAAAAGAAGGAAGGAGGGAGAGAGTGAGGGAGGGAGGAAAAGAAGGAGAAAGAAAGAAAGAAGAAAGAAAGAAAGAAAGAAAGAAAGAAAGAAAGAAAGAAAGAGAAAAGAAAAGAAATCACCACAACCTATCCCAGGCACACAGGGACTCTGCACAAATGTTTACAGAATAAATAAATCAACAGAGTACGGAAAATTAGTCTGGGATTTGTCAAAAGTTCTGATTGAACTAAACTCTCTTGTCAAAACTTAAGAGCCCATTAGCGAATGCAAAGATCAATATGTTTTAACTGAGTGTTAGGTGAGAGGCTGAATACCTAGAAACATTCGAGGGGGGTGGGGGGAAAGAGTCCCTACCTTCAAGCTGCTCCAGGGTGGAACAGGGATGTGCTGAGATTAATAGCATAATCCTGGATGCAAAAATGATGTGGGCTCAAGCCTCAGAAATCCAGTTGAGTAGCTGAGTGGAGACACTTATCATTTTGAGTCGTTAAGTCTCAGTTTTCTTGCCTGTGAAGTGGACAATAAGAAAAAGCACTTCACAGAGCTGTAAGAGAAGGAATGAAGTGTGTTCACTGTGTGCCTGACCGTGAATGACCAAGACTGGCTGTTGTAACTGTTTGTTTACGGCAACAGAGAAAAGCTGCATAGATCAGGGCAATGTGCTCATCCTTTCTATAGAAAAACTAGCTCAAGGCTTCAATCCTGATTGGGTTTGGATGTCCTCCGTCATCTTATCTGACCCCTTAATTACATCTACAAAGATGCCATTTTCCGACAGATGACACTCATGGGCCAGCATCAGGGCAGAATGTAACTTCTGGGGCGTCAATTCAACCCAAACAACAGCAACACCTGCTGCCCCCAGAGTCCCCATGGCTCTCTTGCCCTTTTCCTTCATTCTAGGCTCTGCCCCGGAATGCTCACATTTTCACCAAATGCTGTCCCCCCCCCCTTGACTTTCCTCCTAACTTTGTCACATCTGCTATATTAATATATTTACTATCCTAGCCCCTCATTCGCGCATTAATTCTCTGGGAACAGAGATTTAACAGGCACACAGTCGGCACTCAGTCGAAGTCTGTGCAATGACTGAAAAGACTCGGGGCTAGCGTGTTGCTGTCGCCTATGCTCCATTTCCTTTCCTGGCGGTAGCAGCCTCTTCTCAGCGGGGGGATGGCGGGGTAGTATTTCCCACAACCGCTCTCCTAGAGACAGCCATGCTCTGATTTTTAGGGAACATGGTACCTTAAGTGATAAGCTGTGCAGATGGGATAAGTTAGTGATCTGGAGACAGGAGAGTAACCAAGACTGTGGGATCCCAGGGAGCCTACAGTGGCTCATATGAGGGATAAGAGGCTTGGAGTCTCAGGAGGGGACCTGAGGAAGGAAGCGAAGCTGGGACTGGTACTCTCTGTTAGTAAGGAGGAGACGGGCACGCAAGCAAGCAGACTCTGGGGGAGCATCTTGTTTCCTACAGATGTGATCCTCAGCTCAAGGGGCTCAACAGATTTCTGACTTCTAGAACTTCAGGACAGCATGTGTGGACTACACTAAAGTTGATATAGTAGCCAGACATACAGATATCTGGTTAGAACTCTTCAAAGCAGTGTCTGCTAAGCGAGGCAGGTGAAATAAGCAGAGCATGTTTACAGGCAAAGGACCAAGACCCAGTAGGCCAAGGAACTTGCCTCAAGTCACACAGCGGTAGAACGGGAGCCTGAGTCCAGTCCGTCTGCCTCTAGGGTCCTTGCTTTTGCCCTAAGACCAGGAGCAAAATTATTTATGCAGTTGGTGACTAAGGGACAGCCCCAGCCTGCTTAAACCCCAACAGACATGTTACTCCCACTTGAGGAGGGTGTGAGTTTTAAAGGCTTGTCCCGCTTTAAAAGAAAACATTAAAACATACATTTTCAATGATACTCATGAAAACATGAACACGTCCAAGTCCTGAGTTCAGGTCACAAAGTCTGTCTGATTGTTCAGGAAGCAAAGGTGAACCATGGGTGTGATGGCCCACATGTCATTCAAGGTGATGGTCCATGAGACTCAGCTTCAGGTAGGTGGCCCCTCTGCCCAGAGCAGAGAAGGAAGCACAGAAAGGCCTTGAAGCTCCAAGGCCACAGAGTATCCTTCTGCAAGGTCTCCTCCAGCTTCCAAAACAATCCATGGGGTTCTTAACACCCTATCTTAAAGACAGGAAGCAGATACTTATGAAGATGTTAAGTTACACCAGACCCACAAGGCGGGCAGAACCAGGATCTGCAGGGCTGGAAGAATCTGAAGATGTCGTTTAACACTGGCCCCAAGAGCTTCATAGGTAGAGGGCATAGGGTGGAGTGATTGCAAGCTAAGCTACATAGGCCCTCACACATGGCCAAGATGATAGGCTGGGAGCCAGCCTGTCACCGTTCTTCCGACCCATCTCTAAAGGGCCCTGGATGACTTTCTAAAAGTCTTGACAAACAACTGAATCCAGGCTCCCCACCTTTACATAATATCTTCTCTCTCATTTTATATATATGTGTGTGTGTGTGTGTGTGTATTCTATGTAATAGGATTACTGGTAACATGCGCTGGGTGTTTGCAGGTTCTTGGCCTCTTGTTCACAGAATTAAAATAAAAGTGCTTATAGACTTGCAAAAGTGTCAAGTAAGCTTTACTTAAACAAAACTACAGAACAAGTCAGAAAACACAAGAGGGCCTGGCCCAAGTGTGAAGATACTTAAGAGCTGGGATTGTTGCTTGGCATCTTAAGAGAAGGAGGGGTTTGGCGAGGGAAGTTCTCCACTTTGATTCGATAGGTTAGATCAAATAGTCATTGACTGCTCTTGTCCCCGCCCATGAAGCATCTGATTTTAATCACATATTTGCCCAATTATGCATAGGTTTAAGGTGGCAAACTGGAGATTCTCCACAAATGTTCACGTAGGTGAGCAGTTTCGCCCTCTCACAAATACACCCAAAGCCAGTCTAGACCAGCCAGATCAGCCTTCCTACCAAACCAGGATGTGCTGGGAACACATTTAATGCAAAGTTTGGTGGTTATTAAGGGGAAGAGAAACGTGTGCCATTGTTCAGGATGGGGTGTGCATGCACACTACAGGCAAGTAAGGTTTCTCGGGCTGCCAAATGCATTGTTAGAAGAGGGGGATGTGCACAGCCCAAACCAAATAAATGGACACATGGGCATCGCCACCAACTTGTGAATACACACATTGCCACCCCCACACACACATGCACACACACACACACATTGCCACCACCACCCCACACACACACACACACAATGGAATCCGAGCTACTCTTTGTAGGGTTTGCCTTATTCAGGAAGAGGAAAGAAGCAAACCCACTGCTGGCTCTCCTGGAAGAGAGACACTGTAAAACCCAAGGCTTAATAGCAGCTAATCCCACTGTCTGCCCATCAACTTCCCTTTGAGAGACTTTACACTTGCCTTTTTCCTGACTTTTAGATTGGGGTATATATATAAAGCTTGTGAAAAATAATCGTGTCTCTGTCCTTGGCTTTTGTATTTCTGTTTCTTCTGCCTGACATTTCCACTCCACGGCCCCCTACCCTGGAACGTGGTATGAACCTAGCAAGGCTGCCCCCCAACAGATGTTACCCCAGTGTGGGCTCACGGTTCACCTAGAGATTTGATTTAGCTCTGAAGCTGGTCAGCTTTGCACGGGCAGAGTGTGTGCCCCTCGGTTCTGGAGAGCTGTCTCTTCCCTCTCAGTCACAAAGCACTCGCTTCTGAGGTTCACAAATGTGGATTCTGCTAGACACCGAGGTCCACCAACAGATGGAGGGACTCCTTAACAACCCGTCCTCACGAGATGACGCAGTGCTAAGTTTTCTTAGCTTCCTGAGCTTTAAGAGCACCCTTCCTCCCTCACTGCTTCAGTTAGGAGGGCATCACAGAGACGCCTTTTCAGAGCTATCCAGACCTCTTCCTTGAAGCTGCCGCTAAAGACAAGCCAGAGCCTGGAGTTCGCTGGGGAAAGAGTCCTTCATCGGCCAACTCGTTAGACTCTACCCCAATGCCATCCATCCAGGAGAACTTGGTAAAGAAAGCTACAGCCATCCTGCAGAGAGGGTGGAGTACACAAAAGCTCCAACAGCCAAGGACGGTTGATCCCTAGGCCTCTGGGCCAGGGGTGAAGAGGGAAATGAAGCCTTGGGGTGGTGGAGGCTATGGATGCTCTGCTTGCTGCCCTGAAAGGTAACCTACAATTCTCTTCCAATATTGTTTCAGCCGGTGCCTCAGAACACAACATACTGCAGAACTCACACAGCTGCTCCAAGCGGAGGCTGAGCTGCCCTCCAATTACCAGCTGCAAACCTCCTGCAACCCCATCTTCCTTATCTCATCTGCAATAGATAAATGCCCAGTGCCGAGGAAGGAGAATTTTTTTTTAAACCTAGTAAAATAATATGTGCAGGCAGCAGCAGGCAACGGTGTGCTCCAAGCCAGCCTCATAGATCCCACCTGGTACCCAAGCTAGGGAAGATTGTTTGGGAAGCCCTTAGCTCATTTGCTTAGTCAGTATCACCTAGGAAGAGCCCGCCCAAGCCAGGTGGCAATCAGAAGCTCTGCCCTCTGCAACTCTAGCATACAGCAGCCCAGAGTGATTTCCTTGCTGCCCAGAATGCCGTGGGCACTGGCCCCAGGCTGTCATCCCTGATCTCCTGACAGTTACTTGGAAGGACCTAGGCAGGCCAGCCACCAGGAAGGGAGCGGAGTGCTTGGTCAAGTGCCCTCTCTCTGCGGGAGCTGCACAAGCTGATTTTGCATTGGCAGAAGCATTAGCAGCCAGCAGGCTAAGTTATCCCCAGGGTGAAGTACAGAACCAGAAGTCAAGGGCAGATTTCAGGGCGGGGCTGCCCATGAGCCTCGCTGGCTCAGTTGAGCACAAAGGTGCCCACCCCACAAATTCATCCTCAGAGTTATTCCTGATGTAGTCTGGGAGTCAGGAGGCCTGGGAGGGGCTAGGACTGAGCTGCAGAGACTGCGGGACCCCAGGAGGAAAGGGAGAGCAGCCCAGCAAGAGAGGATTTCTGCCCTGGCTCCTCTACCTCCATTCCTTGCAGGGTTCTCTTGCTGTAATGGTGAGCACAGCCTTTCTACCTTACCCCACCCAAGATCCCTGTGAACCTTCCCCTCAAATCTATGAGCAAAGAAATGGCACGCAGTGAGAGGGTTATTGGCACTGAGGCCAGAGTTTGAGACTGACTCTAAGTCCTAGAGAAGCCAATTTACTTGCCTGAGCCTCAGCTTCCTTCTCTTCAGTCTAGAACTGCTAGTACTTGTCTGAAATGGGAGGATCAGCTGGGAAGAGCCGTGGGGGTGCGCATGCTCATTGCTCAGTAAGCCACAAGTGTTGGCATCATTCCTATTTACACCACTACTTCCCATAAAAGACCTGCGGGTCCCTTACAGCCAAGCAGACAAGTTAGGAAGCTGAATCCAGGCAATCAGACCAGGCTTCCTCTCTTCCAGCCATACCTGGTGCCTCCCGCCATAAAGTCTTCCTGCTCTGTTTTGTTGTGGCTCCAACAACTTAAGACACAGTCCCAGGTTTTTTTTTTTGTTGTTGTTGTTGTTTTGTTTTGTTTTTTTAAGTTTTTTCGAGACAGGGTTTCTCTGTAGCTTTGGAGCCTGTCCTGGCACTAGCTCTTGTAGACCAGGCTGGCCTCGAACTCCCAGAGATCCGCCTGCCTCTGCCTCCTGAGTGCTGGGATTAAAGGCGTGCGCCACCACCACCCGGCCACAGTCCCAGTTTTGCCAGCAAGGGTATAAATGGCTCGTGGGGCTGTGCTTCCAGCTCTAAGCCTTCTGCAATGGATCATTTTGGGGTGAATCTTGAGAGGAGTCACTGCTCCTCTCTGGGCTTGGTTTTTCTCTAGTGTTAACCCCCTCTGTGCCAAAGAACAACTCATTTCTCTCAGTGTCTCCCCAGCCCGGTCCCACTGAACCTCAGTAAATTTATTTGTTGTAGACCTTTGAATGAGGCTCTACTGCCACTTGAGGCAAGAGAAAGAGAGCAAGTTGCTGATAATGTTGAAGTCACGATGGAGAAAAAGAAATCAGAGGGGGAGGGTGGAGCATGCAGCATTCGGGTGTATTTTTAGGACTCTGTGCAGGCCTGAGTGCCTTTGATGGCTTTAGAAGTAGAAACATGTGTGCGGCGGGTCTGCTTGATTTAGGCACAGTGTGGCTACGGCACTGCCGGCTTCCTCCTTCGGCTTTGCTGATGAGCTGGGCAAAGCCAAGAAATCAGAAGAAAGAGACATGCCTGGCACGTCCCACATCCTCCCACCCCCAGGCCTTTCATTCCTTCCCCTCTGCCTTCCTGACCCATGCTGAGTATCCAAGAAAGCAAGGACCCTGTGTGGTCTACACAGCACAAGTCCCCTGCTGCAGCCTGCGCCCCACCCCGGCAGCTTTGGACAATTGTATCCAGATGTGTGCGCACTGGGCTGGTCAGGAAGGATGCCGGCAGCCAGGGCTAGAAAACCTAGCAACTGGTGCCACCAGGCTTCCAGGCCACACCCACAGACCTCTGTAGACATTACTTCATATCCTCATCAGTTAAGGGCCCCAGACAGATTGCAATGTTGGGTCCAGGCTCTTTTCACAGGCTGTGTATGCTCACCTGCCTCACTGCTGCTGTAGTCTCAGGGATTGAGTTTGGCTCCTGCAGGAGACTTCACCCAGCTGGGGATCCCAGCTTTTCTGGACTGTAGGGGGAGTATAAGTACACACGCCCATAACCTTTGCAGGAGCGAACTGTGGGTTTGAACAGTCAGATGGGCCAAGGCACGCTGTGGCAATCCGTTCCTTGCAAACTGCTTTCTAGACGTGGTCTTCTCAATTGTATTAGTCTGTCTTCTGCTGCTATGAGAAGATCCCTTAGGCAAGCTAATTTGGGGAAAGAAGAGATGTCTACTCAGTTCAAAGTTCCGAATGTTCAAGAGCATGGCTCAGCTCAGACGAGGACCTCAGAGCAGATGGTGTCACAATGGCAGGGGGATGGGACAGGATAAGGATAACATCTTAGAGGTTATCCTTCTCATACCACCACTCCGTGGGCCAAGCTACCAAGGCGTGAGCCTTTGGGGACAAACTCTATGCAAACACAACCGGATCTATTCCACAGTTGTTACCAGCCCACTTCCACCCAGGCTGCATAGTTAAAAACTATTAAATATCTCCAGTGGTTTGGGTTGGGGGTCAAGTGTTTCCAGGTTCTTGTCTTAATATTAATATTCAAAGATTTGAAATAAAAGCCATCATGGATTTGCAGAGGTAGCAAGGAAAGTTCATTTCAAACAAATCAATAGAACAGATAAGGAAATACTGGAAGGGAGCATTGGGTCACAAGAGTGAGGGTGCTCAAGGTCCCAGGATTCAGCCTGGGGTCTCTTTTCATGGGGTCTAAAGGAAGGAGAGGCTGGTTCCTACTGCGCACGTCCCTTCCCATGATGCATCTAATTTTAATCACATGCATGGCCAATCATACATAGGCATAAGGTGGTAACTTAGGGGTTCTTCCTAGAAGTTAACTGTGAGGACACGGTTTGCCTTTAGAGCACATATACCAAAATCCAGTTCAGGTCCAATCCGGGTCTTCTTACCCGGATTTATCGGGAATATGTTTGAAGGAAAACTGTCTAAATTTGGTTGTTTGAGGCACAGAGGAACTTACACTGATGTTCAGGGAGGGATGTATGTAAGTCCACTGTAGATGGGGTGAGGGGGTTCCTCAGGTTTCTAGAGGCATTGCTCACAGTATAAAGTACATGCAGGTAAAGGAATCGGCTGCCAAGTGCATTATTAGAAAAGGGGTGTGCGTACCCCAAACCAGGTACAGTTCCTGACTGCTGAGCTGTCCCCTTGTGCTTGCCTGACTCATATGGAGGCGACAGAAGAGAAAGGTACACCAGGCTGAATGAAAGCAGAGACTGGTCACCTTCCTCTGGCCCTAATGAGAGATAGTTGGGTGCTCAGGGCCTACTGGTCAACCAATCTGAAATAACAGAGGGAAGCTTTGGGCACTGTAGGCCATTTGCTCTACACATGGATGGGGCACGTTTCAGAACCTGCTACCCACAGGCAGCCGCCGCCACACACAGCATGTCCGGGCACGCCTGCCCAGAGCTGTGACGGGGCACAGGCTGGCTGTGTCTGCAGGATCCATCTGCTCATGGATTTTGGCTCCTATACCTAGGGGCCATGCGCACATCAGCTGGACACATCCAGAGTCTAACAAGCCAGGGGCTCAGAACATAGGGGAAGGGAATTAGGAGGCAGAAAGAAGAAAAGAGCAGAGAGAAGAATGGATGAGATGAAAGGGAAGAAGAGAGATAGAGATGGGAAGGCCTAGGGGCAGGTCTCTATGAACCTCAGGAGATGCTCAGGCACACCCTCAATGCTAGAATCATTCATGCCCTAATCGCTCGCTCACTCTCCCCCCCCCCGTCTCCCTCTTTTCCTCCCTCCTCCCTCTCTCTCTACCTATCATTCATACTCTAATCTCTCTCTCTTCCTGTCTCCCTGTCTGTCTGTCTGTCTGTGTTGCACAAATGTGAGTGTGCACTTGCCTGTGTATGTGGAGACCGAAGGAGGACGTCCAGTGTCTTCCTCTACTGCTCTCTTTATTGCCTTGAGAAAAGGTCTCTCACCAAACACTTGCCATGTATGCAAAGCTGGCTGAGCGGGGAGCCCTGGGAACCAATCGGCCTGTCTCTGCCTTCCAATGCTGAGGTTATAGGCATGCACAGCCATAGCCGCCCTTTTGGGTTCTTGTGTGTATACAACACACACTCTTGCTGAGCCTTCTTCCCAGCTCCTACACTAAACTCTTCATAACTATTGACCCTTTGGCTGTAAAATAGCGATAATATAGTGACTACCCCACAGAGAAGCACAAACATGTCAGACACACAGGAAGGCTGGAGAAAGCAGGGAGACAGATGGCACAGGGTTACCAGGGGCTCACAAGACACCACTTATGTCCCACGCTGGGCCACAGTAAGGGCTTAAAATACAGTTACTACTGCTGTTTCTTATATTACTGACATCACCATCACAGGCTAGGCCCTGCTCCAGGGGCCTTTTTTCTCTATTATCTCACCCGCCCCCCCTCCCCAACTACCTTGCCAGTGGCTAAAATCAAATTTTATAGATGGGTCGGGAAGGACCAGAGAGGATGGAAAATCATTTTTTTCAAAGGCGCCCAGCTGATGAGAGGCGAGGCCAGTATAGAAGGAAGGCCTCCAAAGTCCACGAACCAGTACAGGTCAGGACGTCCAAATTTAAAGAGGGATGACCTGAACAACCGACACTCAGCGAGCACTTGCTGCTTGCCAGGCTCAGTACCAACTGTTTGCTTTCAAGATCTTGAATTCTCATGAACTCCTGAATCACGGATTATCGCTGCTGTCGCAGTCTGTCTGTTAAGTGAGCAACTGGTGCCCAGAACAGGACAACGAAGCAGCGTGTCTGTGGTCAGTCGGGAAGTGAAGGAGCCCCGGTCCCCAGGGACACAGCTGCAACCACTCGGGGAGACACAGAGCCACCTCAGAGGGTGACACTGAACTGTCTGGAAGTTATATTTTTAAAATGTATTTTTAGGTCGAAGCAAGGTGTAGAAGAGCCTGTATAATGCGCTGTATTTTTAAAACGGAGACATATGGCCCTGCGTGTTTGTAGCGGCACAGTATGTGGAAAGCTGTGTGCGCAGGAAGCTGGTACTAATTGTTGCCTGGGGGAAGACACTGGGGGGGGCGGGGGCCAGGGTCGGGGTGGGGACGGGGGAGAGTCACGCTTTTACACCCTTTACATTTTTATATCTGCCTTTAAATGTATGAATCGGAGGCCCCCGGTCCAGCGTTTCTAAATTATCCTCATTCCTTTGTCATCTTCCCGGTAACACTGTCATAGCAGGCTCCTCAGGAAAGCCCCCAGGAGGCAGATGGCAAAGGAAGGCCTGCATCCCAAAGATGGGCAGCAGGGAGCGCAGGGTGTGCTCTAGTGTCAAAGTCCCCTTTCACTCAGCCTCAGCTTCCAGATCTGTTCTGTTTCTCCGCCCTCAGGTAGGAGACTCCGTGGGAGGCACAACCGTCTGGAGCTCATTGCTACCTCTCCCGGGCAGAGATGGACAAGGGCCCTTGTCCAGGCTACCCATCACCACTTTCTCATGGCCACACCACTTCAGGGTTTTCTCTGGGCCTTTCCCCTATGCTCTAAATGTGAAGAAGGTTGGGGGAAAAAGTGAAGGAGGGGCTCCCATCGCCGGCCCTGCCGGCCCAGGAAAGCCTCTCAACCCTTGCAGTCAGCAGTGGCTCCTCCCTCTCCCCTTTATCTCAGGTTCCCAACCTTCTACCCTAGGACCCAGGCCGCTGCGCCTGCTGGGATTGCCAGAGCGACACCTCCTCATCTACTTCAGAGGTTTCCCTTGGAGCAGCAGGTCTCTCGGATCAACATCGCGAAAGGTTAAAACGCAAGCTCAGGACCCAATTCTCAGAGGCAGCGTGCATCAGTGGTCCAGAGCCACCCCCTAAAGACACGTACATAAGCCTCCTTTATCTCCCATTCCGATGCAGATGCCAGGTGGTTCTCAGAAGAACCCTGTCTGATTGAAACTCAGAAATCCCAAGATCCTGTTCCCTCCTGGGAAAGGGCTGGGGGGGGAGGGGGGACCGGAAGCAAGGCTACTGTAAGAGGTGTCTAAGTTTCCATCCTGTAGACAGTAGCAACTGTGGAATGGGTCTGGGGCTGAGACATGCATGGTCTAGAGCACAGGTATCCTCTGGAGAGAAGACACCAGACTTGAACTAAGTCCCCAGTTTACCAGAAGGAAAGGAAAGAAGAAATGGGGGCGGGGGGGGTTACAGGAGAGAGAGAAAAGTGGGAGGAAGGAAGGAAGGAAGGAAGAAGAGAAGAGAAGAGAAGAGAAGAGAAGAGAAGAGAAGAGAAGAGAAGAGAAGAGAAGAGAAGAGAAGAGAAGAGAAGAGAAGAGAAGAGGTAGCCTTCTCTAGTAGAACAACTGAAGGGACCCGAGTTAGGGTCCGAGTTCTACAGCCCAGTGAACCTGAGAAGACAAACCAGCCTACATGGAGCTTAGGAGTGACCACGGAGCAGTGGGCAGCGGCACGGAGCCACTTTCCAGACTCACAGAGACCAGAAGGGTAACGAATCTCATCAGAGTTCCCACCTGCGTTGGCGGACAGAGCCGGAACGTGCGTACCCGCAAAGAGCCCTGTCTGCGCCGCGGAGTCAGAGCTCCACAGGGTGCAGCAGGGAGGCTAGGCTCAGCATAGGCTCAGCAGGCGGGGGACGCCAGCGGACGGCCGCGTGACCACAGCGCCCCCTGGCGGCGTCTGGAATCCTCGCGCGAGGACACCTGCGCAGGCAACAACACGTGGGCAGAAATAGCTACAGCCTCAGACATTTCACTCCACCCGGAGAGTGAGTGGGGAAAGGACGAGCCAGGTGGCATCAGGCCTCTTACTGTCGCTGGGGTCAGTCTCAGTGCCATCTCTATGTGGGTGAGATAACTAAAGGAACTACCCAGTCCTAACGAGCCATCCTGATCCAAGATAGTTAAAGGGATACAAGGGGAAACAAAACCCGCTTCTAAGACAAGGCAGTACCGGCACCACAGGACCTTAGACCTCAGCTTGCGTGCGAGGGCAGAACACTGTTGAGTCTCCGGCTCTTCAGAGCCTGGCATCCCGGATCTGAACGTGAAGTCAGAGCTCCAGGTGGGCTTACCACATTAAACTGACCAGGATCTGGGATGCCCTTCTGCAACCGGTGGTCTGGGAAGCAGGCACAGCTCCCTCTGTGACAGCCCCAGGAGAGCTGAAGGGATGAACTTCTGGGGACTCTTCAAAGGAAGGAGGGCAAAGGAAACTGTTTCCGGGTACCCTGTGGAACAAGCCAAGCGTTTGCTTCTTAAATCTAATTGCTTATGCTTTTCTGTCCTTGACTGTATGGGAGCTCACCTACCTCCACATACCTTAGAATTGAATAGGCACGTGTCTACACTCAGACGTGCTCGGCCCTTTGTGATAAGTGACTAGATCTTGGTACAAGGCATGCTGGAAATCTTGTTTCTGTGAAGCAGTGAGAACAGAACGAAACTGGCAGGAACAGGGTCCAGGGATCCTCTGAAAGGCTTCATGGACTAGGCTGTTTCTCCTTCCATCCCCAGGGGGGGCCGCTCTGCAGCTCTCCCTGCTTGAGCTGCCCTGCATCCAGACCTTACACAATAGTGAACATCCTTCAGCTTTCTCAAGGGTGCTTTCCTGAGTCCTGTAGGAAGTTCCAAGGCGGGGGCTGGAGAGATGGTTCAGTAGTTAAGAGCACTTGTTCTTGCAGAGGACCCATGTTCGGTTCCTAGCACCCACGCAGTGGCTCATAACCTCCTGTAACTTCAGTACCAGGGGATCGGATGAGGACACCAGGCACGCATGTGGCACACATACATGTATGAGGGTAAAACATTTACACATTAAAAAAGAAAGGAAGGAAGGAAAGAAAAAAGGAAAGGAGGAAGGGAGGGAGGAAAGAAAGAAAGATGTATGTGGGCCACAATGAAGAAGA
>JABTXL010001323.1:8278876-8298246 GCA_025134845.1 Neodon shergylaensis
GTTTATGTGGGTTCCCCAGCAGGTACAGCAGCAAGAGTCTAAGATGGGGGTACAGCTAGACTCTCAGGAAATAAGAGTGAAGGCCCAAGGAGTAGCTATAGAAGGAAGACAAAATCTTCAAAGTGTTTGGGGTAGCCGCTGTAGGCCACAGGAAGGAAGGCCCAGGAATGGCCCCCTGAAGGACAGGCAAGTGGAGCGCTTCCCCACCAGCCCCAGGCCCCACTGGCTGCCAGTAGCTCTGGAGGAGGAGGTGGTGCCTTATGTGAACTCTTTTTCTACTTTCTGTGTTCTGTATTCTCTACCATTTGAGGCCTTGACTCAGGAGAGACTGCCTGGTTTCTGGGGATAGTGAAGCCATGGAACCTTTGACATACAAACCAACCAACCCACACCCCACACTCCTTTCTCACACCCAGCAATTCCCCCCATCACCCAGTGCCAGACACTCCAATGTTTTTTTCAAACTATTCAATCTTTAGCTGACAGTGTGTCCACCTGCCCTTCTCACCCCTTCCATGAACTCCTCGCGCTCTGCTCTCTTCTCCCTTGCCTCTTTGGCCCCCAGACCAAACCTGACATTTCCAGAGTCCCATCCGTTCTGTACCTAGGGATCTGTGACTGTGAATCCTTCCCGTGTAACAATCACTTCCATTTTTAGATGTCTCTCACCATAGCTTGTTAAAAACAAATCCTGAGTGCATTTGAACAATTGACTCATGTGACCAAGCTTACGTGGACTAAGAGGGACCCACAGTGCAGACAGGCCTAGGATAAAGGAACAGCAGGTTCCTGGCATAGATGCTGTGTGGGCCAGGTGAGTCTTAGCTGACAGGAACTGGTTACCAGGGGGTACGGTGAGCTGACATCAGAGCTGGTGAAGGCTTGGCATGAGAAGGGCCCAGAGGTCCCTGCTGCAGCCAGACACTTGCCCCGCTTCTATTTCTGCTGATCCTTCAGAGCCCACAGGAAGGATGGTTTTGGGGGGAGACAGCGATTACCTGGTTAGTTTGTGAGTCGGTGAGTGACTGCATGAATGAATGAATATTGTATGGTTGACCCCATGTTGGGTGCCAGAAGAGGGGGACCCTACAGGTGGCCACAGCAGTCAGGGAAGTGAACTATAAAGAGGTAAAAATGAAAACTCAGTTCAAATTGACTTTGTCAACCTGGATCAAGACTTTGGGGAGTCTGATCTCAGGTGGTTTATTACAAACAAACTTAAACACAGTATAATCTGGGGGAAAGCTTCCTGGAGTAATACAATCCCCTGTGCACAAGGAAACATAATTACATCCAAACTCAACTCAAGGTACATGTCATTTCTTCCAGGAAGATGGGTTCTAGAGATAGGCTACCTGTACTAGGTTAAGAGCCCAAGGAAGAGTCTGGCCTGATCTCTACCATACAGATAACAGGGATCATTTGAGCCATTAGCCACCTCTGGTCTTGCTCCTGGGAGCTTGAGGAAACCCCTACTATATGGATAATGTAAGGGTCATTCAGAATATTGGTCACCTCCAGTCCTGGTTGGAGGATCTTTATATAGTCTGGCCCAACAGATCACACAGATCACCAAGCTAGTAATCGCTTCCAATTCTTAGCTTCCTGGATGCAAGGACAGGGTTTTTCATCTTTCCCATTGGAAAGGCAATCCTGAATGCTTAACATTTCTGGTTTCTCTGGAGATCTGTGGCACAAGAACCTTCGTGTTATGCTCCCGATACCGTCCATTTTATCAAGGCTCCATTCAAAGTGCTAGGGCATGAGGAAGTCGGGCCCAGCGTGAGGAGTTCAAAGATTGAATGAGTAGCCACCTCCAGACCTGGTTGTCAGAGCTGTACGAAACCAGATAGCCTAAACCCAAACAGCAAAGAAGGTTCATAAACTTCTCCTATGCCTCTAAATGTCCCAGATTTGTCTTCGAGGAATGGTCACCCAGCCAAGAGGCCTAAGAGTTGCCACTAACTCCCAGCAGATGGAAGTAAAGAGACTTAGAGTAACAAAGCCAATATACGGTGACAATTTTCCTAAAGGTAGAAGCAACTATCTGGAGGAAGGGAGGATTCCTGCCTGGTGTGTTTAAATTGCTCTCTAGCCTGGTGACCAGTTGTGTTCTTCTCCGTTTATCTGTCCCAGGCTCAAAATCATATCCTACCCCAGTCTTCCAGAGCATTAGCCAAGGAAAAAGAATTAGAAATTCACAGAGATCTGCCCATCTCTGCCTCCCAAGTGCTGGGATTAAAGGCGTTCAACACCACTGACCAGTTAAAATGTTCTTATATAAATAAAAACTGAAAGCATTAATTCCACTAAGGATGACCAGGGGATGCAGGGAAAACTCTACATGAAATCATTCAAGTTGAAGCAAAGGAGCTGGGCAGAGACGAGCAAGGCAAGGAGCCTATTTATGTGGTACACACTTCCTGGAGTCTGCCAAGCATGGTGGAGGTGACTAAAGGACAAATATGATTAAGATCGGGTCCCTGAGTCACACCGAGAAGCAACCCTGCAATAAAATAGATCTGCGTTCACATGCATCTCCAACTGTTTATAACGTAGGACGTGCTAGGCTCTCTGGGCCTCACTTTCTTTGTCTGTGTAATGGGAATAGTAAGGCCTATCTAAAATGTCGAGAAAGGCCAGAAGGCCGGTGTAAGAAAAGCAATGGGCATCAAAACTGCAACCGAACGGAAGCTGGAAGGAGGAGGAGGCTGTGTTTTTTCCCTTGGACTTGGGAAGCTCAGAGACCAATCACCTACAACTGTGCATATGTTCTCTATACTTAGTCACTCTTGACTATGTAAAGAAAGATATTACAACTTATTTCACAGTGTTACCAACTGGTATACTATTTATTTACTACGAAATTCCTGGACCTAGTGCGGCATGACACACCCAAGAGAAAATGTCCCATACCAGGACTCCTGTCTCAAGTTGAAACAAAAGAATGAGCCATGCACTCAATATTTTGGACTCTCTGGGACCTGCCCAGGGTTTCTCTCCAGACCTAAGCACAGATACGAATGGAAGCATAGGAAGCCCCTGCATCCATGCAACCCAAGGCAAAGATTATGCAGTTCCACACAGGGACACTAGTAGGCAATAGAGAGGCATCTCCTGAAAAGAAAGGGTCCGCTCAGTTATTAAAAGTCCCTCCACACCCCAGAGCAGACATATTCCCAGGAAAGGTTTGAAAGGTATCCGCGCAGAAGCCTTCATCTGCACGAGAACCAGTCCCTATGCATTAGGACAGGACATTGTTCTTTTCAGATGCTCACATCGCAGCAAAGGCCCCCAAGACCCTTAAATAAAGACATGAGCACTGCAAACAGTGAGTAAATAAAACTGCAGAAAACAGCCCTAAAGCAATACAGATGGCTGAACTCATGACAAAGAAGTCAAAATAACCATGCTAAATTCTCAAAATGCTGGAAAAGAACATAAATAGACAAGAAAAGAAAATCAGGATGACACATGAACAAAATTAGAATAGCCACCAAAATGATCTCAAAAGCATTCTGGAGCTGAAAAATACCGTAACTGAAAAGGGGAAAAAAAGCACTAAAATCATTTATAGTTAAATAGTTCAACAGCAGGTTAGGACAGGTGGGGAAGCAACTCTCTTGAAGATTGTGCATTGAGAATGAAAGAAGATGAGAATAGTTATGGGACTTGGGAGACTTCACCAAACTCCACAATAGCAATACATATATTATATAAATCTGAAAGTTTAAATGGGGGGGGGGCTAAGACACAAGGCCCAAACTCCCCAAATCTGAGGACAGAGCTAAACATACAAATTCAAATTCAATGAACTACATAGAGACCTATATCCAGACACACTATAATCAAACTATAAGAGTTAAAGATAAAAGAACTTCAGAACATCCAAAGAAAAGAGTGACCCATGACATACAAGGAAGCTTCTATAGCTATCTGCAGATTTTTCAGCAGTGACCTTGTAGGGTGTAAGGAAATGGGGAGACACATCCGAACCACCAGATCATTCAAAACCAAGGAGAAAATTTAAATGTTCTTCCATGTTTCTCGGTGTAGCTTTGGAGACTGCTCTGGAACTCACTCTGTAGACCACACTGGCCTCAAATTCACAGAGATCCGCCCATCTCTGCCTCCCAAGTGCTGGGATTAAAGGCGTTCAACACCACTGACCAGTTAAAATGTTCTTATATAAATAAAAACTGAAAGCATTAATTCCACTAAGGATGACCAGGGGATGCAGGGAAAACTCTACATGAAATCATTCAAGTTGAAGCAAAGGCCACAACATGAAGCCATTTGAAAATGTAAGCCTCTCACGTTCGTGCATTTGAAAGTTTTTATACTGCAGATGTGGCAGTTTAACAAACAAGTTGTTAAAGAAAGTGTGGTGTAGATACACAATGAAGTTTTATCCAGTTATAAGAAAGAATGGAATTATATCATAACAGAAAAGAAATTGATGGAACTGGGAATTATCCTGACAACACAAGGGATACTGTTTGAGAAAGGGAAGGGACCAGAATGAAGAAGGATGGACAGAGAAGAGTGGGTGGCAAAGACGAGCAAAGTGCAATGATTTATACACATATGGGAAATATCATAATTAGAGCCATTGCTTTGTACACTAACAAACCTTAACAGAAGACAATTTAAAATAACGATAATACAAATCAATGTAATCCTCATCAAAGCCATAGTACCAGCAAAAAAAAATCCATCTTAAAATGCATCTTAGAAATGAAATCTAGAAGAACTTTCAACAAAAAATTCCATCTTAAAATGTATATGAAATCTCCAATTGTCAAAAGCTCAGAAAATTCAGACTCCATAGTGTGAAAACATATTACAAAGTCCCATTTGGCTGAAGAGCATATGGACCTGTAGAGTAAAATAGAGAGCCTGGAACTGTTTCCTCCCAAAACTCATCTACCGAAATCTAACTCTGAATATTGAAGCCCTAAGTCCTGATCTCCCTATCTCCCAACTGGAGATGGGCCTTGAAAGGGGTTAAAAACAACAAAATGGGCCATATGTATAAGACAAGGCCCTGGAGTAAGAGGACTAGTGTCCATAGTAGAGCAGGAAGAAATATCAGAATGCATTCTCTTCTCTTCTCTCTCTCTCTCTCTCTCTCTCTCTCTCTCTCTCTCTCTCTCTCTTGCTCTTTCTCTTTCTCTCTGCATATATACAAAGAAAAGGTAGGTGAGGATACAGTAAGAATACAGTCAGTCTACAAGCCAAGAAGAGGGCCCTAACCAGAAACAAGCCCTGTTTGTACTTCAATCTTAAATTCCTGCCTTCAGAACTCCCAGACTGTGGTACACTGCTATAAGCTAAACAACCAATAGGATTATCATACACTATATTCTATATGCACACCAGAACTAACAGGCCAGGGCACCTTGTTCAGTGGGTAGACCTGCACTTGAATCACTAGTACCCATGTAAAAGCCTGGTGTGTGATACATGTTTACAACCCCAACACTGAGGGGAGGGACTGTTACAGAGACCAGTAGACCCTGTGGCACACTGGCTGAATTGGCCAGTTCCGGGTACAGTAAGAGACCTTGTCTCAAAAAACTCAGGTAGAGAGTAGTCAAGGAAAATACCTAATACACACGAGTGTACATACACCACATCACACACGCACTGATCAAATCCCTCCGTGCTTGCATGGTTCCTTACTGGGTGTTTGCTCACAGCAACAAGAAGAGTAGCATCACGATAGACCAGAGATGAACAGAAAAGATTTGAGGAACCAGGCACTAGAGAGAAGGAACTGGGGGACACAAGGGGAGAATGCTAAGCAAAGCTGCTGCATTTCTCAGTGAACCCCATCCCCAACCAGGGCCTTACAGTCTGAAGACACCAACAACCAGACTTGGAGCAGAACGAAGACGGAAGAGAGAATGAAAGGGGAAAATCCAGGTGGGTTTATTCACACCTTTAAGGGTCCTGTAGCAGGTGAGCCCAGAGAACCAAAGAAACAACCACGTGCACACAGATGCGCCTGGGTGGCCAGGGGGCAGGACAAAGCTGGAATCTTATAAACAAAGAAGATAGGAGAGGGACATTTTAATACCTACCAGGGAAGGCTAACAGGAGATTGGATGAGAGCGTCCATTCATGTTCGCAGAACAGATACTGAGCATGCGCAAATCGGTGCTTATGAGGATTCACTGAAAAGGATTAGTGGGAGTGTCTGGAGCCAACGTGTTCAGTGAGTCTATACTTCAGCCCACTCTTCCACCTAGATGATGCCCCCGTGCCCTGGGACTCCGCCAGTCTCCTGAGCGTCTGCTTCCCCAGGCAGGCAGCAAGGGAAAATCGTGTTGCCTTTAATAAAAAAGATCCTATCTCCTTGCCTCACCCTGGCCTCAGGCTGATTCTGGCAACAGGAACTCCTAGGCGGTTTTGTTGTGTGGGTGTGTTTCAATAAACGAGAACCTTTCCCCAGACTCCTATTAAACAGACCGAGCTTCTTCAGCAGGGCTCGCAGCATGTTTGAAAAACAAAGCGGCAGATTAACATGACCTCTGACATCCTGAGGGGGCGGGACTAGTTTCACCCAGCCTTGCAGAACAGGTGGGGAGGGGGTATGTTCCACTACCACCATCCCCTGAAGCTACTATGCTCGTTGGGTGACCCCAGACTCTCTTCCAATGGATCATGAACCATCATGAGCAATAATGGGTGCTTTCCAAGCCGCGGCAGGGTCCCACTCAAGACTTACCACCCACGGTCATACTCTTGCCAGCATCCAGGGTGTCCTGGGGCCTCCAAGCAGTTCCTTCTAAGGCATAGAACTGACTGATGGAGCCGGGGCTAGAGCCAGCATGTGCTGTGATTGTTTGTTAACTAGGCAAATAATATCACAGGAGCAGACAGACAGCTATAAAATGAACTATTCTGCCTCAGAGAGGCTTGCTGCCAAGTGTATGGAGTGGGGAGGGGGGCTTGTTCTTCTCAAAACATGCTCTTCCTAAGGACCTTGGACCAGCCCCATGCCTCTGAACGAAAGTTTCCACACAAGCTCCCACTCACCCAAGACCCAGAAAAGCCACCCCAAAAGAATCCTTTCAGATGGGACAGTGTTCATGGCCTCAAGGCCTTAGACAGCAAGGAGGTCGGTTGCAGACAGAGAATTGGGTGGTTTTATTTCTCAGTGCAGCATGAAACCCTTTCATACTGGCTAGTCAGCACACACACACTGGGCAGGACAAGGGACATTTCTGGGTCAGAGAAAGGGATCCTCCCTGGTGGGAATGAGCAACGAGAAGGCCCGTACCTTGGGACTGTACATCAGCGGGTACGGTGGACCTCGATATAACATCAGCACAAGAGCCAAGAAGAATCCACAAGGCAGATCCTCAGTCCCACCCCAGAGCAAAACCTAGCCTGGGTCATGATCCCTGGAACAAACTGTTCCCCTACCCTCCTCTATAAAATGGAGACAACAGTAAGTCCCTTTGTGAGGAGCGAATGCTGGTCCCAGCTGCAAATAAGCCTTTCCCATAATTTCTGGGACCTCACAGTGGAATGATGTGACCTTCTTCAGCCAAAGGGGACATTAGCAGACTTGAACATAAATATCAGAGACTTGAACTATGTTTCATTGGACTGTACTTGCTTTCCTAGGCTGTTGTGACCACCCCAAGAAGTATATCTGTGAGAAGACACTATGCCTCCAGTAGGGTACCTAGATTAAGACAGATAGAAGAGACCTCAGTTGATCTATGCCCAGAGGCGAGATGCCCCAGACAGACTGCAACTGTGTGAACTCAATGGCCACAGCTGTCAGACACACCTTTCTCTTAGGAAAAATTATACAATTACAGTAATATATGTGAATCCTTCGAGCAAAGCCAAGCGCCAAGTTGTCATCAGCAGTCCAAAATTCTCTCCTTGGCAGTCTCCAGGATAAGGTATCGAGACTGGTGATCTAATAATGCATGCCCTACTTAATGACTTAGGTTTTCTATTGCTTTCAAAATCAAGACTAAATTCTGTTTGGCGAATAAACCATGCCTCAGTTTTCCTTTAATGATGGTCACCTCTCTGAATCTCCGCCTCTTTGCCACCAATGTATGTTTCAGGTCAGAATTATTTTGAAGCTCCCTGGGCTCCCTTGCACCTATACCCTCTCTCTAAGTGCCCACCCCAGCTCTTGAGCTAGGGAAGTATCCACCCTCACCCACACAGGCAGCTTCCTCTCCACACTCTCACCAGCCCAGGCAGACCAGAGCAAGTAGAAATAGGACGAGGAAGTGGGTGACGCTGAAGACATCTTTTTGCCCATTATACAGGCTTCTCCTGCCCAATGTTGCCTCTGGTTCACTGAAAAGGGGACAGGCCAACAGGAAAGACCACTGGACTCACCTCTCTCGAGTAAGAAACTCTCTTACCTGAGTCTCCCTGTGAAATGGTCACCTGGGCCACCATGACTCTTCTTTGGCAAGAATTTGGCTAGAATTCTGATTGGTGCTATGCCCCCTGGTGACTCTGCCCAGAGGTCTCTGATGGGGATGAAATGGGATTTGTGCCAAGACCACAGACACAGTACTCGATGTTGATGGGCTATGCCCCTATGTCATCTGCACACCGCATCTGTGCAAACCATCCTTTGGACTCTGTTCCAGCCACGGTCAGCAGAGGATACCCAGGGTCTAGCCTTCAGTTCATTCTCTGTATTCGTATCTGTCCTGCTTCTGGACCCCAGAACCACCTCCACTCATGCACCTCTCTGAAGTCCCAGGGGAGCCAGCTTCCAGACCAGTGCACCCGTCAAAGCCCTCCTGTTTGACTCCGAGCTGCACTTCAGCCCTGCATTCCCAGCTCTGAATTCCTGGGCTGTAGGCTCAATGCAAGCCCAGCTGTCTATTACCCCTTCATCCTGGCCACCCTCGTCAGTATTCTCCATCCTGAACCTACCCTGTAGCCCTGTATCCCAACTCACCCCACATCTTACACCGATATGCCTCCCTAACCAACCCTTCCCTCCCAGCAGCTGAGGGGAAGTGGTGTTAATAAACAGGGAGCCTTCCAGAAAGACTAACCTGGTTTCCAAGTAGATATGGGATATAGTGTCTTCTCAGGCTGACAAATCAGAAACTACTAAGGGCAGATGGGGCCATAGGGAAAGAGGGACTAGCACAGGCTGCAGGTGGGGTACAATTGTCACAGTCTCTCTGCACAGTGGCTTCGTTTTTGACTGCGAATCCCATCCTATGGTAATGTTGCATGGTTTCTCCACCTGGGCTCTCTGTAGATCCCTTCACATATGCGCACAAAGATGCATACAGAAGGATGCTCCCTACAGCCTTGCTTGATTCATGGAGTAGAGAGAGTTGGGAACCAACCTGCACATTCATTAATAAGATGAATTTTTTTAAAAATATAGAACACAGTAGGTTTTTTTTTCTAAATCAACTAGAATTTCCAGTTTGGACAGAGAACCAGAAATCACATTGTGGAATGAAATAAAGCAAGTTTCGGAGTGAGGAGAATAGCATAAGGCCATTTATGAACCGGAAAACACACACGGGGATGTCATTGTTGCCTATGGATATGTGAGCGCCTCTGAACGGTTTTTCTTTTTTTTTCAGGGCTGAATACATCAGACTCATTATAGAGAATACCGCTGGGAAGAAGAAAGAGGATTAGGCTTTAGAGAGAGGGAGACCTAAGATTTACCTGCCGTATTCTGAATTTTTTTATGGGCAATGGAGCCTTTTAGACATTTAATATTAGTGCAATTCGGGGCAACTATGCTAAATGTTAATGGGGGAAATAGGGGAATTGTTATTTTTGACTTGATGCTCTTCTGAGTTTCATTCTTAAAGGGCCAAGAGAGTTGCTCTGCCAGCTACTAGGTGTCCACTGGATGCTTAACTGTAGCAAGGAGGGGCTGTGACCATGAAACACTTCTTTGAAAGAGAGAGGGGTTGGGAGGGTGCAGAACGGACTCTGTGCCCAATGGTGACTAAACTATAGAGGGAAATCACCAGCTAATGAAAAACATTTCAGTTTTAATAGTGATGGGGACTAATCAAAACCAACTTCCACTCTAAAGTATATTGAAGACCCAATTAATAACTTTGACTCAAGCAATTACTTCTCTTTGGAATTTGCTAACTGAGGAGAATGAGAGGCATTTATTAGCACAGTCATGTGTGTTACCTGGCAGGATCTTGGAGGCCTGCAGGTGGGGACAGATGTGCGCGGGGGGGGGGGGGGGTAGCCATTGCCTCCTTTGGACTTCCTTCTGCTGGCTGGGAAGGCTGCTTCTTGCCAATCCAGGAGCCACAGGGTCATGTCCAATGGAAACACACAACGCTCTAAATCGTCTTGTCACCCTGGATTACTAATTTGGACAGTGTCATTCATGTTTGCTGAGAATGTGATTTGGCTCCATCCCCCCAGTGTGTGTTCTAGAACATGACCCCGAGACAAGGGCTCAAGTGCAGATTGTTCACCCAAGAGATCACCAGAAGAAAACTGGGCAAAGTGACTCAGAGGAAGCATCCAGAAAAAGTGGGTTCCTAGAGCAGCCACCACAGAGGGAATACGACAGAAGAGTGTCCCTATGGCCACCTCCTAATCCCCAGAACCTATATCTAGGTGTTATTACAGGGCAAAGGAAAATCAAAATCTCAGATGGGATCAAGACTGGCGACCATCTAGCCCTGAGGATCCTGGAATACCCTAAGTAGGGCGAGAGAAAGGATGAGAAGATGCATCTGTATTACTGGGTTTGGAGATGGAGAGAAGTCCCAAGCTGAGGAAGGCAGACCGCCAGTGCGGAGCAAGGAAAGGGCCTCCTGCAACACCCTGACATTGGCTTAGATCTGCAGGAACTGCAGGTGGTCCTTTCTGTTTTCAGCCACTGTATCCTCAGAAGGCAGTGACAGAATCAAGTCCCAATGGCTACAGGAGACTTTGGGAAATGGTGCAGAGCACTAGAATCAGCATTGCCTGAGGGGGTACACACGGGCTCACTCCCCAAAGGTTGCTCAGTCTGCTTTCTTATAGAACCCAGGACCACCTGCCCAGGGATGGCCCCACCTACAATGGGCTGAGCCTTCCCACATTAATTATTAATTAAGAAAATGTCCTACAGCTTCATTTTTCCCAATTGAGGCTTCCTCCTCTCCGATGACTCTAGCCCGTGTCAAGTTGATGTAAAACCAGCCAGGAGACTTCTGTAATTCCCACATCTGAATTCTGTCTGAACAGGAAGAACCTGGACAGCCATCTTGTTTTGCAGATGTGGTGACCTCCTATGCAGCAATGGGAGTCAAGGGCTTCCTTTGGTTCTGAGAGCCAAGCTGTGGTCCACTGTGCCTTTTGTGGGACGCCTGTCAAATGCAGGTCCCACGTCTAACAAGCCTGTGTCTCACTCTGCCTTGCCCACTGCTCCTGCAAAATCCAGAACAGCTTACCACAGGGACTTCTCTGAAAGCCAACTGAAAGAGTTCATCCAGCACCTCAGGCAGCAGCGATGCCCCAGCTCAGACCCTACAGGAAGCAGGCAGGGAGAAATAAATGGGCTGGGACCAGAAACAGAGGAGGACTTTCCAGGCTGTCAGGCCCTCTCCAGAGTTCTTCCCTATAGGAGGACCCCAGGCTTTGATATCTCTGGGACAAGAGAGCATTTCAGGAAGTGGACCCCGTGGGCTAGAGAAGATCATAGAGAGCCCAGGAGAGACCCCTGAAAAAGTGTGAGTATGGTGGGCTGGTCAAAGTGGACCACAGTGGGTGGTGATAGCAGTTACAGCTGAGTCCAGGGAATGGCTGGGGGGGGGGGGGATCTGGCCCCTCTGAAGTTAGCCTAAATTGAGGCCAGGGAGCCAGGCCTTGATAACTACTCCCCACAGAGTATCTGCCAGACATTAGTTATGACAACAAGATTCAACCTTGAGGGACCTGGGACAAAAGGCTCCCATTGGTCAAGGACAGTTTCTAGTGGGGAACGCAGCTGGGAGGCTATTCCAGCACTAGACACTGGGGCAAGGTCCTGAGATAGGCTTGTGCAGCAGCCGGGACCCAGAACCAGTGCTCTGAGGATGTCTAAACCGGAGCTCCCTAATGGCAGGGGAAAGTTTCCTCACCACATTCAGCCCAGCTGGTTGGCCCTGGGCCCTCCATACCTCCCCAGGATCCCACAGGGGCCCTGCCTCCCTAGCCCCAGGCCCCAGGGGACCTGAGTAAGCTAGCCTGTCCCCTGCAGTGAAGCCAACACAGACATCAAAGCCGCACCTTCCGGGCTTTCAAGCAGCTTTGAAAGGCGTTTCTAAGAAGGCTGTGCCTGAGAAGATGAAAAGTCCTCCTATTGAAGAATCTGAGGGTCTCCCGCATCAGAAACAGACTGGGTGGGCTGGGGGACGTGGGGAAGTGGAGTGCTTTGTGCACTCGGCAGTGAAAACGAAAAGCCAGAAATAGGGACGCACAGGCTAAAACCTGTGGTGAATCACGGCAGAAAACCTTAGTTCTGGGATCTCTAAAGCATCAGAGGGAGTGTGCAGGGTCCCAGCTGGGATCCGGGAGGGAGCAGAGATCCAGCAGGAGACAGACAATCTGCCCTGATCCACTCAATCAGTTATGCCTACAGAAAGATTTATGGGCATCTACTAAGTGCCAGTATAGTGGGAAAGGACAGGCCCATCCCTGCCTAGGGGTGCTGCCAGCTTGCTGGGGGAGACAGACAAGGTGGAGAGGGAAATGTGCCAAGATGGGGAATTATGGGAAACCCTGGGGCTCAGGAGTCAGGGAGGGCTTCTGGAGGAGGCAGCGCCTGAGCTGAGCTCCAAAGGACCAGGAAAGGGACGTGGCGAGGGTGTGTCAGGGAAGCAGATGGGAGGAGTGATGGGGAAGTGGAGGTTAGCTCACACAGGGCCCTGAAGACCAGCTATGAAGTGCCTCAGTCATGGGAGTGAGGAGCCACTAAAAGATCTTAAGCCAGAGCATGACAAAGCCCATGTGTGTGTCCAGACAGTAAGCACCACACCAGCCACTGAAGACTGACTTCAAATGTCTCTGGGGATCAGAGCCCAGATGGCTGGCTAGGATACCACAGTCAAGAGAGGCTGAAAGAGGGCCAGGCCCAAGGCCCCTGCTTTGGTAATCCGCACAGGCCTGACCTCACCCTTTGGTACGCATCCAGCCTCCTCTGTCACTGCCTGCTCCCTGGCATCCCCTCACCATGCCCAGCTGTCTCACTGGCTCACTTCTTTCCCGCCATTTCAGAGGTCTAAGAGGCCCTTCCGCTGACCACACACTGGAACTCCCTACCTGTCCTTAAAAACCACCCTCCACTACTGCCTACTCCAGGCGGGCCAAGTGTCACCTCTCAGATTCCAGGAATGATTTGGAACCTGTCTGGCAAGAGTGTAGCTTTTACCAGGTGCCAACAAACATGCAAACAGGAGCATCCTACAATGGAAGAACTTGACTCAAGGATTGTTTGATTCAGCTCTGCTGTAGTCTAAATGTCCCCTGGCGGCTGAAACTTAACTGTCGATGCCACAGTCGTAAGGGGCTGGGCCTCGAGAATGAGATTAGTAGCCTGTTAGTAGGCTTCAGAGAGCTGATTCCTGCCTATCTCTTCCACTCTCCCACCTTGTGATGCCCTAGTACCGGCCAATGAAGAAGACACAGCCCAAAGCTGAGCTGGAGCCTGGATCCTCATTGGATCAAATTGTTGGTGCCTTGATCTTGGACTGTCCAGCTTCCAGGACTATGTAAAAACTTTCCACTGCTTATAAGTTACCCACCTAAGGTAAGGAATAGAGGAGCCGGGCAGTGGTGGCACATGCCTTTAATCCCAGCACTTGGGAGGCAGAAGCAGGCAGATCTCTGTGGGCTCGAGGGCAGCCTGGTCTACAAGAGCTAGTTCCAGGACAGGCTCTAAAACTACAGAAAAACCCTATCTCAAAAAACAAAACAACAACAAAAATAGAGCAAAGGTTTCTATGGTGGCTGGATCTTTTGCAAATGCCATGTGTGTCAAGCTCAAATATCTCAGTCCTGCTCCAAATGTCTGAAGGTTGAGTATGTCAAAGGCCACAGAGCAATCAAGAACAAAGGTGAGGTGGAAGTTGGCCCTTTCCAAGATCCCTCCCTTGGGGTTTCCCAATCCACACCTCCAAGGAATAACAGATAGGATGTCCGTCAAAACGCCTTTTTTATGTCTAGTGGCCAAGTCCACTGATGTGCAGTCCCCTGCTTCATCACATATATGCTAGCAAATCACCTCTGCTGCTGGAGCTGCAGGTCACTAACTTAATAGAAGAGAGAGATGTCTCTATGGGCATCACCATGATGATCTCTGAGCTCAGCCAAGCCTACTCTAGGCTCCCACACCTCATGGCCACCGAGCGAGTATAAGTTGGCATCTCCATAGCTCAGCATCCTCATCCTGCTGCAGGGTTCCAGGAGGAGAAGTGACTTCCAGATAATGTTCATCTGTGAGGATGGGGTTGGGTGGACCAGTGCTCCTGTGGCTCAGCAGCCCAGACTCTGGGCCCTAAGAAGAACCCTTTCTGGTGCCTGGCATGGAACTACTAGCCCATGCTTTGGATCTGTCCCCAGTGCTTTTGACACTGTCCCTTTGTAGAACATTCTCATCGTGCCTGCAAAGCCACCAGATTAAAGGGGGCAGGCAGAGCCATCTCATCATCTCATCAGGAAGAGGCTGATAAAGAAGAGGAGATGAGAGTGTTAGAAAAATCTGACAGTGGCTCGCCTTCTGAATTAGTGGTTTTGACTGGAAGGAACCTACTGATCACACATGCCCAAGGGAGCCTGGGGAAGCCTTGCGTCTTTACATTGAAGCCTCAGAGTGCACACAGTACTATGTGTTTTCCTTAGCACATGACACTGTGAGACCTCTTTATACCCAAGAGTTGAGAAATGGAGGGAAACACAGTTCAGAAGGGTCAGAGGATACAGGAAATACACTGCCTGATGTGAACAATGTCTTCCCTTGTTGCTCTTATTCATGTGTTATTATGACTTTTTTGAATGTTTTCTGTTAAGTCATCTCAGAGCCTTCAAGGAATAAAACAAAGTAAAATAAATGCTTGTGTTAAAGTGTAGGAGGGACAGCACTGGGTGGCAGAAGCAAATAGTGGAGTCATCAGAGAGGGGCTTTATACAAAGATGCACACAACACACACACACTCACACACACAATGACAGCCAGCACCAGCAGCTTCAATTAGACAAGCTGTCTTGGTTGGGCCTTTTATTGCTGTGAAGAGACACCATGACCATGGCAACTCTTATAAAGAAAACATTTAACTGGGGAGACTCACTCAGTTTCAGAGGTTCAGTCCATTATCATCATGGTGGGGAACATGGCGGTGTGACAGCAGATGGGATGTTGGAGGTGAAAGTCCTACATCTTGACTCAAAGGCAACAGGAAGTTGACTGACTGTCACACTGAGTGAAGCTTGAGAAAAAGACCTCAAATCCCACCCTACAGTGATACACTTCCTCCAACTAGGCCACACCTCCTCATAGTGCTACTCCCTTTGGGGGCCATTTTCTTTCAAACCACCACACATGCCTACACTCACTTAAAGTTCATGAGACAGGTTTCCATGTTCAGTTCGTCTCTAGGGCAGCCTGTGCTCAAGGGACCATCTCCTTTCTCAGCTCTCCCTGAGCCTAGCACTGCGCCATATCACTGGACAAGGGGACTAAAGAGTAACCAAGGAACCAGGCCATAATGTTCAAATCCTTGCCCTATTTATTTCTTCTTACTGTGTAACCCTAGGGGTGCCTCTTAAATTTATTTTTAACTAGTGTATATTAATTATGACATTCTCATACAAGAATGCCATATACATTCTATCCCCTCCATTACTGCCTCTTGCCCCCACCCCTCCTTCCTTTGCTCCTCTGGGTCTCTTCCTATTCCAAAATGGTTTCCCTTCTGTTTTCATGATTTACTACTTCTTCCAAATCTGTCTTTCATTTGTGAGAGCCATTGTACCATACCTGTCTTTTTGTGTTGTGTGTTTCATATAACATTAGAATTTCCAGTTCTACCCCCTCTTCCTAAAATTACACAGTTTCATTCTTCATTATAAATGAATAAAGTTACATGTGTATTAATGCCAGCTTCTCTTTACCCATTCACCTGTTGCTGGGCACCTAGGCTGGTTCCATGACCTGGCCATAATAAACACGGATATGTGGGCATTTCTCTTGCATGTGGTCTTATAGACCCAGGAGTAGTATATGGAATTATCTGTGGTCCTGTTTCTAACTGAAAAGCCTCTACACTGATCTCCATGGGGACTACACTAGCTTACATTTCCACCCACAGTGTGTAAGCCCCACCCCCACCGCCACACATCCTCACCAGAATCCTTGGTTGTTTTATTTATTTTTGCGATAACCGTTCTGAATGGACTGAGAAGGCCTCTCTCTGTAGTTTTAATTTGCATTTCCCGGATGGCTAGTGATGTTAAACACTTTCTCATATATTTAGCGCATGCCTCCTAAGTTCTTGCAGCCAGAATGAGATCATAGAGCACTCACCTGCTCTGGTGGGACTTGACCTTCATGCATAAAAGAGTTTTCTGCAGACATGGGTCCTAAAACCGGACCTGCTGCCAGGCCTCCTCCCATATAGATCAGGACTAAGAGCGAGTAGCAGATCCATGGAACAGACCTCCAATCCCAGGCTGTGATCTGGACTGTGGGTCCTGGGAGCAGCAAAGGCTTGGATGTCTGGGGATGGCTCCATGGGGGAGGAAAGGTGTCTCAAAGGCTGAGGCAGACAGAAGTCCCTGGGCAGCATCATGCATGGAAGGGATGAGAGTCGCAGGCATGTGGAAGACTGTAGAAAGGCTAAGTTAACCTCATGTGCTAAGTGGGGACAGTCTGTCTCTGGAAGGCAGCTATCTCTTGTCAGAATCAGAGCACCAAGCAGTTGTGCCTAAGCCTGAGCTTCAGGTCTTTGGTCTCTCCTGCTTATGGGTGGCAAAATGAGAAAATAGGGCAAGACTGGAAATGTATCTCAGTGGACTATTGCTTTCTTGCATGTGTGAGACTGTAAATGCAACCCTGATAGACTAGCAAGGCTACTAACCCAATAATCCGTGTAGATAGAAGGATGACACAAAACTCTCTCTCTCTCTCTCTCTCTCTCTCTCTCTCTCTCTCTCGTGTGTGTGTGTGTGTGTGTGTCAGAGAGGGGAGGGAGAGGAAGACATGGGGGTGTCATGTAAATACTTAAAGCCAAGAACCACAGACTTATTAGATACGTTCAAATATTGGATACGTCCAAATGACAAGGCTCCTGAACTTCTGCCTTTTGCTGAGTTTAAAGAACCATGATTAGGCTTGTCCCAGAGAGGGAAGACCTGGTTTCAGTGAAGGCTATGACATTAACACCTGCTCCTCAATAAATGCGTGAAGGAGTGAACAAATCAGAGAGCCACGCCTATTTTTCAAGTGCTCTGGCCTGTGAGTTGGGTGATGGCTGTGACTCTCACAGGCTGGAAGTCTTCTCACTGATGTGTTATTATTGAACATCCAGGAGAGAATAGACTTTGAAACTAGGAGCCTCCAAGGTTAACACAAGGATCTTATTACAAAAAGTCTTAATTCCAAACTAAAGCTAAGAAGGAGAACCAGGTTGGCAGAGGAGGGGTAGAGGTGAGAAGGGCTATTCTGCCTCATTCCTCAGGCCTTGCTGTCTATTCCCTGACCTCTCCCTGAATACTCCACAAGGGACTGGCCTTTTATGCTCCATGCCCTAGAGCCCTACACCCTTCCTCTACAGGGGGAAAGAGTCAAAACTGCGTCTCTCCCCTCCTGTCTGCACTCATCCTTCTGCAAGCTAACCCTTTTAACAACGTGCAATTGTCAAGAACCTACTGCATGCCCGGCCTGTACTGCTGATTTGGCGTGCACCACCTTGTTGGTTCCCCCTACCTGCCTTCCTAAGGAGGTATTTGTGGCCCAATCAGAGAGATCCAAGGTCCCATGAAAGAGAGGGTCCGAGCTGGGAAGCCTGTGCTCGCGATAACCCTCTCGCCCTTCTACAGCATCATTGGGATTTTTGACACATTCACACACCACCTGTGCTCTTGCTTGTGTACTGTTTTTCTTTAAAAGTGACTCAATTTGTGTTTAATGCTTAAAATGCATTTACAGCAAACCATATATCTTTGTGAGGTGTAAAAAACATTCTCAGTAGCAACCAGGAGAGAAAACAATGAGCTAAACCTCCTGGAAGACAATTACCTGCTGAAGGGGCAGGACCAAATTTAAATCCCACTTGTTCTCCACCCAGTCAGGGGTAGGAGGTGGCAACAAAGCTGAGGAGTTTATGGACACTAACCATTACATCACCGAGACAGGGTGGTAGAGCTCTCAAAGGCTCCCTTTCTTCCCTGTGACCCACTATTGCAAACACTGAGCCTGGGCCTTGGCAATGTTCCCTTAGCAGCATTGGGACCACCTGAAGAAAATGGTACCTCAGTCTGTCCTGAAACTTAGTCATCCCCAGGGCCGTGTTGGAAATCTGCATCACCTGGGGACAAATCTGTTTCACCTGGGGACAAAGAGTTTGTGGGCAGGGGTGATGCAGTTTAGAAAGCCTCTCTCTCTCCCATGGCTCTGTGTGCTTCTCCACGCAGGACTGTGGGTAACGTGGGGGTACTGCCCCCATCTTACACACGCGGAGCTAGAACCTCAGCATGCTCCATTAACAGGGCATCGCATTGACCGTTCCATGTGGAGCCGCAACTGAGACACACTCGCCAAATGGGAGTTCTTTTTCCATATTCCATGTTCCCTCAAATGTTCCAGGATTTAATCAAATCCCTGTGTCTCCAAACTGAGCACAGGGATCATTTCTTGTCCTTCTCTGTGGCTCACGTTCGCCATCCTCCGGCTTCCACAACGCCTGCACACGGGGAAAGTATAATCAAAAGGAAGGGGATGCTAAAAGCAAGATGAAGAAGACAAAGAACAGGCGAGCCAAATCACTGGCTTCCCTTTTCCTAGGAGGCCATGCTAGGGCCCAGGGAAGTCACAAGGAGCCCAGGAAAGCCTGTGGTGTCATACATGGGGGATAAGAACCCTCTAGAAGTTTTCCTGATAGAGAAAGAGACTCCATGAACATGCACATTCTTCCAGTTCAGTCTGTCCCTCTGCCAACTGAGCTTTTAGGATCCTGGATAAAAGCCAGGAGTGGTGATGCTCTCTGATCACTGCATTCAAGTGCCTGAGGAAGGGGAAGTGCAAGCGTGTGCCACACAGAGACCTGTCTCAAAAGGAAAAGGAGAGGGAGACGGAGGAAGGGAGAGAGAGAGAGAGAGAGAGAGAGAGAGAGAGAGAGAGAGAGAGA
>JABTXL010001323.1:8306579-8334209 GCA_025134845.1 Neodon shergylaensis
ACTTAGAGATCCCACAAAGGTGGCCTCTTTTAGATCCAGCACTTTCCTTCAGCCCCCTCCCCTCCTCTTGTTCCCCACCTTCTCCTGCCCCCTCCTCCTCCCATCCTGCTCCTCCTCTTTCCTGACCATGGGGTGGGGGAATGCCAAGTACATCTGCTTGTTCTCACCAACCCATCCTTCACGTGTGTATGCTTCTATTTCTTTTATTAGTGATTTCCTAAGTTAACGAAGCTCTCCTTAGTCCACCGGCTTTGGCAAATGAGCAGCCTAACGTGTAATGCCATTTAATACGTTCAGCGTGGTAGACAATAGTCAACGCTCCTTCACTGGAGGTCTACCGTGTGTGGCAGTCATCTGTGCTCCCAGTTGTTGCAACAGCCTGGGAGACGTTTTGAAATGCTGAGGTTCAGACCTCTTTTCCTAAGAAGCTGGTTAAAATGGGAATTTATGGGGCTCTGAGGTCCTAGGCACTCAAACTGGTTTTGCTCACCCTGAGATTTTGAGTGAGTTTGAGAAGCACTGACTGGATTCTCATCAGGGGCTCTTTATGATGGGTGTTATTCAGGTCTCTATTATGTGAATGGGATAGGGTCTTAGGACAAGAGGGAGTTGGATAGAAAATAGATAGAGAGAGGAAGTATCCACGCCAGGCTATTGACTTGACTCCCAACATGGTTGCTCACTGAACAGATCCTGACGTAGACCTGTGCAATGAAGGAAGCCCAAGGCTGACACAACAGGTCACTAGCAAGGACTTGGTTAGAGAAGAGAACCCACAGTCCAGGAAAAAAGCCCTGGCTACGTCCCTACTGGCCTGTAGGTCAACCTCCCAAGGCCCCGGCAGGAAGCCCTCCAGGCAAGGACTGTATGGGTTCCTCTTCTTCCAGTTCCCCAGGGCTGGGTGGGACAGGATTGGACAGGACCACTGGCCTGGCTGAGGCAGAAGGTAAGGATAATGTGAGAAACGACTGAATTCTGCAATGAAGAAAAGAGAAAAGGCAGAGCTGTGAATAAAATAGCATGGGAAGGAGGGAGGGGATGGCTCTCCTGGCCCCATCCTCCTCCTTAGATCCCACAACCCACAGCCAAGTGGTCTCAGAGATGCAAAATTAGAGGCTGTTATTCCATTAGTGCACGTGACACAGGCTGATTAGAACAAGGGAAGGATTTGGATGACTTAAGGAGCTGCAGACCAGGGAGGGGTAGTGTAGATGAGCAGAGTGGGGGACCCCTGACTGAGCCTCTGGACTTCCCACAGAAACCAGGGGTGCCCAGAACATCCCTGCAGTCACAGGGCTCACCTGCTCCACTTTGATCCCTGACCCAGACTGATTTTCCTCTTCTCTGGGAGGATGTTTGCCTCCTGGACCCAGCATCCACTCTCCTCTATAAAATCACACTGGAGCCTGTCCTGGAACTAGCTCTTGAGGACAGGCTCCAAAACCACAGAGAAACCCTGTCTCGAAAAACAAAAACAAAAACAAAACAAAAAAAACAAAGAAAAACAAAAAAAAATCACACTGGAGCTGCAGGGATGCTTAATAGTCCCCTTCAGAAAGACGCCCCGTCCTGTGTATTCATAAGCACAGAAGACTTTGGGATTCTTATTTCAATGCATCAACTTATGCAGTTTAGCAGGCAAGCAGGGGGCTGAGATTGAGAGTAGACAGGCTAGCGGGGCTCAGAGAAGCGCATCCCAGTTTACAGAGCTGTGTCTTGGAGGCTACAGGAGGGACAGGGCCTCACTTGGGCATCTAAACTATGATCCTCAATGTGTGTGTCGGGTGCTACCTGTGTGGCTGGAGGTGTCTACAGAACTGCAGATTCCAGGGCCTCTCCCCAGCCCTGCTGGAGTTCCGCAGGGAGCCGGCCTCTCTCCTGAAGCTCTGTGGGGTCTTTACCTTTTGACGTGGGATTTTGCTAGTTTCAAAGTCCTGACCCCAAGTGAGCCTCCAGGCTGAGACTGAGGATGACGCCACTGTGCTCAGCTTAGGGATCTGTGTTTTAGCAAGTTTCCACAGACATATTTGGGAAACTCTGATCTGAGACCATAAAAAGTTCGTCACTAATTCCAATGGCCACACTGCCCTAGAGTACTGCAGAGGCCCTGAGGCTCAGCTTCTAACACGCACGTGTGTGCGCGCGCTCGCACACATACACACACACACACACACACGGCATACATTACAACATGAGGGTACCCCCATCACCCCTTTACTGACTCAGAACCTGAGATTTACAAAGGTCAAAGGTCCCAGGCTGTGCTTGTTGGAGATTCTTGTTGACACAAACTAGAGTCATCTGGGAAGATGGAGCTTCCATTAAGGAACTGCCTATATCAGATTGTCCTGTAGGCAAGTCTATAAGGCATTTCTTTTTTATTTTCAAATTAATGATTTACGAGGGTCCATCTCACTGTGGGTGGTGCGATCCACAGACAGGTGATCCTGGGGTATATAAGAAGGTAGCTAAACAAGTCACGTGGAGCAAGCTAGTAAGCGGTGTACCTCCACGGCCTCTGCTTCAGTTCCTGCCTCCAAGGTCCTGCCCTGCCCTCCTTTCATGAGGAACTGTCAAGCTGTAAAATGAAATAAACCTTTTTCTCTCCAAGTTGCCTTTGGTCATTGTGTTTATCAGAGCAGGAGAAAGCACACTGGGGCACAGCTCAAACCTGTCACATCCTTGAAGAAGCCAGGGGGTTTCTGGTTACTCTCTGCCATGAAGTTTGTCCACAACACTTATAACGAACATTATTTTGTTTAGTGAATTTCTCATCTGTCTGGCTACTATACCCCTGACGGTTCTGTTTGTCACCATGATCCTAGCACTGAAATCAATGGGCACTGATGATGATGGTGGAGATGATATGTTTAGGGCTCACACCCAGATTTAACAATTCCAGAGTTGGCTATGGGCCCAGCGGGGTCAGGTTGGGCTGTAGCCACTTCAGTCCGGGCCATACTAGAATCCCTTGGTGGCTCAGCCAGAAGGAACCGGTTTTAAAACTGAGCTCCTACTGTGCAGGTAAAAGATGTGTTCCTGGAGGTGAGTCTGTCTGATTCTGTAGGTGAGGTGATGGACCTCAGAAACTCTAGCCCTACACTGCCCTCTCCCCTCACCTGCCCAGTGCTACACTTCTTCTTTCCCATCATCCCCCAGTGGACTCAGGTCAGCCAACACCCAGCCTGGATTCTGAACCGTTCCCGAGTCAGGCGGGGCGGGTTGGAATGTAGGCAAACAGCCCAGCTGCATCCCTGAGCCAAAGACAATCGCAGCTGAGCCTCATTCTGGGCGAGACTAATATTTATGCTGAGCGTTCAGCGGCTGCGGCAGCTGTTTCACGGTGAGACCCTCAAGCCCGCCCGCCCAGCAGGCTCCAGCTTGGGCCCAGAAAATGGACTTTTAACAGGCAGCAAGTGAACATGTCAGGCCCAATCACTCCACTGTTTGGGAGGGATCTGGGGACGGTGGGGCATGGTGACCTTGTGACACAGCTGCCCTGGCAATCCCAGGCTCCTCCTTGCCATAGCAACCTGCTCAGTCAGGGACCCCTCACATCTAATTTCCATTCCTCTCTGACACCCTGCAAAGGCCATAGGCTATTGTGGCTGGGGGAGTTATGGGGATTGCTCCAATCAAGGCTCAACCAGGCAAGGGGCTGCACCATTGGGAAGGGCACGGAACAGAAGCACTTTGAGTCTCTAACTAGGGACCCTCAGCCAGCTCCAGCCTCCCTTTGCTGCCCTCTTAAGGCATGCATGCGACATCTGGATCACTCCCTCCAGCTGTGGCTGTCTCTGCCTTTCATAGCTTTAACCGTGCTCTGTCCAGCTGCTTCTCTGTGTAAGCTGTGAGTTTCTGGAGGGCAGGAAGGAGCAGTCCCTTCCTACTTCCCCTGGCTAGCCCTGTGGGTCTCCGTTGGATGAACTCAGGGAGAAGCCCTGCCCACTGGGTGGAAAGCCACAGGCCCTGAGAGCTGTCTGCTAACATCAAACGTCACGCAAAAAGCAGAGGTCAGCGGGGTTGAACTCAGTGCTAGAACCTGGAGGCAGGAACTGAAGCAGAGGTCATGGAGGAATGTTGCTTACTGGCTTGATCCACATGGCTCACTCGGGAAGCTTTCTTATACAACCAGGGACCATGTGCCCAGGAATGACACTGCCTACAGCGGCCTGGGCTCTCTCACATAAATTAGCCATTGAGAAATGCCCGTGACAGACATGACAACTGGCCACTCTGCTCTGTGAGCATCCCAAGCAGGCAGCCTCCTATGGAGCAGGAAGTTGGACCTCACCAGGCGCTGTCTTGAACTTGATCTTCAACTGTCCCCAGAAACATGAGGAATGAGTTTCTATTGTTAATAAGACCCCCCCACACACACACTCCTGTGTGGAGTGTTCTGATAGAGCGCCTCCTTCTGAGTGAGGGGGAGAGGTGACGGTGACGTCAAGCTGGGGACTGGAGAGCTAAGTTGAGGAAGTCAGCAGACTCATGAGGCTGACACAAAGACTCCCTCCCTGGACTCCACCAGCAATGTCAGCCATGTCTTCTGAAGACATGTTGAGGCTAAGGAACTCTCTCAGGAACCCTCTCTCTAAACTGAAAACCTAGAGAAAATGAGGCGCACGGGAGAGGGTGTCAGGTCACTTGGGTAAATCAAGCTTATGGCCAACCGTCAGAATATCTGGGGATGATGGGATTTTGTGGCATGTGGAAACCAGACCCAGGGCACAGCTGGGCTTGTAGGCCCCCGGGAGGAGCAGGCTGGTATGAGTGAGCTGGGTGCTCTCTCTTCCCGTAGACTAGCGCGTGCAAAGTGGAAGTGGCTTGGCAGCCCGGTCCCAGCAAAGGGATCACACACGTTCTCCCAAGCTCTCGGCAGAAACAGTGTGCTTGGGTCAGAGCCAGCAGGATGGACACAGCTCACCAGGGAGCTGAGGAAGTTGGCCCAGGCTGCTCATTGTAGACCTGGAATGCAACAGACTTGGAGCAGAGCTGGACAGGGGTTGCTGGATGCTCCTCCTCAGCAGATCCTGAGGAAGGATAGAGGGACAAGGCAAATCTTGGGAGACTTGAGAAGGGAAAGTGTCCCCTCACTCTGGAATCCAGGAGAAAGCATGAAACCCATGATGGCAGAGAAGTGAGAACGGTGGCCCAGCTACCAACTGCTCAAGGACAGTACCACTGTAACTCCTTCCCTTGCTTGCTGAGAAGCCAATATCACTATACACACATCTATGTACACACACTTACAAACACGTGTGTACACTTGTGCTCCATCACTTCCACTTACATGCACAACAATGTTTGTGTACACGCACACACACAATCAACATAGGTAAGCACACATCTTCCCATAGGCAGACCCCTCTGTTCCCACATACACGTGCCCACACCAGTCCACAGCCACATCCTGAAACCCCTGAGCTGGAATTCACTGATTTACACACACGCAGGGAGCTCTCGCTTACAACGCCAGACTTCCCAATTGTGCCCACAGCTTATATTTAAAGCATTTTCCTGGCTCACCAGTGAGAAATGAATTCCTTTTCTCACTTTCCAGATTTTGCTATCATCAACCTGGTGCCAATTTTCATTTTAAAAATGATACCCAAGAAAGAACAAGAACCTAGAAAGAAAATGAATCTCAGACCCGACAGGTGGACCGGCGCCAGAGCCTCCCTCCGGTGCTGCTGGCACCGAACAGCCTGTCTTTGTGGCTACACTCGCAAGGTCATGGGCAGGAGGGAACCTGTGGATAGGCATGCTGCACTAGTGTGGGAATAACTGTCATCAGACACGAAAGGGGGACTGCAGGGGACGTGTGACCTACAGGACACAGATGTAGATGAGCAAGCAGGTGAATGAGGGGGAAGAGAAGAGAGAGCCAGCGAACCAGGTACAGTAACACCCACAGCTCTCGGAGGCTGAGGCAGGAGAATAGCGAGTTCAAAGTCAGTCTGGACTCCGTAGCAAGATCTTATCAAAGAAGCAACAGAGAAACAGAGTGGGACAATACGAGCATCACTAACAGGTACAGGGCCTTTCTGTGATCAGCAATGCTGCTCCCAACGTCACCACCAGCAGGAAGGACCGCCAAGAGAACAGGGTGTTACATGGATTTCCAGAAAGCCCCTGTGGCAGCTTGGACTCCCATCAGGAAGTGGCAGGAAAAGCTGGACAAGGAGAATGGAGTGGCTTCCCGAAACAAAGAGCACTGAAATGAGAGAAATCAGGCTCAGACCTGTCCCTTGTCATCTTGGGTTTTGAATCCTTGTTCCTCAGCGGGTGACCCTATTTGGGGACATTCTGGAAACTTTAGGAAGCAGAGGCTGGCTGATAGAAAGAGATCATCAGGGATGGGTCCCTGCTGTACTCTGTCTCCTGTTACTTGGTGGTGTGAGCAGTCTGCCAAGCAAGCAGACACCCCCATGAACTTCCCGCTCCCCCATCCTTTCCACACAATGGGTTGAGACCCTGTGAGATGAAAGAAACCATCACCTGTAAGCTGTTTGCGTCAAATGTCCTGCCGCAGCAATGAGAAACGTAACTAACACACTAAGGCAGTGCAAACCAAGGACAGCAGATGGGTGGCTTTCAAAACAAGAATTTATTGCCTCCATTCTGGTGGCAGAGAATCTGAAATCAAGGTGCTGTTCTAGCTGGTTCCTTCCAAAAGCCGGGATGGAAGCATGTACTCCAGGCCTTTCTTCTTGGCTTGTCGCCCCACTGTGTGTATCACTACAACACCTGCCCTCTGTGTACACGGGTCTGTATCCGAACAGACCCCACCCCGTATACAGACATGCAGGATGAGCCCACCCCCCAACAACTTTATTTTAGTTTGGTTCCTGCCCCAAATTACCAATCTCCAACAATGTCACATCCCGGAGTTTTGTGAATTAGGATTCCGGCGCAATTTTTTTGTTGCGTGTGTGGGGTGACATTTCAACCCATGACACCCCCAAACCAAATCGTCTTAATAATAGGACTGGCAAGGACCCTGGGTTTGCACTTAGCACCATTTTCTGACCGCCCTTACAAGACAGCAAGGCTCCATGCTGTTTCAAGTTTTTCATTCTAGTCACTCATTTATTGTTCCTGCAAACTCATCTTCCTAGGAGGACAAATGGTTTCATTTGTGCCCCTAATTGAGAATCAACACAGTGCTTTGTGTTGGCTGGGCTCATTAGAGCAAGGCCCGGGCGGGCTCATTTTCACAGAGCTGGTGAGCGGACTCAACCTCTTATGAAAATCAGAGTTTGCAACTTGAAGTGAACAAACACAGTTTTCTCCAAACAGTCTAATAAATTTAGTCTCTGTAACAGATATTCACAGTCTCCAATGTAAAAGTCTACGGTCCTTGGAACTATTAAAATAAACCTTTCAATATTTTAGGAAAGCGCCTCGCCCCCTTAGGAAAGATACTCGGACAGAAAATCAGCTTTACGATGACAAGATACAGAATAAATACAGATTTAACTTGAATTTCATGGTAACTGGTATGTAAATATTTGGAGCACTTCTCTCGTCTGTCTAAATAAAGTCTGATAGCTAATCCTGAGGTTTGCATTTGCAGATTGCTCATGCCCTCTCAAGGTACCTGCTGCTCAGACTTCAAGCCTCCAGCCCTGCTTTTAATCAAGTCTGACAAATGTTTGGAGTTTGTAAGTTCATTTTTTTTTTTCAGTGCCGGGACTCAAACCCAAGGCTCTACTCAGACTAGACAAGTGTTCTACCCATGAGCTATGTCCCCAGCCCCTGGTGTCTCTGCATTTTAACTCTACATAGCTATGGGGAAACACCGAGCATCTTTGTAAGAAGGGATGGTGGGGCACCTCCGGAAGGATGAGGGCTCCAACGCACACTGTCACCATGACCTTGAGTGAATGGCTTGTAGAAACTCCTCTCTGCCTCTGTGTCTATTTTATAAAACACTGAGATCTGCTTCCTTAGAGTTCTGTGAGAATTACGTGAGATAATATGTGGGCGGGAGATACTGTGACGTGCCCCAGCTTCAGAACCAAAATCCCTCCATCCCCAGTGACTGGCCTCTGCCAGGAGACAGTCCTCAGCCATTAGCTACACAAAACAGCTGTGTTCAAGTCACATCTCCTTCCAAAGGAGCCTGTGACAATACTGATCAGTAGAGGGATGTAAGGCCCTGTCCTAACTCAATCTCTTGATAGAGACTGCACCGGTCACAGTTAAGCCATTGCCCCTGCCCAGCCCTGGTACCTATGGATTGCATCCCTGGGCATGGATCTCAAGCCTCCTCCCCTCCTTCATGAACATCCAACAGGTCGGTCATAGACACTGCAAGAACAGGGGATGGTGGTAGGAGCGGGGAGAGAAGTGTGCGGTTCATGATGCCCACTGTCTGTATATTTTCCTCTTGTGCTGAAAGGGAAAGAGAGAGAGAATGGTCTCTGTGGCCTGGGAGCAAGCAGTGGCTGGATCCAAATCTGTCTTAAAGGTAGAAACTTCTGGGAAGGTCTTAGAACAGCGGTTGTCAACGTGCAGGTCACGACCGCTTTGAGTGTCGAATGTCCCCTTCCGCAGGGGTCGCCTAAGACCATCCTGCATAGGAGATATACTGTTATGATTCATAACAGTAGCAAAATTATAGTTCTGAAGTAGCCACAAAAATAATTTTATGGCTGGGGGTCACCACAACGTGAGGAACTGTATTAAAGGGTCGCAGCAGCATTAGGAAGGTTGAGTGGAGAAGGCATAATCAGAGCGTGTGCTCCCTAGCCAGGAGAGCCCTGCCCGACTCCCTGAGGGCAGCTCTGCTCCTCTTTGTCCTGAAATCACCTGGCAGCCAGAGACTGGTGAAAAGGTAAAAAGAAAATGTGTGACATCCTGCCTCTCGCTCTCTCTCTCTTTTTTCCATATTTGTTTATGTGTGTGTGTGTGTGTGTGTGTGTGTGTGTGTGTGTGTGCAAACACATGCTTATGTACTACAAGCAAGTGGAAGTCAGAGGACAGCTGGCAGGAGTCAGTTCTCTCTTTCTACCATGTGGGTTCCAGGGAACAGAGTTTCGGGGATCAAACTCAGGTCATCAGACTTGGCAGCAAGCGCCTGGACCCTCTGAGCCATCTCGTCGCCCCCCCCCCCCGAAGTCTTCTCATTTAATATGAACTTCTCAGATTACTTCTGCTCCTGCAGTTCAGTGCTGTCCTAGAACAAGAGCAGCTTAGATAAAGTGGAGAAGCAAAATTTAGAGCAGATGTCAGGAACAGCTCCTAGCCATAGGGGCCTGGGGCGGGATGGGAGTCTTCCATTAGAACTTTCAAAGGCATGGTTTTTAAGGTTGTTCTGTATTATTGTGTGTGGGAATGAATAAATATGGAAAACCAGCAAGGGATCAAGAGAGATCCACTTCTGCACTGATACAGAGACACTAACAAGCAGGATGTTAAAGAAGATGTTAGGTGATTTGTTTGGACTGGAGTTTGTAGGAGAAAAGAACTGTCTTAAGAGGAAGTCAGGGAATTATGGATCCTGCCCCAGAATCCCACACCAAAGAGTTTAAATTTCACTCGGAAGATGACGGTGTGTCCGCAAGCTCTCCGAAACAGAATGTGTCACTTGGGTGTTGGTAGGGGAGATGAAGGGACAACCTCATCTTGTGACAAGGATGTCTTTATTGGTTGGACTGGCCCACTAGAAGATAAAGACCAATGTCTTCTCTTCTACAGGAAAGTCAGAAGACAAACACAGGTTTAGAAAAGCCAGAAGGCTCCCAGTTGGAGGAAGGCGAGAAGCTGAAGCTGCTTCCCCCAAGCAGCTGTGGTGTACGAGCGCTTGGATTTGGTTTGATTATTTAACTAGAATGTGCTTTCTCTCTGTCTGTCCTTGTTTTATGTCAACATCTGAGGTGGCCGCAACAGTATCCAAATTACCCAGGGACTTGCTCAGCAAACAGCAGACGCTCAGCCACGAGCCACAGCTGGAAAGCCCATTTCGCTATGGAATTCTCAGCTGTCAAGGGATCAAGATGTTCGACGACGATGGGGCACGGGTGTTGAAAAGATGCCAGATTTTTACAAAGACATGCCAAGTCTTGGAGGGGGTTCCTTAGGAACCACTCTGGGATTCATGCTGGAAAGTGTCCTGCACAAGATTCTTATGAGAAAGTGGGGAAGACAGAGTTGGCTAGAGGGAGGAGCCGACCCTCAATGTAGCAGCCACTGAGGTCTCGGCTAGTCCTAAGAGAATTGGGGAGGCTCCGAACAGAGACAAGGAGGCCCTTATTACCACTGAGTCAGACATCACTCACCACAGTCTTACATCTAGGAACTACAAGTGTCTACTAGCTGACAGCAATGTCCACCGAGTAATCATTTCGCTACCAAGAAATGGGCCCATGCTTGGAGAGGGGACCTGGACAGAGACACCTGTCATAGCTAGCTTCAATTATCAGCTTGACACAAATTACCTAGAAAGAGAGAACCTTAACTGCAGAGTTTCCTCTATCAGCATGGCCAGTTGTCACCTCTATGAGGACATTTCTAAGCGACTAATGGGTGTGAGAGGGCCCAGGTCACTGTAGGCAGTGCCGTCCCTGGGCTCATGGTCTTGGGTTGTGTAAGAAAGTTACCTGAGTGTCTTCGTTTGGGATTTCTTGCTGTGAAGAGACACCGTGACTGTGGCAACTCTGATAAATGAGAAGATTTATTGAGGGGCTCGCTTACAGTTTCAGAGGTGCCGTCCATTACCATCATGGCAGGGAGCGCGCGGCGCATACACAGATATGGTGCTGGAGCTGAGAGTGCTGTGTCTTGCAGGCAACAGGAAGTCGACTGACTGTCACACTGAGTGAAGCTTGAGAAAGAGACCTCAAAGCCCACCCCACAGTGACACGCTTCCTCCAACAGGGCTACACCTCCTCATAGTGCCACTCCCTTTGGGGAGCACTGGAACAGTCTTGAGTTCCTGACTTGGCTTCCCTTGGTAATGGATTCTAAGCTAGAAGCCAAGTTAACCCTTTCCTCCCCGCAAGCTGTTGTTGGTCAGTGTTTTATTGTAGCAATAGAGAAGCAAACCAAGTTAAAAATCCGAGTCAGCCTCCTGACCCAGGAATGGAATCCTCAGAGCATTCAGACTGTGCGACCAGTGCTAGATTCTAGGGCAGACCCATGCAGGAAAGAACACGGACACATCTGGGGTGGCTCCAGGGACTTGGACCTGACTTGAGTGGCAAAGGAATGAAGGAAAGACAAACACAGAGTCAGAAAAGCTGAGGTTGGATGATCTGAGCTCCCACTGGGAGAAACCTCAGCATCCTGGAAGTGCAGTGATTTTTAGATAAAGTTAAACTGGGAAGTAGGGTTATGACATATAACTGAACAAGGGGGAGGGGTTAGTACTGCAGACTAACAAAGGAGGCGGGGTTATTAATGCAGATAAATAAAGGGGCAGGGCTATGACATGCAGATAAACAAAGGTAGGGTTACTTTGTACAGATAGACAAGGAGGTAGGGTTTTCTGTATACAACCGGATCATAGGGAAAGGTTCAGCTAATCTCAGTAGGAACAGTGTCTGTAGGGGAGCAGTCTTCAGGCCATAAATATCCAGGAGGAGAAAGCTATAGTGGAGACTTTCTGCACACACTCTCAATATCCACCAATGGTCCAGAGGAAAGCGTGGCCATTCCCCTCTGAGCCCCAGCCCTGGGGAGAAGGTGTTACCATTTTCTCCATGGATCTGGGGCTTGGAAGTCCTGGACAACATGTTTTTGTCTCCTGCCAACAATACACATTCAGATTTCACGCACTTAGGGCTTTCTCCATGCAACACCTAGTTCCTTTCACTAAGTTTGGCCTCTGACATCTTCTGGGTCAGGAAAAGGCATCCAAAAGTGAGGAGCTGGCTGCCTGTTAGATAGCGGTGTCTGGAGTTTGGGAGCAGCCACAAAGGCTCTCTACGGCTAACCACGCTGTAAAGAAGACAGCCAAAGTAACCCCTGCAGACACATGGTTTTAGTAAGGGTATCACCACACCATTGTCAAAGGCTTCCTGGAAAGCTTTCTCCCAGGCAAGCTTGAACTAGCTGTTGTGTAGAGAACTCTGGGTAGAAAAAGGACAGTTGTCAGCCATATGTTGAGGAAGCAGGATGGGCAGAACCGAGTAAAACTAACTGAGCCGAGTAAAAGAACAGAGACTAAGAGATACGGGTTAATTTAAGATTTAAGAACTACTTAGGGGCCGGGAAGTGGTGGCGCACGCCTTTAATCCCAGCACTCGGGAGGCAGAGGCAGGCGGATCTCTGTGAGTTCGAGGCCAGCCTGGTCTAGGAGAGCTAGTTCCAGGACAGGAACCAAAAGCTACAGAGAAACCCTGTCTTGGAGAAAAAAAAAAAAAAACTAGTTAGGAACAAGCCTAAGCTAAGGCTGAGCTTTTTTTTTTTTTTTTTTTTTTTTTGGTTTTTCCAGACAGGGTTTCTCTTTGGTTTTGGAGCCTGTCCTGGAACTAGCTCTGTAGACCAGGCTGGTCTCAAACTCACAGAGATCCTCCTGCCTCTGCCTCCCGAGTGCTGGGATTAAAGGCGTGCGCCACCATCGCCCGGCAAGGCTGAGCTTTTCTAAGTAGTAATAAATCTCTGTGTCGTTTTGTGTGAGCTGGCAACCTAAAGAAAAATCCGTGTACAAAGACCATTTTATATTGTAACTCCAGGAGGGCTGGAGGTAACACGTTAGTGAGAATCAGCTCCACATGGTGAGGGTTCTGACTGGTTCTCAGTCACTGCATCCTAAGGACAGACGTGTTTCTAACCACATGCGCGCGTGTACACGCACACACACAGACACGCACACCTCCACCTTCACAATCAGTTCCCAGAGGGAGACCAAAGTGAGGTCTCAAGGAAGGTGGAGAGGTTGGGGAAGTGGCTTAGTCCGTAAAGTGTTTGCCATCCAATCTTAAGGACTTGAGTTCAATGCCCGATACACACATAAAAAGCTTGCTGTAGTAGCTTGTGATTGTAATACAGTGCTGGGAACACAGAGGGTGAGAAGCGAGGCTCCTAGGACTCACTGACCAGCCAAACCAATAATAATAATAATAATAATAATAAGGTGGACAGCACCTGAGGAATGACACCTTAGATTGACCTGTGGCCTACACACACACACACACACACACACACACACACACACACACACACACAAAGGAAGGTGGGAAACAGAAGTGAACAGAAGGCTCAGAAGGACAAGGAAAGCTCACATCTATCAGGAGACACAAATACAGCCCCCTCAACTTACTCCAGTGCCTAGAGATTCCTAAGGAACCAGAGAGGTCAACTAATGACGGATATGAATCATTTATGGGTCCGCTGAGACAAGGGTGGAAAAAGAATGATTCTCTGCCATTTTCTCCCCTCTAGAACCCAAAGAACATACTATACGGACACCTAGTGCATATTCCCTGTGTAGCTCCACTCAGCTTCCAAGAGCTCTTCTGGGCTGGATCTAGGGACTGTGGAGTCTTGCACCCCATCCCTTCCCATTTATGCCCAACCCTGTGCTTTTCTGTCCTGACAGGTTTCCTATTGCTTTTGTAATATGGACAGATGACCTGCTGTGAAGAGGCTCTCATCATGAGACTCCTGCATAATCCTCACACTAGTGCTGAAGCTGAAAGCAGAACCACCCCTGGTGAGGACCCTGGGATCCCTCAGTTCACCTGTCCCAGCAGCCGACTGGCACTCAGTGTGGCAGGATGCACCTGGTCCCACGGTCCTGCTTCCTCCTTGCTGTTGCCACCTCTGTCTTATCGGTTCCAGGGCTCCAGGGTCCGTGCCTGAAGCCAAGTAAGGCAGAAAAGGCACAGGCATTGGCAGCAGACATACAAGGGTTTGAACCCTGGCTCTGCCTATGACTAGGCTACATGATCTAGATAAATGGCCTTGTCTCCTCAGCTGGCCGGAACTCAATAGTCCTAACTGTGAATCAGGGCGCGTTGCTACTCTGGCCTGCTGAAGTTTCCATCTGGAATATCCCCTAAATGCCATATGCTAAAGGTTTGGTCCCCCAGATGGTTCTTTTGAAAGGTAAGGGGCCTCTAAGAAGTGGGGTTTAGTGAGAGGTCTCTAGGCCCTTGGGGATGAGTGGGCCTCTGGAGGAGACTGCTCAATTCATCCCAACCCCACCCCCTTTCTCTTTTTGTTTCCTGGTTGATGAGTGAAGTATGCTGACTTTGTCACATGCTCCTGTCATGATAAGCTGCCTCACCGTGGGACCAAAGCAATTGACCCCATGGCTGGACTTTCCATGGGCTGGACTTTCCAAAACCGTGATTCTAAGGAAGTCTTTTGCTCTTTTTAAGTTGATTATGCTATGGTTTTCTTTAAGGAGATGAACAACTGACTAACACAATCTCAATGAATAACCAAAAGGAGATGGCTTCGTGTTTTGCAGCTCCTTGCACCAAATCATGATCCATCGCAGAGAAGCCCAGGGACCTAGAGCTGCCATGCCATTTGTACAGCCGGCAGGCACACAAGCTGGACTTCACACTCAGGTCTCCCGACTCCGTGTTCGGGGCTACTTATTCCTCCCTCCATCTCTTTCAAACCGGGTTGAGCAGCTAACAGCCCAACTGCGACAGAGGCCACCAGACAAGAGAACTTGCACTTGTTTGTAAAACATCCAAGCCCCACCTTTTAATACCTCCCCACCCTGCTGCCAAGCTCAGGGGAAAGGACCGAGCTCAGCAAACACAGCTTTCTGGCATTCCCCCGAGGCTGCTGGCCCTCAGCCACAAGCAAAACACTGCCAGGGGACTTGGGAAATCTCTTGCAATTGAGCATTTAGGAAATGCCCATTGCTGCCCTCCAGTGTTCCCTGTTAAGAAGGTCAGCCTCTCCCAGGCTTGGCATCTATGGTCCAATAGGAAAAAGAAAATAGATGTGGGGGACAAAGAAAGACCAACCAAAGCTTTAATTTTTTTTTTACACTGAATTGTATTGTACCACGGTTTTCTCTGTGTGTGAGGCTTAAAGCCAGCCAGTGCTGTCCTCCAGTGGTGGATTTTATATCACACCCATTTGTCACATGGCAATTTGAATTTAGATGTTAAACGAAAGTTGGTCTCATATTCCAAGCACTCCGTGGCCACAGTGGTTGCCATATTGGCCATCGCAACTTGAGACTGCTTCTCTGAAACACTGGAGCATGGAGAGATGTGTTCTCAAGATCAACACAGCTAAAAATAAAATGTTACAACTCATATTTGTTTCCCTGCATGGTCAACAGACATTCCCCATCCATCCCAAGGTCTTTAGCACCCTACAGCATTGAGCGGGCCCCCAGACCCTATCCAAATAGGAGCTAAGGTGTCTGTTGCCTATGACTACGCCATGGTCAAAGGCAGAATAAACATGGAGGTATGACCTGTGCTCTTTATCTTCCATCATTTCTCCGCCTAGCTGTCTTTTGTTAGCCGAGATCCTGGAGTGGACAGAGATGGAGCCCAACAGATGCCTATAGGATGTAGATGCAGTTTAGGAGAATCCTCACTCTGGTTGTTGTTTTGGTTTGTTTCCTTGAGACTGGCTCTTGTTATATAGCCCAGGCTGGCCTTTGATTTGCCTACCTCAGTCTCCTGGGTTCTGAGACTATAGGCATGCGCCATCATGGCCAGCTAGGAAAGAATGTTTTATGACAACATACAAATTAAATGCATGCTTATGTTCTTGAATGCGCATACTAGAGCACACACACACACACATACATGAAGATAAAAGCATTTAAGGACACCATGCTTGTTGATACTGACAGACAGTACTACACTCAGACCTTCTCAGGAAGACAGCTAAGAATGTGTCCCCCAACATGCTCCCATAGAGCTGCCTATCTTAAGGTTCTGGCTTTTCAGATTCGTCTCTGTCAACTCTCCCAGTTCCATAAGCATCCGTGAAGGCCGGTTGGAGACAAAGAAGCAGCCTCATAACTGGCTGACAGCCAAGGGATGCAGGTGGAGAGAAAGCGAGGCAAGACCACCCAGTGCTAAAAGGTGGCCAACACACGTCAGCAGCAGTAAAACCGGAGAAGCAAGCACACCACATGGCCAGGGTTGTACCCAGGCTAAAGCTGCCGGAGTTACCTTGGGGCCTCCCAAGGTAGTGTAAGATCCCCCCTCCAGCACTATCACAAGCCCAGGTCAAATACTCCATGCCTCAGCAGCCAAACAGTGGCCCAGAGACAGAGGGGAGCAGGACAGATGGCCAGGACCACAGCACAATAGGACACAGCAGGCACAGAACAGAAGCCCTGAGTGGAGAAAATGCTCTGTCTATAATTGTCCCAAACAGGGGAGAAAAAACAAGTGCAAACAAAAAGATAGGTAAACAGAAGGTGACAGATTGCATTGTATACCGTACATAATAGAGTGTTTCCCGGCAAGTTAAAAATCCATACAATAACTGCAAATGAATCTCGCAGGCGTAATGTTGAGCAAAAGAACCTGTATGCAGAGGACATGCGCCTGAGGACTGTTTATAAACAGCTCCAAAACTTGTTCGAGGAATCCGTATGACCAGTCTCTCAATGCTCACCTCTGGCAGCCTAAGTGCGGATATGGACTTGACAGGGACGTCAGGAAACTTCTGGGTGACTAGAAACGTATTTTTTCCATTGAACCATATATTTAAGTTGCGTGAATTCACAGTGTACGTGTCATTCTGCAACGATGTCTTTTTTTTTTTTTTAAAATAAAAGGGGGGGCAGGTTAACTATTTGAACCAAATGTGGAGTGCACCTACTGAGCTTGGCCTGAAGGGGGCACCTTTTCAATTGTGTGGTCCCATCCTGTTCTCCACCCCCACCCCACCTCACCCTGCTGTAATCTTTTCCCCAAGAAGCTACAAAACTGCCAGAGTAGGCCTCACAAAGTGGAACTTGTAGGAAATGTTCCAAGACAAGAAAAACCTCACCCTGCTAGCGAGAGCTCTTAGTCTCGTGTACCACAACCCCATCCATGTCTCAAGGCCACCAGAGACACACTTAAAGGGATGCAAGGAGGCAATGCAGGCAGGGCAGGATGCACGCCCTAATCCTTCCAAACCACTCCTCTGTTCACACAAGAGTATGCAAGTAGAACCTGCCGTAAAACCCCTTGAAGGTTACCATCCCTCATTCCCCCAAACCCTAATGCACCATCTCCAATTGCTGAGCTCCCATGGGGGTGGGGATCTCTTGGTTCTGGAGGTTCTGGGAAAACATTTTCATGGGTAGAAGGGCGTTAGATCTGCAAGCGATGCTCCCAGATTTGCACAGGGGACAGATCACTACGGCAACCAGACTGGACTCTGGGGAGTTATAGGGCAGCTGAGCTTAGCTTCAAGCATGGAATGAAAAACGAAAGGAAATTTATGCTCTGGCAATGCTGAAGCATGCATGGACAGCCCGTAATGGCGGCTCTGTCGAACTTGTCCGTATTGGGTGTCATGGTCTAAGTAGGTGAGGATGACCGACCATGGGGCCTCAAGAGTGGCCTGTGCCATAAAGAAACCCCATGAGGGAGGTGGAGGCTGGAAGTGGAGAAGGAGGCCTGAAGATGTTGAGCAGAAGGTGACAGTTGGGAAGCAGAAGCTGAACAGTGGAACGGCTCCATGTACGAAACCCTGAGAACATGGACCAGGAAACAGATTTGATCCATAAATGGAGGGTCCATTTTGGAAGTATGGGGAATGCTGGGAACTAAATGGGTCTGAAATCGAAAAAGAAAAAACTCAATTTGATTTCTGAGTATCAATTAAAATGCAGAAAGAGTGAGGCAAAATAATTATCACTGGCAGCCAAACCTGACTGGTGTGAGTGTTGGGAAAGGAGCTAGAACTATGTGTTAGCTAGGATAAGTAGTGCTAGCTGCAATAACACCCAGCCCCCAAAAGCTTAGTCACTTAAGAAAACAGAGACTTATTACTGGCTCATCTTACAAACCCCTATTTTCTTCAGTGACCAAGCTTTGGGGACTGAGTGTTATGGCCGCTAATGTGACTTATCCTAGCTAACACACAGTTCTAGACCACAGACACACGCATTTGGAAGAGGGAGACAGGGCAGTTAGAGTCAAGGAAGGAGATGCTAGGCATGAGAAGCGAAGCAGGGAGGCACGTAGCTGCCAGCTTTGAAGATGGAAGGAACCATAAGGCAAGGGATGCAGATGGCTTATGTGACAGCTAATGGCCAACTTCACATGGTCTAGAATTACCCAGGGGACAAATGTCTAGACGTGTTTGTTTGGGAGGGTCTTGATTTGGGTTAATCGAAGTAGAAAGTTCCATCCTACATGAACGTGGCACCATTCCATGGGCTGGGCTCCCAGACTGAAGAAAAAGAAGAGAGTGGGGTTTGCACCAGCATTTGTCTCTCTTTGCCTCCTGACGCCTACAGAAGTGACCAGCTCCTGCCTCCCACAGCTGTGCCTTCCACATCGTGATGGGCTGCACCCTCAAACTCTGAGACAGAATAAGCCCTCTCCTCCTTCAGGTCCCTTTATTGGCTATTTGCCACAGCAATGAGAAAATCAGCTAACGCAGCACCTACACTCGGGAAAGGGCAAGGAGCTGTTCGAAACTGAGGACTGCGTTTTGCACACGTGTTCCCCAGAGTACGGTCTTACTTCAGGGGCTTTGGAACCTTTAAAAGGTGGGTGCTGGTTTGAGAAGTACATCACTAGAAATAGACCCTTGAAGGTAACAACCCAGGCCCAGTTCCAAGCCTGCTTTCTGCTTCCTGGTCTGCCACCTTGTGGGGGACTTCTGAGACTAAGAATCAGGAGCAGGTGCAAGTCAGGGGATCCAGGGATTCAGGGATAACAATGGATCCTCAGTGATGGCTCCAATAGAGTTGGTCATAGAACACGGTATACTAAGGAAAGGCAAACCGCAGGTCTTGTGGGTAACCCCCAAACCCCTTGATGCAGCCCCAGAATAGCAGCAACCCTTATTCAGTGCCCTCTATGTTCTGAAAGCCTTGAGGACAGTGTCTACTTTAACTCTGACATGTGGTCGTTCTCAGAACTACCACGTGCCAGGGCAGTGACCATGGACCACACTGTCCCAGAATCTTGTACAATGAGTACCTGAAGGAAGGGTATTTTGTTCCGGGTGCTCAAACAGAGGCATAGAGCTTAATTTACCTGCCCATAAACACCCAAGCCTGGACTCACACTAAAGCTGGTGATGAGAAAGCAAGGCCTGAAGAGGACCAGGCCTCCTGTAAGCTGCCCTGGTGGTGTCGGCAACAGAGAGTTCCAGGAAGACTTTAGAGCCTCCTCTTGTCCCCAAACCCGCCACAGACTAAGTAGCCCTGTGAGCTCTCTGCAGCCATAGCCTATCCGGCAGCTAATAAGGGGCTGGGGTGGGATCAGAGGCTCAGGTGGGAAGATGGAATTGACTGTCCGACTTCAGCCTCCCCAGCAGTCACCTGTCCAGCCACTCCAAGACAATTCTCCCTAGTGTTTATCACCTTTGCAAGTATTTATTAGCCATTTCCTCACCAAGTTTATGCCAAATCGATGTTGGAATAACAGCTCGGCTGCAAAGATTGATTTCTTGTGTTTAAGATGAAACTCGTTTACTTTGGAAGCCCGGAGCAAAAGTCTCACCCTGTCTGACAAGAGAATGCTTAGCTCAAGGATTCCTGGGAAGCCTTCCAAAGCCGGAGCCCTGGGAGGCAAATAGCCTTGGCCTTCAAATCCGGGGCCTGGGAACTGGCGCCATCTGCGCCAAGAGGGACCAGGATGGAGGACCATGGCCACTGAGAATTTCCCATATGCAGAAGGTAACACTGGACACTGCCCGAGCAAGTTGCCTCCTGCCCACCCCTTCCTTACTAAATGAGAAAACTGAGGCACAGAAAGGCTAACTTGATAGCTTGAGTTGGTCTTCCTCTATGTAGAGGAGACTTCTCTGCATCTAGTGGTTATGGTTCTCTAACCCCAAAGTAAATCCTCCCAGTTCTGAAACCACAGCCCAAAGTGAACCGTGGGTCGGGGCATGTGACCCCATTTAGAACAGCATGGGGTCTTCAATCTTACTATGAGCAAATGAACATCCAGGTCAGGTAAAAGGCCCGATCCCTACATCATAAACACAAATGAACAATAATGCCAAAGCCATTGATGATGAGCTGCAGAGTGAACCCTAAATATTTGTGTGACATCTGACCTAGGCCCCAGGACTCAGGAGTAAATTTGTATCATAGGAGAAATCCAAAGGAGCATAGCTGATGTACTCTTTTCCTCCGTCACATGTCCTGTTCTCCCACATCACAAGGACTTTGATAACTGCCCAAGGGGCTGGGGAGATGGTTCAGGCAGTAAAGAGCTTGCCATGCAAGCCTGAAGTCCTGAGATGGGATCCTCAAACCACACATAAGAAACTGGGTACAGTGGAGTGTGCCTGTCATCCCGTCCTGGGCAGAAGAGACAGAATGATCCGACCCTAGATCTCACTGCCCAGCCGATCTAACCTAATCCGTGAGCTCCAGGATGAACGAGAAACCCTGTCTCAAAAAATACAGGGAAGAACGAGGAAGACACCCAACATTAGCCTCCGGCTCCCATGTACATGTGTACCAAATAATAACCGTGCATACACATAGCACACACAGCGGTAGGGGCAGTTCTGGTAGTACTACCGAACTGCAGAGGACAAGTGGCCTTAGCTATTTTCCCAGGACCCATCTCTGATGCCGGCAGGGTCTTCCAGCTGCACCTTGAGCAGTCCCTGAGATGACGGAGCCACTACCATCCCTACTCCACCCTAAATGAAGCTTCCTGCAACCATGCCCCGTGCATTCCCTGCTAGCTCAGAAAGGATTGAACTCAGTGCTCTAGGTCAGGCTCTGGCTGGGTCATAGTTAGCAGACCCTAAAGAGGCCTTGTTCCCATTTATGCTCTGTCACCTTGATGATCTTAGGCAAGCTCTGAAACCTGTAGGAGAGTCTATGCCCCCATTGTTGAATGATGCATGATGGTAACACTAAGGACTGGAAATGGAGCTCAATCATGGAGCACTTGCCTAGCAAGCGCAAGGCCCAGAACTCAGTCTCCATGGTGCAAGGAAATATTCAAGTAAATAGTACCGAGCTCTGCTCTTGACTTTGCAATTTAAGCCCAAGTTTGGGGTCTTCAGTTCACATTTGTGATGTACATAATTCTTTGAACTATTTTTTTTTTGCCTTTGGGTCCATCACTAAATCTATTCTCATCCCACCTGGGTTCACATGCCCTATCAACTGGATCGGTGGACAGGAGGGATTTTCTCAGTCTACCTAAAAGGACTCTTGGCATATCCGTGTGGAACAGCACTGGGGACTTTCTTCCTGGTCAATGTTTGCCAAACTGTGTTCTCTGGAATTTTTGCCTTCCTTGAAGTAGTGGGTGTGTTTGGGGCTAAAGGACCAGAGATGAGCGGCTGAAATAACATTCATATTAGCAAACAAAGGCACAATTCTACTAGGGACTTCCAGGCTTTCCCTTCAGCAACACGGACTCTCAAATCTGGTCTATCCACGCAGAGCTATTTTAATGAAAGAATCACCTCTACCCTTGCCCCTCCCCAAGCTCACAACACATCCTTTCTCCTGAACCGGCCTTCTTCCCCATCCTGCTAGTGAGACCCTGGAGCAGCCCAGCCCTGAAGTCCTTTCTGGGCTTTTATCTGGCCCAAGCAGAGACTATTGGTATGAGAAGCAGCCACTAACTCTGATTCATCACTGAGAGGCCCTGTTAAGACCCTGGGCCTTAGGAGGTGGTTCCTTCCATGGCCAAACCACTGCTCCTACTGCTTCTGGCCCAGGCAGAAGCCCTTTCTGATCAGAACAGGTTGCTGATCCTTGGGGCACTAAACACCTGGAATAATCCACGCACCTCCCCAGATGTGTGAAAGGCAGCTCCTTCCTCATGCTGCTGTTTGTCAAGGGAATGTCTGTTAGCCCCGAGGGTGCGCAGAGCTGTCCTGCCTGGAACCCAGCCTCTCCTGTTTGCGTCTCTTCTTGGGGTGGGGGGTGGGGGTCAGTGAGCCTCCATTTCCAGTTAAGTTTAGTTTTTCTGAGACAGGGTCTCAAATAGAGGGACCACACTAACCTGTACAACTCGCTACGTGGCCAAGAATGGCCTTGCACTTCAAATCCCCCTGCCCCTACCTCACCAGTGACAGGGTTTTAGTCGAGCACCACCAAAGTTAGGTTTACACAGTGCGCAGTGGGGATCAACCTAGGGCTTCCTGCATTCTAAGCAAGTATTCTACCGACTAAGAACACCATTCCCATCACAAGTCATTAAACCCGTTCACTCTTTCTCAAAGGACGCCTTTTGTACACTAAACGCCACTCGGAAACGTTTATCTCAACATTGGCCGCTAGGTGGCAACGTCAAATACTTTTCCTCTCCACCACGAACTCCTGCGGGATCTCACAGGGTTTCGTGGCAACTAAAGGGATAGCAAGACTGGGAAGGTCAACATATAGGACTCTTGCTCCTTCCTCTGTCGTGCCTTACTTCACTAAGAGATGTTCTCCACTAAGGCAATAACCCTGGAGCCTTCTCTTCCTACACACTGATCCACCTGAGGGTGGACACTCAGACTTCCAGAAGCCTTAAAACTAATGAAGACCAGCTCTCCCAGGCCAATTAGGTCAGACCGTCTAGATAAGCTTCCCCCTTCCTAGTGCTGAGAGCAGGTGTCCCCTGACAATTCCACTGCAGCCCAAGGTGAGTCACTAAGTTCCTGGAACCCTGGTGCCCAAGCCTAGAGGGCCTGCACGATTTACTAAGGTTGCTGTCCAAACCGGCCTTCAAGAACCGCCTTAGTGAGAGGGAAAGTTCTTGAAGACAGCTTTCCAGGTGCTGGGCTTCCCCAAGGGTGGGGGATGGGGGCTGTGTGGTTTTATTTCTACTTTTTTCTATTGCAGCTCCTGCATGTCGCAACAGTTCAAGCGAATTCTGATGGTAACCAGGCATTTAGGGCAAATTACAGGTCGGCCATCAAATCAGCTTCAGCTCTAAACCTGGAGAAACAAAATCATGGCAGCTCAGGTGATTCCCACTGAGAACAGACCTCCTCCTACAGCCTTCCCTCGTTTCCTTGGACTAATGGCTTCTTCAGTCGGCTACTATAACCTAAACTATGGAATCTTGGCATTTGAGAGATGACAAGGTCTCTCCATCTGCTCCCTGAGTGGTCATGTGACCCGCAACCTGATGACGCAAGGCTATAATCCCAAGACTTGGGAGGTAGAGGAGGAAGGATCAAGAATTAAAACCAGCCTGGGCTACATAGGGAAATCCTGCCTCAAACAAGAAGAAATATTCTCCTTACGTGTGGAGTAAAAGAGACCATTGTCTCAGGAGCTGTAGAGACACAGGAAGGAAGGCCCTGCAGGTCCTCTCAGTTCATCACCCTTGGCTTACAACTCCTTTGTCCATCCCAGTTCCCACAGCTACCCACACCCTGGCAAATAGCAGCATAAAATACTCTAGTTCCCCTATGTCTTTGATTATTCTTGTTTGTAATAATGTAAAAATTACAGTAAATAAACTTATGTGTTCATCTCTTTGTTGTGGCTCTTATAGGAGCCACAAACCTAAAATGGAAATATTTTCAAAAATTTAAATAATTTGAAATAACAAATATTTATTTTTCCTCTTAATATCAAAATACAGCCAAAATAGATAAATTAGACTTTATTAAAAGTAAAAAAGCCTTTGTATTCAGAGACACCATCAATAAAAACAAAAAGTTGGGAGTTTGGTTGAAAGTATTTGTAATCATATATTAGATGATAGACTTCCATCCAGGACACTTAAAAACAAAAACAAAACTTTTTTCCCCAGTGCTAGTAATTGAATTAAGGCTTCATGCGTGCTAGCTAGGCAAGCACTCTACCACAGAGTTACCTTCCCAGCCCCTAGGAGCCCTTAACATCCAGCACCAAGAAGACAAACAACCAACTAAAATTCTGAATGACTAATGACTTGAGCAGACTTTTCCCCAGAGCAGCTATACTTGTGGCCCACACATATGGACGGCCCCTGTGGAGATGCAAATCGAAAGCACAACGAAGCAAGACTCCACACCCACCAGGAATAGTCCAAGCCAAAAGACAGGTAGCAACATACATTAGCAAAGAGACACAGAGAAGCCGTGGAACACTCCCTCTCCTTTGGAGAAAAGGCTTGACAAATCCTACAGAGATTCAAGATGGGGTCGTCAGTTCTGTGATTTGGTAGCCCCATTCTTAGATCTATACTCCTGGGAGAATTAAAAATGGCCACATGAAACGCTGTACAGCCATGTTCACGGCAGGCGGATTTATAATGGCGAAAGGGCAGCCATGACCCAGATGTCCATCAGCTGATGAATAGATCGACCAAACATGGTAGAACATACAGTGAACATGTGTCAGCCATAAACATGTCAGGAATCTGATGCATGTTACATCATGCATGGTTCTTGAAAACGCGGTACGGAGTGAAAGAAGTCCGTCGCAAAAAGTCACCTCATAGAGCTGGAGAAATGGCTCAGTGGTTAAGAGCACTGACTGCTCTTCTAGAGGACCTGGGTTCAATTCCCAGCACCCACATGGCAGCTCACTCTATAAATCCAGTTCTAGGGGGTCTGACACCTTCATACCAATTCAAATAAAATAAAGTTAAATAAACTATATTTAAAAAGTCACCTCATAAACATGACTCCATTTGTGTAAAAACCCATTGTGACAGAAAGATTATCACCAGGGGCTGGGGTAAAGGGGCAAAAATGGGAGCCAGTGCTAAGGGTTTTCTTCAGGAAACAATGCCAATACTCTTGAGTTAAGTACTGGGGATCAGTATATGATTTGAGAGTGCATGCGCGCGCACGCGCGCACACACACACACATACGGGAGGGAGGAAGGGAAGGTAGGAGGGAGGGAGGGAGGGAGAGAGTTGGAGAGGCTAGGAGTGGAATTCCAGGCAGTGGGCAGTGGAAGTGGCCTGCGCAAACGCCCTGTGACCTAAGAGCATTGTGCTTTTTGGGAAAGCACTACTGTAAGAGATAATGTCTCTTACCCAGGCAGGGGAATCCCAGAGGAAGCCAGATCTCAGATAGGGCGTGGAGAAGGGGAGCAGAAATAATACCACCCTGAGGAGCGTCTGCCCAGACCAAAGACCCCTGCTTCCTTTTCAGCTGGCATGACTATCCCCCAAGGAAGCTGGGTCCTCCCACAGCATTTCTGTCTGTCCACCTTGCCTTCTCCATTCATGCTGTGTCAAGGGTCCCCCTTCCCACCCCCCCACACATAACTTTGTTGTCTGCGGTCTCCTCTAGCCTTGGTGACAGTTACAGGAAAGACAGGCCAGGGAGGAGAGCGCCTTCCTCACAGTTTATGGAGTTCTTAGAAAACTGTTACTCACTGAGTTGCCTGGGCGGTCTAGAGTAGGTCATTCCACAAAGCAGACTGAGGTAAAGATGCTATGCAGCACCAGGGGCAGATCCTGAAATGCAGAGGACCCCGGGTCTGCTGCTCTCTTTTACTGAGCCCCTCTGCCCTGGAGAAATCCGCTCATTAACTTAGTACAAGTTCATGGAAACCAAGCCCGCAATATAGGAAGAGAGGAACTATTTCTGTTTCCCCGACAGTATCAGTGGGTATCAGTGCAGGTCCTCAAGAACCATGCCAGCCTGGGGATTTAGTTCCATCCAATCTGGGCTCTCGGTAGCAGCTGCCCTTGCAGAAGGAGATCACACTGCCTCTCCCAGGCTCACTGTGCACAAAGGACTGGCCCCAGGCCCCGGAGGTACTGTAGGCTGCATTGAGGGTTTGCAGAATGCTGGAAACAAAGCTGAAGGGCTTGTTTGGATGAGAACTGGTGAAGGACCCAAATCTGTTTGCCCCATCAAGCTTGCCTGGCTGGGCCCACCTTCCTGCCCTGCAGATGGGGAAGGCTCCTATCCATTGTTCTCCAGGATGCTTTGACAGAGAGGGAAGGGAATGCGGGGCCTAGAGACAGGAAGGTTCAGTTTCCGGGCACCAAGGTCTGCCAGACTCAGGCCTGCCCTCCAGACAGGAAGGCTGGTCCTTGGTCCCATGCAGTCCTGCCCAGCTGCTGGGCCACCCCAAGCAATGCCTCACCCTTTCTGGGCCTTGGTAGAAGATGGGGTGCAGGAGGCTTTGTAAGTGGGCTGACATAGGCAGAAAAATTACAGAATGTGGAGGAAGGAGATGCCCAAGGTTTAGATCTCTCTGGGCCCAGCTATACCACTCAGTGCACCAGTGCCCGACAAGTACTTCACACAGGAACACATGCACAGGAATGCCTTGCACACTCCATGCTTGGTCTCACACTTTCACATCCTCAGACGAACACCGTGCACACAATCGTATCTCTGTGCATACTCACCGTTGCTTTTGTTAACTTCTCTGTCGTTCCGTGGCCAATGCTTACTAAAGAACTACTGTATACTTGCATAAACCTCAAAACCCCTCCCAACATCCTTTGAGGATGGCGCACAATCACCCCATTGTACAGGAAGAAAACTAAGGCAGCAAAAGCAATGTGGCTGGTCTGGGATCAGCTAGGTGAAGCTAAGTGGAAGATAAGGACATCCCAGCAAGTCCTTGTCGGGCTTCGTGCTGAGCCCTTTCAGCCTGGCTGCTCCAGCTTCAAGGTCCCTGGTCCCCTAGCGGTATTTCCCCAACAACATTGATAGGATGTCTGAGAGAAAGCAGGCCAGCTGGGAAAGTGCTCAAGGAGCTAGTCCCCTCCGTTCCCAGGAGCTTTCTAACCGGCATTGTTTTCACAGACAGGAATGCAGCTCACTCTGGTCCTTCCTGGCCTAGGACATGCTGCCCAGCACCCCTCTTCCTCCTAGGGCTCCTGTGGCTGCAGCCTTAACTGCCACAGCATCTGGCCTCCCTGTCACCATGATGACCCCCAAGCCTCACCCCAGCCACACTACATACACACACATACACAGACACACACCACTAGCACACACATGCACACACAGGCACATACATGCATGCATGCATACATGCATACATACACATACACACAGACACACACAGAGGCACATACACACACACACACACACACGGGGAACTTACCTAGAATTTACCCAATGGTTTCAAAACAGCTTGGGGGGACATTAGGCCACCTCTCTGACAATGCCAAGCACAAAAGTACATTCCCTGTCACCAGCCTGGGTCCCTTCCATAGGCTCATGCTCATCTGGGCATCTCCCACTAGATGGTGAGCTTCCCCATGCCTGGCACAGGGCTAAGAAAAGCTTGGGCATCATTGGGTAGTTTTGTTTTGATGAAAACACTGACAGACACAGAGAGAGATAGATGCTGGCAGGCACTTAGCTTGTTTCTTCCTTTTCCCCTTTCTATTCAGTCCTTAGTCTGGTACTGCCCATACCCAAGATGGGCCTTCCTCAGTGAGACTTCTCTGGAAACCCTCTTATGGTCCCACCCAGAGGTGTGTTTCTTAGGTGATTCAAATCTAGTCAAGTTGCAGATGAAGATTAACTAGCACAGAGCACTGATGGCAGGCTTGGCAACTGAAGAGATGGAGCAACGTGTGTGTGTGTGTGTGTGTGTGTGTGTGTGTGTGTGTGTGTGTGTG
>JABTXL010001323.1:8334935-8354632 GCA_025134845.1 Neodon shergylaensis
AAAGAAAGAAAGAAAGAAAGAAAGAAAGAAAGAAAGAAAGAAAGAAAAGACAAAAGGAAGACAAAGAAGGAAAGAAAAACTCACAGTAATGCTGGACATGGCAAGACACAGCTGATCCCTTGACTCCCAGGCAAGGCAGCACTGGGCTGAAAAGGGATGGGAGGGGGGCTGTGAGCCCTTGTGAGTGCTCAGAGGCAGAGTGGGGGAGGCTCCTGGGGAAGCTGTAACTCTGCCCTCCATGCCCCAACAGGGTTCTGATGCATGCACAGCTCCAAGTCCTCATTAAAGGAGAAGCCCATCTATGCTCCACACACGCACATGTGGGTAGGAGACACAGAGAGATGAGCCAGTGAGTGAGGTCATGAATCCTAAAGCCCCCACAGAGGAGGTGAGATCAGCCAGATCAAGGGGCTGTGCCGAACAGAAGGGAAAGAAGTGCAGGAGACATGCGATCATGGGCAGGTCCTAGAAGGTGGAGGTCACGTGGCTCTACAACAACCACCTGTGATGAGACCAAGGGCACCATCTTCCTGCCCCAATGTTGATGCTCAGGACTGTGGAAATTTTTATTGACAGAAAAACCCCGGGAGAGTTCTGTTGACACAAGGCAGGAAAGCCTGCTGGGTAAAGAGCTTCCCTGTGGAGATGAAGGTCTGTTTCAGAACTGGCACTGTACCAAAACAAGCTCTCAGACCTCAGATGGCTCTTAACTCTCAGACTCAGTTTCCCCATCTGTGTAGCAAGGCCAACAACAACCAACCCCCAGGCTGGTCCTGGGCGGAGCTCCAGGCGTCAGCAGCACCCAGAGGTGCTGTGGTCCTCGAATCTGAGTGCTCGGCCACAGGTCTAGGGTGCTGCCAGCCTGTAGACACTGCAGCTCCATCTCCAGGCATTGGCTCCACCCACCTCAGGTGAGGTCAAGGAATCTGCATTTCCAACCCCTCTACCCATCCTCATGATTCGAGGACCATAGCATCCTTGAAGGCCACACTCGTTTTTTAAAGATGCATTTATTTTATTTTATGTGTGTGTCTGGGGATTTTGCCCCTACAGATGTCTCTGCACCATGGGCATGCAGTGTAGGAGGGAACCAGAAGATGGCATCTGATCCTGTGGAACTAGAGTTAAAGAAAGCCATCAGTGGCCCTATGGGTGCTGGGACCAGAACCCAGGTCCTCTGCAGGAACAACAAGTACTCTTGACCACGGAGCCATCATCCCTACCCCAGTGACCACACTCACACAAATCATGTGTTCAGTACGTCTTCTAGGGTTTATGATTTCCATTGTTCATTTGACCCTCCTTGCAGTCCTGCAAAGTATGACCTGAAGGCCACTCCCAAGGTGAAAAGCCAATGAATGGTTCTAGGATACACAGACAGGATCTGGCCCCAGGTCTGCCAGCCTCACAGCCCGCAGCTCCTCACACAGGACTCTCTCTTCCTGATCAGGCTAGGTGGGCATCCCTGGGCCCTCCCAGCCTACCCTCACACCCCTTCCTCCTCTAGCTTGCTCCTAATCTGCTCCAGTAGACCACTGCATTTCCTGCCTTCCCGGCAGCCTCCAGTGCCACTTTCTGCACCGTGCCCCCCCCCCCCCGCCCGTTACTCTCTTTGCCTCCTATAGCCTTGGAGCAGGGGTCAGGAAGTTGGTGAAATCAGGCGTGAGACCCCCAGGAGCATTAGCCTGGCCTTTTGGGGTCTGAGCTTCCTCTGCTATGGAGACCTCCACAGCCATATCTGGAGCCCAGGGCACATTCAAGGCTTGCCCATTCATTGTTTACAGATGACAGTGATGACTCTTTTCAGGGCAGACATATCCACCAGGACAAGGGTGGTGGCAGGACAGGCCCTGTCCCTGGTGGCTGTCAGCACTGAGCATGAGACCCAGCAGGAAGTGCTGCCTTGAGCATGCAGCCCCCCACCCCACCCCAGGACAGGCAACTCTCACAGGAGAGCAGGCTGTGCTGTGCCAGCCCACCCTGAGAGCAGGGGACAGAATGGATCCTGGCAGAGAGGAAATGTGGAGCTAATGTTTGCTCATTACACACACACACACACACGCATGCACTTGCACACACACACATATACACACACATGCAACACATACATACACACATACACATATACGCACATGCACACACATACACACACACTCGCATGTACACATACTCACACATGCACACATACATGCACATGCACACATATATACATGCACGCACACACATTCATACATACAAACACACATACACATGCATACACACATGCACATGCACACACATATACACACATACTCACACATAAACACACTCACACATGCACACACTCTCACACACATACACACACTCACACACACATACACACACATAAATACACACATATATACACACATATGCACACATGCACACACATACACACACACACACGCATGCACATGCACAATGGTTAAACACTATGGATCCTGCTCAGCTCCTGGGACAACTCCCCTGCCAGCAGGCTGCCCTCCTTAACTCTTAGGTCACCATGTCTTCACACAGCTTCGGAACCCAAATATTCCATCAAGGTTTAGATGCCATCTCTGTGCCTCTGCTCCAGTTCAATTCTCGGGGAACCTGGAGGGAACGACTGGCTACAATGACTTGGCCTCCTTGTCCCCCACCCCCACCCTGAATATCCCAACATCCAATGGGTTTTGTTCAACCTGCTGTGGTCAAATCTCTGACCTCTTTTTTCAAATCCAGTGGCTGGAGCTGTCCTAGTCCCATCGTTACCAAGGGTGAGGTGACTCAGCCATCCGCCTACTGGCCTCACTAGCGTTCCATCCCGCAACGGATCCACAGACTTCAGAGCATGAGCACCCCCTCCCCACAAACTGACCCTACTCCCATGGACCAGCTTGGCTCCTCTTCGGATGTCACCCACCTCTGCTTACCAAACCTATGTCTGTACTTGGTGTCTAATGGGCATCTCCAAAACCACCTGCCCCAAACAGACAACCTTCTCCTCCCCCACCCCTTCTGTGCTGATGCCCGGCAAAGGCCTGCTCTCCTATGGTCCCCCTTTACCTCACTGAATAACAGGACAAGTCGATGACTTCCCAAAGTTTTACCCATGAAGAAACTTGGACAACTGGCGGCCTGCCTTGTGACGCGTGCAAGTCACAAGACGGCCTGCAAGTCAGCTCGTCTGGGCCAGCACCTTGAAACTTTTACTGCCCTCTCCATAATGAATAAACAGAACCTTGACGTCATCTCCCCAACGTCTTGATTTTCAGGAACTCTGGACCACCTTCTGTTCCATCGTCTTCTAAGTTCCTCTTCTGCTGATTCAAGCCCATGACTGTATGCATTTTACAGATGAGTAAACTGAGGCACGGAACCCTGACTGGCCCACAGTCGCATCAGAGGTAAAGCAACATCTCCTTGACCTCACCCAATATCCATAAAGGGAGATGATGCCCACCGAAGTACTCAGGCTGGTGCCTTGGAACTGCAACCCACACCACCCTGCTCAGAAGAAGCCAACAGACACTCCAGTGATTAAAGTGATTGTCCCATTTCTAAGCCACGCCAGCCCTGAGGCCTCCACAGCCCCCTTTCCGTCCTACCATACCATGGAATCACTGTAGAAAGCCAGCTCTGAGGAGAGGCAGAGGTGGCTGGATTTCTGTCTTGGTTACTCTGTCCAGCTGGGACTACCTCAGACCCACTAAGCCCCAGCTGTCTGCACTGTAAAGGGTGGGATATGACACCTGCCTTCAGGGTATGACTGAAGGCTCCGGAAAAAGACCAGGGCTCCTGCAGCCAGTTGCTAGTCTCAGAACCCCAGGGGTGAGACCTGGAATTGAGGTATGAGTTGAACACCCAGGGCAGGTCCAAAGCCTCCACAGGGCCAGGCTGGCCAGGCTGAGGCCGCCCACCATAGGGCTTGCCTATCTGCAGGCAGCTCACAAAGGAACAATAACAGGAAACCATCCCAAGGGGAAGTGGGCCAGGGCCAGTTGGAAAACCTGCCTCCCTCCCAGGCTGGGTGTGGCTCCCCTCTCCCCTCCTGAGGCAATCAGCGGAGCTCTACACAAAGCTCAGCCCTGGACAGACGGTCTGAGGAGTGGAGGAGAGTCTTCAGCTCCGGTAAGTAAGGCTCCCAAAGCTCCCTCTTCTCTTGTCCTGTTGAGTCCAAACGAGGAGGGTCCTGACTTGTACACATGGAGGATGAGCAGCGTAGGACCTCCCAGGGGACAACAGCCTGAGTCTCCTCTGGGACCAGAGTAGGGCTAAGGGGTGTATAACTCTTAGTGCACAAGAACACCCATGGATCTCAGAGCCAGGCGGGAGAACGACTCAGCAGTCTTATAAGTCAGTGAGACTCCAGTGGTGACCTGAAGCTTCTATGGATAATAGGGTTCAAAGAGGACAGGATTCTCAGTGTCACTCAGCACGTTAGAGCTGAGGATGGCCTGTGCCCTGGAATTGACTGGGATTTGCTTTGTGCGGAATGGGCAAACAATAGCTCTGCCCTTCCCTGTCTACCAAGAGTAGCTCTGCCTTCTGCCCAAAGGACGGAGCTAAAGGGATAGATTTGCCAAGATCTGACTTGCCCCCTATCGTCCCTCAAGGGACGGGTGGGATTTGGAAGGTTTGAAAGGGCCTCTCGTTCCCACTGTCGGTGTCTCCCACTTTTAAGATGGGCATTCTGAGGTTCACTTGGGGGTCCTGTTTATGAAATCTCTTCCCTCATCTCCCGCAGACTCATGGGGCCGATTGGTGTTTTGGCAGCTTCAGGCAGGAAGGCAGCCTGCCGTTTCTCCCCCAACACCAGATACTCAGGGCCTGGAGCCCAAGAGCCCCTGTGGCTGTGCAGCTCAGCAAAGTCGCTGAAAAGCCCTGAAGACAAGGACTTCTGAACCAAAAGCCAGGCTTAGAGACAGTGACCCTCGGCACTGATCCAGCCTCCTCGTTTCCGTGTAGCCTTGGGAAGGTTACCTAAGGTCTCCAAACCTTCATTAGGAAAGGCCATTTTGGGGTGCAATTTCAGCCCCAATCTGTGGGGAGCAGTGGAGATGGTCCATGCAGAAAAACAATCCAGAACCATGGCTACTAGATTTGCTATCCTGTCCCAAGCAGGTAGATAGAGTCTCTCTGCACTCAGAGAGAGCAACTGAGCTTTGGAAACAAGTCGGGATCAAGATTTGAACCTAGAGCTCGTCCTCCACAGCCCAGGCTCATTCTGGTGCCTGTGAATACCCTGGGTCTCTGGCTTCTAGCACTTAAATTAGAGGAAACATCTTCAAAGTCTGAGCGTGTGGCTTACACCCTTGGCTCTGGAAATGGCTCATAGTGACAGGCAGATTGCCCGGGAATCATGTGTGGATTTCCCCACTGCCCCAGAGCAGAAGGTACCTGTGAATCCTATAATGATTGAGAATCTCAAAGTACAGGTACAAGCCCCCTTCTCACCTCCTATCAGGGGGTGGTACCCAGCGTATGAAAGGAAGAGCTGAAGAGAGAGGCCATATACTCCAGCTACCCACACCGCAAGCTTCTTCAGGCATCTGTGCTTGTTACCAACCCCTGGAGGGAAGAGATAGGCAGGCAAGGCTCCAAGAGCAGGTGACAGGGACACACGGAAAGCTTGGAGGATCTGGCAGGCTGGTGGGCTCCTGACTCTTCAGAGCAGGGCGCGGGGGCTGAGTACTAGGAAGGTTTGTGACAGCCCAGAACAATTAGCTGTCCTCATTTGGGCCAGGGAGTCACAAAACTCTCTGCATCTGCCCTGAGCCCAGTCATCTACAGCCTGGAGAGTACCGGGTGACCCCAAGGGGCCTGGGAGCACCCGAGCCTTAGGGGAGCCCTGCCAACTCTAACTTTCAGAGCTAGGAGCTGGGAGATGTTCCCAGTACCCTGAAGGGGTTAACCTGCCCACTCTGTAGTCTCAGCTGAACCATTGTGCAGCCAAACAAGGGCCGGACATGGGGCAGGAAGCCAGAAGGGCCACACTTATTCTCTCCCAAAGTTAGATGACTCACGGTCGCAAGGTTACCTCAGAGACTGCTGACGGGAGCCAGCATCCCTGCAAAAACTCAAGCCCGTGGTCCAGTTTGCTTTCCTCACCTCTTTTGTACCCCTCAGTTGACATGAATAATTCCCATGTGACTGATGGGACCTCTGAGGTCCAGAGAGGCTAAAGAGACATTCTGAGTGGAAGGAGGAGAGAGAGCATTGCCTTCTGAGTCCGTAGCCATACCCCAATCGTGTAGTTCAGAGACCATCAGATGACTTAGACTACAGTAAAGTAGCCTGCATAAGGACAAATCAGGAGCCAAAGGGGACAGCCCTCAAAGACTGATTCTACTGCTATTGGGAAAATACAAAAATCCCATCATAACCCTGATCTAAGCTGGCGTTGACAGGAGAAATTACAGAGTGCCTCTTGAAGGAAGAGTGGGAGCTTGGAATTCTGGGAAGACTAGCACAGCTCACAGGAGCTCAGCCTCCCCTCGCTCTGTGTCAGGGGATGGTTATTTATTGATTTATTTATTTGGTTTTTTTTTTTTTCAAGACAGGGTTCCTCTGTAGCTTTGGAGCCTGTCTTGGAACTAGCTCTTGTAGATCAGGTTGGCCTCAAACTCACAGAGATCTGCTTGCCTCTGCCTCCCAACTGCTAGGATTAAAGGCATGTGCCAAGACACCAGGCTGGTTCTTAAGACCGCCCCCCCCAACCCCAGCCGGCAGATACATACACAGGCTGGTAGGGAGAAATGGGGCTCAGGGCTGGACAATGGTGAACAACATTATCCCCTGAGGAGAAAACAGGGGACCAGGAGATGAGCCTAAGGCAACACCAGGAAATGAGGTCAGGTATGAGGCAGCCAGGGGAAGGTACAGCTCTAGACTAGAGAAGACAGGCGGAGGTCAAGCAAGACACCAGAACACTTGTGCTGGGCTTTGCCTCTTTGAGTCCTCCTGTCCAGGGATGCAGCTTTTGCTGCCTTTACTACAGATGCAACTGCCGAAGCCCAGATGCAGTAAAACTCAGACCCAAGACCACAAACCTCATGAGCAGCAGGGCAGGTTCAAACAGACAAAAACATTCGGCCCTGATACCCAGCCATTGCTCCCCTGCCAAAGTCAGGAAACTCAGAGGATGCTGAAAGGCTCCCCAGGGTGGGAATCCTCTTCCTGATGCTCGAGCCTCTCCATACGAGTCAGAGCAATGGTTCTGAATGCCCTAGTTCTCAAAGACTTAGCATTAAGCAGTTTCAAATTGCAAACAAGATCTGGCCCTATTGGAAATTTTATCTTGAAAGTTGTGTTGAATATTCAGAGGCATGAAAACGGTGATTGACTAGTGATGTCTGGCACGGATGTGGGAAGAGGTGAGTAGCAACAGCCTGTGAGCTCTAGTGTGGCAGCCATGCCTGAAGAGGCTCACTGCGAAGGGGTATGTGTGTTCTCTCTGGGGACCTGTATGAAAGATGATCTCATTGTCCTGAAGAATCAAATCGTATGGGCCCTAGCAATGTGACCGCTGTTAGAGGGGATTTTGGGGAAGAAGCAGGAACTTTTTCAGTTAAACCACGGGTTGTGTTTGCTCTGACCACCCATGGTACTGTGTGGTTTTTAAATCAGAAGCAGAATGGGAGACTGAACCCCAGGGAGATTCCACAGAGTTGAATGTTTCTGGTTAGTGGATGCTCAGGCTAAGAAACAGAGGTCGGGCTGGGAGCTGGTGGCAATCCAAAGGCTGCATGGAGGAGGTGGCCTGGAGCTGCATTCGCCCAGGGGACAAAGCTAGGAATGACCCGGGATAGGACAAGCATTGCGCATTCTAGAAGCCTTCAGGATGCCTTGTGGCTGGAAGGGGTAGGAGGGTGGAAGGTAGAAGAAGAGTTGGCGGGGCTGGCAGGGGACATGCTCTGATAACTGGCTCAGGAGCTCAAAGAAGAGCTTAGACAGGGGAGACTTGGAAGGGAGCGAAGCCACAAGCCAAACCAGGGAACAGCCCCAGGGAACCAGCAGGTCTGGGACCTCTAGGAACAGGTCTCAGGACTAAACTGAGCTGTAGCTTGTAGTCCTTGTAAGGGAGGACTATGCCCCAAGAGGCCCGGGCATAGCTGATTGGTGCCGCCCCCCCCCCCCATCCTCCCAATGTCCACACTGACAAACCCCAGCTGTAAACATGGGTCCTCAAGAACACAATATAGGAATCACTGAAGAAGGGTGTGGTCCCACATGTACTTTGAGATTCCACCCCTGTGCTAGCTGAAGCTCTAAGTGTGGGGTAGGCAGGCAGGAACTGCCCATGGCCACACACAGAGCTCAGGCTCCAAAGCCACTGGACACAGGCACACCCCCTACTTGTTCTGAGCCATCTCCGCCCACCGCCCTGCCCCTCATCCCTGACCCAGGCCTCCAGGCTGGAGGCCACAGTCTGTAGGGGGCTGGGGTGGGGCTGAGCATTCCAACCTCAGAGGCTCTCCCTGGGGCTCCACTTGGCTGCCAGATCCAGCCCCTGTCCTCACGGAAGGCCATGGGCCAGATAGAGGGGAAGGCCTGTACAGGAATTCCCTTTGTAGAGTGGCTGTGGGAACAAGCCTGTATGCAGGGCCATTGGGGACTTAGGATCCTTGAAGGATATGAGGCTCCAAAGAGAGAGAGAGGAGTGGGGAGAGGAGATGGGGGAAGAGTTAGTTAATCGGTTAGTTAGTTAGTTAGTTAGTTAGTTAATTTTCCTCACCCCCAGAACCTTCCAGAATAATGAACAGCCTCCCAAAGCCAGAACCTTGCAGCTAGAATCTGCTAAGGCTGAAGCGAGGCTCTGATTGGATGCCTATGGCCAGGGAAGAGCAACCCCAAGACACTGGCCTTATGCCCCGCTGAGGGGCTCAAGCTGGAGCCAAATTTCCTACATCTGTTCAGCTACAAAGCCAGAGTCTAGTCCCAGGGAGCCCCAGTGTCACTCCAGGACCTCCACAGCCTGCCCCTCTTCAGCTGCGCCCAAACTGTCCTTCTGCCTGTCATCTGCAGAACTCAGGCTGAGCCTATCTCACAGCCCCTTTGAGGCCAGGTCCTATAAAGACAAAGGGAAAGGGGGGCTCTCTCTGATCTCCCATAGCAGATGAATGAGAAAAAGGGGGGCTCTCTCCTAGGACTCTGGCTGCATTCCAGTTCTGCCCTCGACCCCCTTCTCAAATTCTTCCCTCCCAGCACACTTCTCATGTTTGTGTATGGTGTGGTTTGAGTCCACCTTCTCACCGGTCCACAGACATAGAGCCTATATAGGGTAGGTGCTAGCATGGGAGTGACTGTGTAATCTGTACCCTCTGAGATTCCTGCAGGGAAGGGGTGTAGTGTGACATGGATGGGAAGAAGCATCAAGCTGGTGGGAATAGGAGGTCCTAGTGTTAAGGTCTCATAGCTAGGACTATGCTTGGAGTCTCAAAGGGAACCCAGAGAACAGCAGACAGAGCCACTCGGATGCCCAGACATCTTGGCCTTCAGAGCTACCTCTGGATCCCCAGACTCTGGCTTGGTTATCTTGTCTCTGACATCTTGAACCATGGGCACTCTGGATACAGACTCCAAGAGCCTCCAAGATCCTTACCTATCGGGACATAGTTGAGTTCAGCCATACTCGGGTTCTCAGAGACTCGATCATCGCCTGTCCTGGGCTCTGGGTATGCTCAACGTTGGCGCATTCTCTGTCTTCTAATTTGGGATCTTCTTAGTCTGATGGAAGGCACAGCAGGCACTGTCATCCTTCTGGAATTTATCTGACCCCAGAGTTAGGCATCGTCACAGCTCCTGGATGGCAGGGAGTATGGGCAACTCCTAAATGTCCCACACCCACAGCTGAGCCACTAGGCACTTCCTGTCCCCTGGCCATTGTGTTCACACAAGTTTCCAGCTGTCCAACTGGGATGCTCAGCCCAGTTCTCAAACCTTCCAGATCTCACTGGGACCCTGATCCCAACCAAAGACAGCCTACGCATTTCTGAAGCTGGTAAGAAGGGCTGAGAGATGAGACTCTCCGGGGCGAAAGCAAGGGGCATAAAGAGAAGGTCACCTGGGCTAAACCTTCAGGAGATTTTGTTCCCGATGAGACCACAGTCATCCTAGCTCCCATGCCTAGACAGAAGGGGGGAACATGGCTGTCCTACAAAATCCTTCTTCTCTGCTAAATTTCTAACACTAAAGACAATAGACTCAAATAAGTGTGGCTCCTGGACTAGAAAGTCCCCTGGGTCCCTCTGAGACCATATGAAGGTCAAAACTTAGAAGAAAGCCGATTGTGCACTGGGCAGTCTCTAGACTTTGATTTCCTCATGTGCAAAATGGGAATGGGAATGTCTGTGTCATGGACGTGCTGGGGAGAGTGTAAAACTTAAAGGAAGAGGTCTCTCTGAGAGCCAAGCACTGAGAACTGCTATCGCGATAAGCGCTGCTGGAGATAGAGCTGATTTGAGAAGGGCCATTCCAGTCTGAGTTCCATGGAGCCTTCCCTTCCTCATTGGCGAAGGGGACTATTGGTAATTGCCTTCAAGGATTGGGACAAGGTTTAAATCAGATAACATGCTCAAGGAGGCCACATCATTCCATATCCCAGGCTCCAGCTTTGGAAAGGAGACATCCATACAATATCCCACCTCCCAAGTGCCCATGGTCCCGCCTCCTCACCAATGCCTGACTGACAAAGAGCGCTGAATGAGCAGACCTCCCTGTCCCCTGATGTAAGGGACGCCAAAGAGCAGAGACCATTCCTACTAGAGAACTTACGGGTGACCTTGTGTGCCAGTGGCTTTTTTTCAAGGACTCGTAACAAGGTCTCTGTTAGACACAGAGTAGAAGGTCAGCTGAGAACTCTAAGTGACCAGCCAAAGCCCACCAACAGGCTACTGTCCCCTGTGAGTCAGTGAACTCTGCTTCATGGAAGTCCAATGTAATAATGTCTTCATATAGCCGGTGGCTGTTGTCAACCCTCAGAACCCTTCACTCATCCCAACAGGTCCTAGGAAAGAAACTATGTTTGCTCATTGTGTCATACAAAGTCCCCATAGGGAACTCAGTGTCCAATATAGGCCCTATAAAGGTCTACGGGGTGGGGGTGGGGGAGCACAAGGGACACACTGCATGCAGAAGCACCCAGAGACCAGCAATGGAGGGAAGCTGAAGGGAAGAGATGCAGAGCCCAGAGACAAAATCCCACAGATGCTGCCCACTGGGAGCTGGGATGGCGGAGAATGCGACCACATAGGGATGGGGAAGGAGGGAACAAATTACTTCTCTCCTCCCATAACCAGAGAGCACCCGCTGGACACCTCTTGGCCAAACACAGCCGGAGGCCAAGGCCAAGGCTAGGAGTTTTTCTCGGGGGAAACTATGGTCCAGAACAGAGGTCGGGAAGGGCAGGGAGGGGGATCTAAGAGACAACATGATCCACACAAACTCTCAGAAAATGATTGGGTAGGGTATTATTGCTACTGCTCTTTTGAGACCAGATCTTGCTCTGCAGCTCAGACTGCTCTCAAGTTTCCAGCGGTCATTCCGGTTCGCCTCCTAAGTCCCGGGATTATAGGTATGTGCAACTCAAGGAGTGTGTGTTCAGGAGCAAGCTCGGTAAGCAGGCTACAATCCTCTGATGACAGCGACAAGCTACCCCAAATCTGAAGGCTTAAAGCCACATGTGTTTGTTTATGTATCGCTTTATGGTTCGGAAAGCCAGGAATCTGAACTGGAGATCAGAGGGCTGAAGTCAGAGTTGTGACCCCTCCCCAGCCTTGGAAGGAACTCCTGCCCAGACCTCTTCCAGCTCTGAGGGCCATTTGTCTCCCATAGCTGGTAGTCTCTCGGCACCTCAGGTGAGTCTTACTGTCTCTTTCTGTGACGATGGACTCCAGACCTCCACATATTCGAGACAAGCGCCCCACTGTCAAACCACATCCCAAGCCCTCTCTTTACATTTTGTTTCATTTCACTTTTTTTATTTTTGAGGCAAGGTCTCATGTGTCCTAGGTCGGCCTCTGGCTTCCTATGCAACTGAGGGTGACCTTTGAACTTGTGATCCTCCACCTTCCAAATGCTGGGATTATGGGCATGTGCCACCATACCTCATTTGCAGGGTGCTGGAGATAAAATCCAGGCTCTTTGCCTACTGGGCAAACAGTCTACCAACCGAACTACATCCTTATTTGTGACACAGGGTCTCCTTAGGCTGCCCGGGCTGACCTTGAACTCACCCTGCAGACAAGCAAGACCTTGATCTTGAGAGCCTCCTGCCGCCGCCACCAAAGCAGCTGGGATTACAGGCTTGTCCCACCAGGCCTAACTACGTCTTACTTTTGAATCTGACCTTCCTGCCTCTATCTCCAAAAGACCCTGGAATTATCCTGGGTAGTCCAGTGTCAACTCCCCATCCCAAGCCTCAAGCAAGATCCTCTGTTTCAGCATATCTGCCCAGAGTCCTTTTGGCCATGTAAGGCAACATTTCAGGTACCCGTGTATAGGGCAGGGGTGTTTGGAGGACTTCATTCACCTACCACACCGACAGAGCTGCTCTCCGGTGCCTTAGCCCTTGCTGCTCATCTCCTTCCTACCCAGGGGACATCACTGGTTCCTCCGACATGGTAACTGCTCTTCTAAATCTGGGCTTCATTTGTACTGATGCTGCATCCTGAAATCCTCTTTCTCGCCTGGCCATCTTAGAACTGACACTCAGGCATGGCCTTAGATAAGTTTCTGTAAGTGTTGGGAGTGTAGCTCAGTGGTACACCCCAGTGCCACAAAACACAAGAAGGGCATCTCTGAAAGGGCACTCATAGCCTCCTAGTCTCTAAGGGTCACTTCCTCTTCAGAGCTGCATCTCCCAATGGGATTCCCACTGCCTTATCTTCCTGTTGGCCCCAGTGTGGCGAACAGCTCCAGGGCAGCGATGCTGCTTGGCCTGGTAGAGTCCAGCATCCAGGAGGAGCTCACCCGCAGCAGCACAGAGTTTAGGCTCTCGCCCTCGTCTTACCCCAGGCCTGAAAACTCTTCCCCTCCTTCTCTGTTTCACTTCCTACTATATGACTCTTCCATTTCCTAGTCACTTCTTACTTGAGGGGAACAGAAAACCCCAGGCCTGGCAGTTCTTCCCCGGCAAGAGAAGGAAATGACTCACATAGCCATGCCTGCAAGGTAGAAGCAGAGGATCACACTGCCAACCCCCTGAGTCAGGACCAGAGTCTGGGCAGGATTTCTGCTCCCACGACCCTCCTCTACCCCTTTGTCCGCTGCCTGCCTCTTACTCCAAGGGCCCCCAGAATGTTCTAGGCAGACCCCTTTGTTGATGGCTGAAGAAGTCGAGATCTGGGGAGAGAGAGCCTCCCTTAGGCACATAGCACCTGTATTCGGGGGCCCCATTCTGGGACGCTGGACTCCACCTCCTTCTACCAGAGACTTGGAAGAGCTGAGGGGCAGGAAGCATGGGTGTTAAGGTCAGCACAGACAGCCCAGGCCTCGCTGAGGCCAGCCTGGCGCCAATGGTCCAGAGATGATGTTACTAGAGTTTATGAACCTCCTGCGATGCACAGGCTCCACCCCTTCCCTTAAAAGCAGGGGAAAAGGCCACGCCTCCCAGCTCCCTGAAGGCTCTCAGCTCTCTCCAGACACACACTTTCGTTTCTCTTACTCTCCTAGGAACTGCAGGTCAGTGACACTGGGACCCGGGATGGGTGGCAGGGAGGTCAGGGCTGAGAAGCCATGGTGATGGCCACGGACACGGCCTCTGCCACCAAGAAACTTCCATTCTTGAAACTTAAAAGAGAGGCAGGAATTGATCTCTGGGTGACCCACCTTCCGAGTCTACAGGTGACCTTCCAGAGTGCGCAGCGCACACAGCTGCTCAGGGCTTCAAGGGGCTGCTGTGTGGTTTAAAATTCTATCTCTATCACAAAATTCCATATATATATAAAATAAAGACCCACAGCTCTGTTTTACAGTGGACCCACAAGCTATGAAGCCAGCCAGTGTACACAGTCTCTCAACTCCCACCCCAGCCACCCTCTAAAGTGGCCAGCATCGGTGAGCTCTAGAGTGAGGGGCTAACCCCCAGATGAAGATGTCTGGGGTTTCCTAGGAGCCTACTGAAGGCAGCATCAGTGCTAGAGGGGCTTTCAGACTGGAGTGAGCTGGAGGGATGTTTGGAGGAGCCTTTAACTCTACCCCAGAGCGGCTGGTGGGGCACAGAAGACATCAGGAAAGAACTGGGATTTGGGGCCACACAGATTTAGTCTAAGTCTTGACTCTGATCCTTATAGTTTGGGTGATTTGGGGGTGGTTACTAAGTGTCTCTGTGTCACAGTTCAGTTGTAAAACAATGGTCACAATGACACCAACCTTGGAAGTTGGGAGGAAGAATAAATGAGACAGTGTGTCTAAAGCGCTCAGAGTGGAGCCAGGCAAGTGGTGCACTCTCAATGAAGGTGACTGATTGTGGTCGGTGTCTGGGCTCATGCTCAGCTGCACCTCCTAATCAAAGGCAAAGCTGACCTCTCTGTGCCTTGATTCCATCATCTGTAAAATGGCAATAATCTGAGTGTCCCCGTGGTGCTTTGGGAGCATGAGCACCAGTATTCCAGGTGTCCCCCCCAGACTCCTGGAAGGTCTCATATCGCTATGCCCACTTTCATGCCAGCCTATGTGGGTATGAAGGGAAATTGTTTTGGGGCTCGCCTTCCCCACTTAGTCCAGAGTCTGGCTCAGCTGAGCGACAGATAAAGGAGAGGAACGCAAAGAAGCTTTGGTTCCTAGAGTGAGTCGCTCACACCCTGGGGCAGTGGCCACTGTACCCTGATGTTATCTATCCTCTTTCCCCAGATCAGTTCCTCCTGGAAGGATGCAGAGGCTAACAGAGCTGGCCGCTGCTTTGGGCACCTTCTTGGGCCTGCTGGCAGTGGCAGCAATGGCAGGCCCTAACCTTCCCCAGCTGGACACCCACAACGGGCTGCCTGTCCTCCAGCGACAGAAGAGAGACTGGATTTGGAATCAAATGCATATAGATGAAGAGAAAAATATGTCACTGCCCCACTATGTGGGAAAGGTAAGCTTTGGGCTCCAGGGTGCTGGAAGTTGTTAGCAACTGGACCCTAGTCATGGCCTTTGTAGCAAAGATGGTGATGAATACAGGAGTGGTTGTCACTGAAAAATGACAACAGCAAAGACAGATGTGGTGGAGGTGGGGACCATAATGCTAATAATGGTGAAGCCACGCTGATACTTCTGATAGGAAAGAGGAAGGTGATGGCAATGATGGTGATAGTGATGGTCATGGTAGTGGTGGTGAGAATGATGATGGTGGTGGTGGGTCAAGGGGAAGGTGAGGAGGCTAATGGGGTGGCGGTGGTGGTGATGATGATGACGATGGTGGTGGTGATGATGGTGACGATGGGGGTGATGATAATGGTGATGGTCCAGGTGGTGATGGTGGTGGTGGTGGCAGTGGTGACAATGGTGGTGGTGGCAGTGTGGTGATGGTAGAGGTAATAGTGATGGCAAAGAAGGTGAGGGAGTTATTGACTGTGTTGGTGATGGTGATGGCAGTGGTGATGGTGATAATGGAGAGGATGTCTTTCATAGCAACAATAATTGTGGTGATAATGTCAGCAATAATAAAGGAAGAGATAATAAAGATAACGATGGTGAGACAGTAATGGTAATCGTCATGGTAATAGTGAAGGGAAAAGTAAGGGAGTTCATGCTGCTGCTGGTGGTAATGGTGGTAGCAGGGATGACGGTGGGTGAAGGTGGTGGTGGCCGTAATGATAGCCATTGTGGTTATAGTAAAAGGGAAGCTGAGGGAGGCTATGGTGGCAATGAGAGTTGTAATGGTGATGATGGCCATGATGACATCATACGGCGACCATAGCCGCCATAGTAAAGGGGAAAGTGAGGAAGTTAATGGTGGTAGGAATAGTGGTAATGATGGTGGCGGTGGTGGCGATAATAATGACCATGGTGGTGATAGAGGAGAAGAAGGTAATGGAAGTGGTGACTATGATGGCTATGATCTGAATGAGGAGGTGTTAGAGTTTATGATTCGGATCCTCAGGAGTCTCCCAAAGGTCTGCTAAATTTGTTGTCAGCCTGTGGTCCAAAGACTAGCTTGAGAAGAGAGCTCCAGGACACCCTACACTCCCAGGACTGACTATGAAGTCATTTCCCTGGGATTGGGATGCTCCTCTCAACCCCCTGCCTCCATGTTTAACCCATTAGGCACTCAGAGGCCACTGTGCTCATGATCTGAGATGGCCTGTCTGTTTTTGGATCCAGAGTTGTGCCTGGGTATCACTCTCGTTAGTTGGTGTGTAGGTATACAGATGAAACAGTTATGGAGTCAGAGAGACTTCTACAAAAATTTCAAAGGAAAACCTGGAAAGTCAGATAGCACGGTAGGTTTGGAGTCTGTGAAAACATTCCCCAAGAAAACGGTCTATGAATCTGGGAGAATGAAGGTGAATCTCAACAGAGATTCCAAAATGTAAGATATGCCAGCAACACAGAAGGAGAGCCATGTCAAGGGAGAAGCCATAGAGGCTGCAAAGAGATAGACACAGGGGACAGACTGCCTAAGCCCTTCGGATCTCACATCATTACGCCTTGTACCCAGGAAGCTAGAAATGAAGCTATAAGATTTGACTTTTTTCCATGCTAGATTTCTATCATTCTTGAGGAATTTTTTTCCTTTTAGTTTATTTTATATGTTCTGTGATAAAAATATCCTGGCAAAAGCAATGTCAGGGAGAAAAGGTTTATTCTGGCTCGCAGTTCAAGGATGCAGTCCATCATGGAGGGGAAATCCAGGCAGCGGGAGGCTAAAGCAGCTGGTTATATCACATTCACCATCAAGAACTGAGCAGTGGATGCTTATTCTGCTCACTTTCTCTTCTGTATACAGTCCTGGACCTCTGCCCAGGGACTGTACCAGTCACAATGGGCGAGTAGTCCCCTATCAGTTAAAAACAAGAAAATCCCTCAAAGGCAAGTCCAAAGGCTCTCCTGACATGGACAGTCCCTAGCAAATGAGTCCAGAGGTTTGTCTCATGAGGGATTGTAGATCCAGACAAGTTGGCAATAAACACATCACACTTTCTCCCCTGTGAGACAGGAATGTTTGTCCTGTACCATTGTATCTTGGAGTATGTAGCGTGGCTTTTCTTTTACAAAGGCTCAGAAGCTTCCTTGAGTCTCAGAAGACACTCTTGTGAACACCGCAGGAACTCTTGCAGTTGGGTTAAATCCGAAGTGTTTTGAGACAAACACGAGCCCTGGGTAGTGAGGGCCAAAATGCTCTCATTCAGGACTGGCAAGATAATTCAACAAATGAACCTGACAACTTGAGCTCAAAGATGGCAGGAGAGAATGCGCGCGCGCGCACACACACACACACACATCTGCCCTTCCATACTTGCACACAAAATTTATTTGTTTGTTTTGTTTGCCCAGAAAGATGACTCAGTGGGCAAAGGCACTCGCCATCAAGTCTGACCACCTGAACTCAGTCCCTAGAACCCACGGGGTAGAATGAGAGAAAGAAACAACTCCCACAATTGCCTCTGAGGTTGATGCATGGGCAGACATGTGCTCACACACACACACACACTAAGTGATTAATTAAAACAGAGTGTTATAGTTTAAAGTCATGTGCTAATGGTTGTGGCCCCAGTGAGCATGGTGAAATATTTCAAAGAGAAACCTAGGAGAAGAAAGTTAGGTCATTAGGGATATTCCTTAGAAGGAAATAGGGGCACCCTGGCCTCTCTTCTCTCCCTTTTCTTCGTAAATGTCATTGGTGAACCAACTCCCCTGCCGCATACTTGTCCAGAATAGGCGCAGCATCTGCACGACCCCAGGTGGTGGCAGAGGTCATGGGTGGGGTCGCTGTGGCAACGGCTATGACAATTGTATCACTTTCACATTTCCTTCTCCTTTTCTTCTTTTCCTTTATTCCTCTCTCATACAATACATCCTGACGACACCCTTCTCTCCCCACCCTCTCTTCCCCAGATCCACTGCTCCTCCATTGCCCTTCTGAAAAGAGCAGGCCTCCCAGGGATATCAACCAAACATGGCATAGCAAGACGCAATAAGACTGGGCATAAACCTTCATATCAAGGTTGGATGAGGCAACTCAGGAGTACAGAATTGGGTCCCACAAGCAGGCAAATAGTCAGGCATGCCTCCACTCCCACTGTTAGGAGCCCCACAAGAACACCAAGCTACACAACTGCAGCATGTACGCAGAGGGCCTAGTGCAGAGCCATGCAGGTTCCATGATTGCCGCTTCAGTCTCTGGGAGCCCCTGGGAGCCCCGCTTAGTGGATTCTGTGAACCTTGTTCTCCTGGTGTCCTCAACCCTCTGACTTCTACAGTCCTTCCTCTCCATCTTCAATGGGGTTCCCTGAGCTCCGCCTAGTATTTGGCTTTGGGTCTCTGTATTATATGCTCCCATCAGTTGATGGATGATACTTCTCTGCTGTCTATCAGGATAAGCCCTGAACTATGAGCATAACAAAATATCATTAGGAATCATTTCATTGACTTTTTATTCATTTTATTTTATTTTATTTTATTTTGTCAGTCTTGTTTGATTTTACCCTATTGTCTCTGAGCCATCCAGCTTCCAGGCAGTGTGTCAGGCATGGGCTCCCTCTTGTGGCTTGGGCCTTTGACCAGTCATTGATTGGCCACTCCCACAAGCTTGGGGCCACCATTGCCTCAGTGCATCTTGTAGGCAGGACAGGTTTGGGGTCATGGGTTTCGTGGCTGTGTGGGTGTAAACGTCCCACCACTGGGAACCTAACCTGGTTACAAAACATGGCCAGTTCAGGTTCCATATCCTTCATAACTAGGAGTCCTTGCTAGGGTCACCCTCATAGCCTCCAGGAGATTTCCACAGCCCTCTCTCACAGTACTCTCTTCCTCCATTCTTCCCTCCCCAACTTAATCCCTCCCCAACCTAATCCCTCCTGTTCCTATACTCACATGTATGGGTCCCCACACACTTGCCCCCAGTCCATGCACCAAATCTATTCTATTTCTCCTTCCCAGAGAGATCCAAGCATCCCCCATAGACCTCTCCTCTTTATCTAACTTCTCAGGGCTGGTGGATTGTAGTGTGATTATCCTTTCCTTAACACACCCCACGTGGAGCGTCTCAAAGGAGGAAGGATTTACTTTGGCTCACAGAATAAGCAGGGATACAGTCCGTCACATCAGGGAAAGCATGCGGCTCAAGTGTGAGGAAGACGTCTACAATGTGTTCTCAAGTCAGGAAGCAGAAAAGGACAGGATGTAGGGACCCGCTGTAAAACCTCAAGGGCCATCCACTTCCTCCAGCAAGGAAATTCCTAAAGATTTTACAGTCTTCTAAAACAATGCTCAGCTGAGAAGTAAGGGTCCAAATCCATGAGCCTATGGGAGTCACCTCATTTTCAAGCCACACTATTAGTGAAGGGAATGAGGAGAGATGAGAGTTGTCCTGTTTAATGTTCTATTGCTGTGAAGAGACACCATGACCATGGCAACTCTAATAAAAGAAACCTTTGACTGGGGCTTACTGTTCCCACCACTATGGTCATGGCAGGAAGCACACAGGCAGACATGGCGCTGGAGAGGTAGCTGAGAATTCTACATCTGGGTCTGCAGACAGCAGGAAGAGAGAGAGA
>JABTXL010001323.1:8364861-8384100 GCA_025134845.1 Neodon shergylaensis
AAGTGGGGGCCCAGTCCCACGGGGGTAACATAGAGCACAACTCAGAGTTGCAGCCTGAAGGTCAGGTGCTGGCGTAAGCAGCCACAAACCCTGCCATGCTGACAGGGAACACTTGTTCTAGTATCATTTCTGTTGTGAGGATGAAATAACCTTATCCGAAAGCAACTTTGGAACAGGGTGTATTGGGCTTACAGCTCCAAGTTGAGTCCATTGTTAAGGGGCAGTCACAGTGGCAAAGGAACTTGAGGTGGCTGGTCACATCACATCAACAGTTCAAAGCAGAGGAAAATGAATGCACCTCTACTTCCTGTCTGTGGCTTCAGCTCTCTGCTAGGCTTTTCCTCCTACACAGTTCAGGACCAAGCCTAGGGAGTGGTGCTGCCCATAATGGGCTGAGTCTTTCTACACTAATTAACAGTCAAGACAATCCCAACAGAAAAGACCACAGACAACCTGATCTAGGTGATTCCTCACCTGAGGTTCCCAAATCTCAATGATTTCAGGATATATGGAAAACTGCTATTTAATACTCACCAGCACAGCATCCCCACCCCCACCAGCATTAGCTCCCTGTGTCCCAGCCAGTAGAAAGCCCCCAGCATATATGTAAAGAATGTGTACCAGAGGGCACAAGTGGCCATGGATAGTGGTTGCTGCTGGCAGCAAACAAAATCAGACTGACTGCATCCAGAAAGGAGAGGAAGGAGCTTTCATATTTTCAGAATGTTCAGGGAGAGGACTGGGAACACACGCATAGCCACCAGAAGCCACAAAGCTCTCAGATGGTGGGAAAGATAGACAGACAAATGACAGAAAAAAAAATGTAGCTGGTCTGTTCAGGACTGCGCAACAGTGCCAGTCAGGAAGCTGTCGCCTCTGTCCAGAGCAGCTTCCGAGAGGTTGTCTCTTACTAGCAAACTCCTATTCATTCCTCAAGACAAATAGGAAGGAAGTTACTAGGCAGACCAAGGAGAAGCCTCCTAAGCAAAACCGTGAAAGGTGTTCCTTTGAACGGAACCACTAGGCTATGATTCTGCGAGGACCGGGGCCATGTGTATCCTTATCACTTAGAACAGGGTGGGGTACAGAGATGGGGGCAGTAAAATGAAATGGGCTACAAAGAGTCCCCATCCTTGCTACCCATGCAGCCCCTGGACTATGAACTCATCCAGCAGTACACATTCTACATTGAGGCTACGGACCCCACTATCAGACTCGGGTACCTGAGCAGCACCGCAGGCAAAAACAAAGCCAAGATCACCATCAATGTCCAGGACGTGGATGAGCCGCCTGTCTTCCAGCGACGCTTCTACCACTTCCAGCTGCCGGAAAACCAGAAGAAACCTCTGATAGGCACTGTGGTGGCCAAAGACCCTGACAAGGCTCAGCGCAACATTGGGTAAAGAGGGGGTGAGCATGAAGTGCTAATGGTACCATGGCCCTGGCATGGGCATTCTTAATGTCTAATGGTCTGAGACCAAAGATCAGAGAAGGATACTGGTTTCTCCCAACATCCTCATGGAAGAATGCAGAGACTGGCCCTGGCTCTTTTCACTAACACCCTTGTCCTACCAGTTCCTAGTATGTCCATCTTGTCTGCTCAAGGTCAACCTCAGCTCTTTGAAGGACTTAAGACCATGACTCACATAGGTACCATCTGATGAGGCCTGAGAGTCAAGAGAGCAATCAGCCATCAGCGATGGTGTATCTGAAGCCCCATCACCAAAAATAGTTTAGAAATTAGTCTCCCAAAACACAAAGCCAGAAGTGTTGCTTTCACGTGGCCTATCAAGAAATCTGTGGGTTGCTCCTGTACCCACCGAGTTCATGGGTGGTCTCAGTACACACTCCTTCATGACCACACAATCACACACCGATACACGGATGTTGCGTTTGTGTTGTATTTTTGCTGTCGTTTGTTTTGGATCATGTCCTGCACAATTCATCACTACTTGTTCCTTGTTCATTTTCCATGGCTATAACTTCACACCATGGGCTGGATAATTTATGAATATCAGAGATCTCTTTATTTTAAGGATCTAAAGGCTTGGAAATCCAAGAGCATAGTGCCAGGATGTGATTGCCGTTTAGTAGGGTCTCTCTTGCTGCGGCACGGTGAGACGCAATGAGCTTGCCAGCGTATGTCTCTCTCTTTGTCTTCTCATAAAGCCACAAATCCACCCTGCGGGCCCCACTCTCATGACGTAATCTAATCATTATTACCTCCCAAAAGCTTTATCTCCAAATACCATGATTATATGAATTTTGGATACAGTTTCTAACACATGAACTTTGGAGGGTATAGAATGACACAATCAAATTAGTGTCCTTGCTTATCTACCCTAACTAGATGTCCATCCTCTACTGTCTGGGACAAAAGGAATAGATAGATCTACTCAGACTTCTTAGAGTCACATACTTGGTAGTAAGCATGAATTCCATCCAATCTTATTTTACTGCACACACGTAGCCAGCTGTGTCAGTCTTATTGATCAAACATCATGATTTCCCCGCCGCGTGTTATACATTTAAGTTCTCACATAGACTTGGCTCTACTTCAGAACAGCCCACTCTACCTGCTCTGCGGCATTCTGCTTTAATGGAACAGCTCTCTGCTGAACTTTAGCCTGTCTAACACAAGCCCTTTTCTACCTGTTTTCTATCCAATCTGAAATGACCATTTTTACATAGGAACATTTTCCTGCTTCTCTTATGTAGCCCAGGCTGCCCTTGAACTGCAATAATCCTCCCTTCTCTGCCTCTTGAGCACTGGAACCACAGGGTACGTTCCACCACATCTGGCTTCACATGAATTTTAATATGGTTTCTTAAAATGTTTATATTCTAATGAGATCTTTTATTTTATTACACTTCTATTTGTTTATTCCATGTGTTGGGGTGGTGCACACCACAGTACAAATATGGAAGCCAGAGATAACTTACAGAAGTCAATTCAGCTTCTCCTTCTACCATGAATCTCTTTCTCCTGGACAGATACTCCATCCGCAAGACCAGTGACAGAGGGCAATTCTTCCGAATAACCAAACAGGGGGACATCTATAACGAGAAAGAACTGGATAGAGAAACCCATGCTTGGTACAACCTGACTGTGGAGGCCAATGAACTGGATTCTAGAGGTGAGTGCCTTAGTCTTCCAGGCCTCCTGGGTTGTTCTTTTCCTTCATCCTTGCAAAACTGACATGATCGATTATTTTGAACCTCTGAAGGTATTACAAGTCCCCGGGGAAGCATTCTCTTGTCTGAGGTATGTTGAATTTCCATTTCAGAAAGTGCTGCTTGGACCAGCATCATACAGAACACCCACAACCTTGTTGGGCATACAGAATAATAGGGTAGCATCATAGACAGAACAAGAACCCCGTGTACATCATAGATTAAGAAGTACCATGCTAAAAGCATGCTGTTCAGGTGCCTCTGTGATGAGGCTCACCGAAGGCACACACTACACAGTTTCTGAGGGTTTGGTCCAGTGAACAGTGATCGGGCAAAGGCTGTGCCTGGACCAAATGCTGCATGGTTCTTAGTGTTAAATGCATTTAGCAAACACTCCTTAGTGTGTGGACAGTTATATCTGTGCCAGTTGAAGAGCCAGTTTCAAAGTAAGAAGCTGTAGACAGATTTTTCTTTGAGCCATCAGCTCACACACACACGCACACGCACACACACATGTACACACAACGACATGGAGACTTACTGATAATTATGAAAGCTCAGCTTTAGCTTCGGCTTGTTTCTTTTTCTTTATTGTCTTTAGGTTACACAATACAAGGAGATGCCATTTTTATTAGTTCTTCGTTAATTTCGTACAGTGAATTCTGACAATATTCACCCCTCACTAAACTTCTCCCACATTCACCTTCTCCAAGCACTAACTTGTATATTCTCTCTCTCTCTCTCTCTCTCTCTATATATATATATATATATATATATATATATATATATATATATTCAAATTTCCAAATTTTGCTACTTAGATTCATGGAACTGTGGGACTGGGCTTGTTTCTAACTAGCTCTTATAACTTAAATTAACCCGTATTTTTTTTTTGGTTTTTTGAGACAGGGTTTTTCTGTAGCTTTGGTGCCTGTCCCAGAACTAACTCTTGTAGACCAGGCTGGCCTCGAACTCCCAGAGATCTGCCTGCCTCTGCCTCCCGAGTGCTGGGATTAAAGGCGTGCACCACCACCGCTCGGCTAACCCATATCTTTTCATCCACTATATGGTTCGTTCACCTTTACTCTGTATTGCTCATCCTGCTTCCTCAACTAAAGATTGTTAGGTTCTGCAAGAACTTGTGTAAATTCTGACAGATACCAGGAGAGCTGTGACAATCACCCAGCAAAAGAAGCGTTCACTTTCCCACTGTACCCAGGTCCCAAGGGGGCTCCTGAGAGGAGATAGCAGTATTTAAATGAGTGCATGATTATTTGTTCAATTGTATTATTTTAATCACTTGTATTTGTTTGCTTGATTTACTTACTGATTTAATTACAACCTCTTAAGGGGCACTGAGAGTGTTTAGCTCTTGAATTCTTACAAGCAAACTTGTTCACATATGAAGGTCTACCCCCTTGTTCTCCTCTACACTCCCTCCATCCACGACACAATCCTTGGGTTTTCCTTCTGCAAAAAATAGTGGCCTCCCCCACAAAGAGCCTCAGGACTATGCATCCAAACATCTTCCAGCTCCAGCGACCAGCATCAGCTGGGCCCACTGTGGTGACAAGCTGTCTCTCCTGCAGGTAACCCTGTAGGTAAAGAATCCATTGTGCAGGTTCACATTGAAGTTTTGGATGAGAATGACAACCCCCCGGAATTTGCCGAGCCCTATGAACCTAAAGTGTGTGATAATGCTGCCCAGGGCAAGGTGAGTTAGCCTCAAGTTGGCTAGGTAGGGGGAGGGCAGTACGTTTTTTAGGCAGAGGGCTGAGGAGCAAACTTTCCTGCCCACCTAGAGTTCCCTCAGCTTAAAGTAATTACATAACAGCCTGAATAAAATGCTATTCACATTTTACAGGCAGAGAAATGAAACCCCTGGAAGCCTCAGGGATAAGCGGGTGGAGGATAGTAGTAGACAAAGTGGCTTCGGGCAGACCATTCAGGATGGTGCTGCAGGCGGCAGGCAGCCATGGTCATGTCTAAACCCATCCTTGAGCACCAAGATGCCACCCCCAAACCACACTGATCATGTCGTTACCCATCTCTCACATCCAGCTGGTGGTACGGATCTCCGCAACAGACAAGGATGTGACGCCACCAAACACCAAGTTCAAGTTCGCCCTGAAGACTGAGGACAGCAACTTCACTCTTATAAACAACCACGGTGAGCACTGGAGCAATCAGTTGGCTCTTAGAAGGTCAGGGGTGTCAGTTAAGAGTCTTGAAGCACTAGGATCGAGGACTAGACCAACCAACAAGGGGTAGAGTCTTTCAAGTTATGGGTTATTTTATACGACTCTTACCATATGTATTGTACAGTTGGTTAATGCTAGGGTCAAAGCCAGCTGGCCAGGCTTCATGGGCCACAGAACAGAGTCTGTAGCGTTAACATTATCCTAAAGAGGCTTCACTGTAAAGGAACACAAGACGGATCCAGGGATGCAGGCAGCCAGCCCAGTCCAAACTATCGGAAGACCCCTTCTAACACTGGGATCTCAGCTACAACAACACTACCAATTTCCATATCATTCCAAGAGTCCAATCTGAAATTTTGGAAGTCATGAACCCCAACAATGCAATGGGTTTTGTTGCAGTTCAGTCAGACTGGATAGCTACCATAAAGCGGTCCCTGAACTGGATCTGGTTCATTAATCACAGCCTATCTCATTGCACATCTGTTCAGCCAATCAAAGCCCAGAGAGTCTTGTGAGGTCAGTAGCACCCAGTCAGAGCTTGTGAAGATGTATGTATTAGAGCGATGATCCTGAGATGATTTAATTCCATCTGAGAGGGCCCAGGTTTCTACGGCCTCTGCAACAGCCTAAGAAAGATAGATACCCTTGGGTGTGAATATACCAACTGTTCGCCCAAACATGAGAGGAAATCTTCCTGTCCTTGGCTGATGACACCATGAGAGCCCCTAACTAAAACAGCCCATCGTCATCTTTGGGGAAAACTAGGGAAGAGGTCCCTGGGAGCAAGGGGCAGGTACAAGGAATCAAACAAGGTGAATAGTACAGCCAACCTAAGATGAAGGCAGCCATGTTATGCTGACACTCAATGACACTTAAGGACACAATCCAACATTCAGAAAGTAGCACTTCAAAGATACCTGTTACCCCATTCCAAATATATATAGCTCAAATGAACTAAGTAGAATTGGGGTCCTACGACAGAATAGAAAATTTAGAAGCCACCCTAAACACACATCCTGTTTACCACAGAAGGCAAGCTTCTTGGTCTCAGAGTCATTTGCATACAAATGTCCTGCATATCAGAGTTTCTCATTTCAATCCCATCACGTCAGTGGGCTATCAATTGCTCACAGTTATAATAGCCTTAAAACTGAAATGTAATGTAAATTATGAATAATGAGATGAAATTGGCTTTGTTTTAAATTCTTGGCTTTTGGCTGGTCTTGTGTGTGCCCACCCTGCATGGCTAAGTAAGTCCTCTGACCACTGGTGTTACAACCTCCCAGAAACCTACAAAAGGCAGATCGTCTGTCCTTTGCCCACAGCCACTGAACAGCAGAAGCGTGTATGCACGCGTGCACACATGTACATGTGCGCATGCATATATGTACGCATGCATGTGCACACACGTGTGTTTGTGTGTGTGTGTGCACATGTGTGTGTGCACAAGGAATGGACATTTAAGGGGAAGGTGGGATCTGAAAGTCAGGAAGTTCAAAAAGCTCCCCAGAGGATGCTCCTGTGCGCTGGGGCTGGGGGCTTTTGTCACGGAAGCGGGCTCTTGGTTGCAGAATGCCCAGGGCCACCCTCTCCCAATGGCAAGTGTCAGTGCCACTTAGTGCCACTGGGAACCAAGGCTAGTGTTTATGGTCATAAACCTCCTTCCCAATGATTCCAAGGTAGCATAAAGATGTTAGCCCAGTGCTAAAGAAAAAGCGTTCTTCTCCATATTGTGTGTGGAAGCTTGAAATCATGCAGTAACGAGCTGAGCACAGGAGAAAAGGTCATTACCAGGATGAGATTGGAGAAGGGGATAGGTGCATCCTTTGGCCACAGAAACAGACCTTTGGGGTTTTATATTCTGACTGAGCCATTCTTCCAGTTGCTCACACCGCATCCTCTGCAAAGAGACAGGCCTATGCTCAAGGGACTGATACATGAAGCTGGGAGCAAGAGGGCGGAGAAATCACCCAAGAAAAGGCAAGAGGGCCGATGCTCCCGGCAGAACCTCACTTTGTGGTCTTGATGTTTCCAGATAACACCGCCAACATCACGGTCAAGTATGGGCAGTTTGATCGGGAGCACACCAAGTTCCACTACCTCCCTGTGCTCATCTCAGACAACGGGGTGCCCAGCCTGACGGGAACCGGCACGCTAACAGTGGCTGTGTGCAAATGCAATGAACACGGCGAGTTCACCTTCTGTGAGGAGATGGCTGCCCAGGCAGGCGTCAGCATCCAGGCTCTGGTAGCCATCTTTCTCTGCATCCTCACCATCACAGGTCAGTGTCTCATGGGACGGGGGGAGACTCTGAGAAGGCTTCACAGAAGAGGCAGGGTCCCAGCCCAGTCCTCCCTGGACCTCATGCTTCCTTGTAAAGAATACAGAGATACAGATGTAGAACTCTAACAACCTGGTGCTTAAGTGGGTAGGAGAGAGGAGACCCAAGACCGTTCATCAAGCTAACTCCATTTCAAAATAACCCGGGGCCAGGTCATTTGGGGCCATTGATTTACATTAAAACTATTATTTATTTATTTTATTCATTTATTTTGAGACAAGGTCTCACTGAATAGCCCTGACTGGCCTGGAATTCTCTACAGAGAGCAGGCTGGCCTGGAACTCGCTCACATTTGCTTCCAGATGCTGGGATTAAAGGTGTGTACCACCACTCCCAGCTTTGACTGTTTCTAAAACTCTTTAATATTTTAGACTTCTAGCTTGGAATCTCACCAAGAGATTTCTTTGCTTTTGTAGACTTCTTCTAGCTTTGGATTTTTTGGCTTTTATTTTCCCTTTGTTTTTTGAGCCTTGCCACTTTCAGGGCACTGTAGGCTTCACCTAGGCTTTGCATTACCAGGAGCCAGACCTCAGACAAGGATTTATGAAGCACAGGCAAAGGATTTGACCTTGTTAGCTAACCTCACCACCCTGAGGCACCAGGAAGTTCCATCCTTGGCATTAGCACCCAGCAGAGTGGGGCTCCTCCAGCACATTCAGTTCAGGGGTGAAGGCTCCTGCCAGAAAGTTCTTTCTCTGGCTGCACCAGCCCTTGCGTACACTGGCGAACTAGGATGCTGAAAGGCACAGACAGCAACTGTCCCAGGCTTCTGAGCTTCCCACTGTGTGTGTCCATTTATTTCCTGGACCCTCTGTGCCAGAGACATTAGAGACAGGCTTCCCTTTCATAAGAATTAATGATGATGATAAAAGAATTGACGTCGGGGGCTAGAGAGACGACTCAGAGGTTAAGAGCATTGCCTGCTCTTCCAAAGGTCCTGAGTTCAATTCCCAGCAACCACATGGTGGCTCACAACCATCTGTAATGGGATCTGGTGCCCTCTTCTGGTCTGCAGGCATACACACAGACAGAATATTGTATACATAATAAATAAATAAAAATATAATTTAAAAAAATTGACGTCACCCCCAGAATCCCATTATCATCTTCCCCTAAAACTGGTGTCACAGAGCAGTCATTGTATCCACTTTGCAGTCAGGGAAACTGAGGCATGGGGAAGAACTTCATCAGGCCATCCTCTCTTTATGTATGTAACAGATTATTATGGTGGTGGTCCTGGGAGTCTGGGCTGGCCCCAGGAATTTGTAGGGAAGAGGGGAAAGGGGCACCCCACCTGCAAACGCTGTCTGACCCACATCTGTTGCTCTGGCTCCCTGACTGGCAGTGATCACCCTGCTCATCTTCCTGAGGCGGCAGCTCCGGAAGCAGGCGCGTGCACATAGCAAGAGCGCACTTGAGATTCACGAGCAGCTGGTCACCTACGACGAGGAGGGCGGCGGTGAAATGGACACCACCAGCTACGATGTGTCCGTGCTCAACTCTGTGCGCGGTGGCGCCACCAAGCCCCTGCGGTCCACAATGGACGCCCGGCCAGCAGTGCACTCTCAGGTGCAGAAACCACCGCGGATGGTGCCCCCGGTGCACGGCGGGCCCTCAGAGATGGCCACCATGATCGAGGTGAAGAAAGACGAGGCAGACAATGACGGCGGTGGCCCCCCTTACGACACGCTGCACATCTATGGCTACGAGGGCTCCGAGTCCATCGCAGAGTCGCTCAGCTCCTTGACCACCAACTCCTCCGATTCTGACATCGACTATGACTTCCTCAACGACTGGGGACCCAGGTTCAAGATGCTGGCAGAGTTGTATGGCTCCGATCCCCGCGATGAGATGATTATCTAAGGTTGCCAGTCTCTGGTCCAGGAGACCAAAGTCACGGCAGCCTAGATCAGACACACCTGCCATCACCTTCCCTGATTTCTAAGGAGTGGCACAGACTCTCCAGCCCAGCATCTCTTGCCGCTGGATACAAAAGATCTTTCCATCCCCAGAGTAGCAAATCCCAGGTCCCATAAATAGCCAGGGACAGAGATTTATTTTGTTGATGGCCACTCCAAATATTGGGAAAATGAGACCAGGGTTCTGTCTGGGCTCCCACTCTGTCCTGTCCCTCCTCCCAACCCCAATACATGCTTCCAATCTATTCTAGATTTCTCCTCTCCCTTCAAAACCGCCAAGCAAAGCTGCCTATGCTGAACTTTGAGGAGTCTTCCCCAGGGCCCCTGAGCCCTTGGTAGGGCTGCCCATCTGAAGGCAGAAGACTGGATTGCATGAGCTATGGGACAGAATTCTGAAACCTGGTCCTGAGGGAGGCTGTGACTCACCCATCATGCCTGTTCTCAGGAGTCCTAGCACTGTGTGTCTCCCTGACACCTCCCCAGTGCCTAAATACACCCCCCAGTCCCTCTCAGGCCCGTCCAGGGAGGAAGGAGACTGTTGGCAGCTCCTGACCTTGGGTACTGAGGTGTTCCAGCAGGCTTGCAACCCCATTAACTGCTTTACTGAGCAATGATCCACTCGGTCAACTTCAGGGAAATGGCTTATTTAATTTGAAGCAACTGTGAATTCACCCAGGAAGGACTGTGGAGACCAAGGGTGGCAGGTCATAGAGCAAGGAGAGCCTCCAGCCCACTCACCAGAAGAATCCTGGAAAAGCTGAGGCACCCGCCTGAGAGTCAACCCTGCCCAGCTTGCCTGTGGGAGGCAGCGGCTTGCCTGGCCACTACACCCCCTTTTCTCTTGCTATCGGCTTTTCTCTCCGAGGCATCCAAGATACAGCCTGGCTAGTGCCCCAACTCAAACACAACTGTGTCACAAGCCACCATGCCATTGCCTTTTCCTCTAAGTCGCCACATCTCAGGGAACGACGCCCGAGCACACCCTGCAGAATGCAAGGCTCCTGGCTTGCCCAGGACCAGTGGCATCTCTGCATCTCTCCCTTGGAGGGATTTGAGCAACTTTCCACTGAAGTCACAGCTGGAGGAGGGAGCGTCCAGACACAAAGAGGTCGAGGCAAGGAAGAAATGTACCTTCAGCTCACCCTCCACTGTGGATCTCTTCCCCAACAAGGCCTCTCTGCAGGGGATTGTAGATAGCACAATGTTTGTTTAACCAATAATTCGTTTATCTTAATTTTTTTTTACTAATAATACTTACCAGTTTCTAGTTCTCACAAATGTAGACTAAAGTTTTTGCATAATAAGCAAGTTGCTATTTAGGTTAGCAATTTTAATTCAGGTTTTTTTTTAGTTGGATAAACAATCCCTGTAAGTTTGTATTTCCTGTTGTAGTCATTGCTGTAAGGAGGGATAGTGAGTATGTACTAGTCACCCCGGTGCACGAGATGTACTGTATCTTTTTATAATTAAATAAAGACATCTTGAAACTCTTCCACGTCTAGAGCCGAGCGAGCACATATAAAACACATGCAAATGCACACATACATGGTCACATACACACACATATATACACATATATACCTGCTACCAGACTCATCAGAGAACCTCAGAGGGCAGGGGGACCTGTGAGTCATAAAGAAAGTGAATTATGGGCACAGATAAGTGGCTCATTGGTTAAAGGGGTATACTATGCTTGCACAAGACCCAAATTCTGTTTCCAGCATCCATGCTGGGCAGCTCACAACTACTCTAGCTCCAGGGCACCTGATACCCTCTTCTGGCCCTGGCCCTAGAGAGCACCTGCCCTCAAGTGTGTGTGCCTGTGCACACAAAATTAAAGTAAGTCTGCTCCTTTATAAAGAAATTTAACTGTGACAGAAGGTGACGGAGATCCAGTTTGGCTTTCTATCACTCAACCCCCCCCCGCCCCCCGTGCTCTGTGCATGCCCTACCCCCATACCTCCCATCTGCAGCAGTCAGGGCTGCTGCTTGGCTAGGGGCAGGGGGCTTCAACACCATTTGCATTCAACAAAGAACCAGGCTCTTCCCTGGGCAGATGGACAGCCCTGAGCACATGGGGCATCTCGGTTCCAAAGAATATGCCTGCAGAAAAGCTTCCTCCTCAACTTCTGCAGGATTGGTCAGCTCCATGCTGGCTTTGGCCAAGACACCTTTCATGTTAAACAGCTACAGCTGTTGGGAACTGTCTCTAACAAGCTCAAAGGGCAGAAAGCTGTTCGTGAGTTTCTTCAAATCATGTCAGATGAACAAGGCCTTGAAAGAGAGACTGTCCAGAGAACCCCCCCCCTCCCCCGAGAGCTCCGTGAGTCCCCAGGGAACAGGCTTTGGAGGCTTTTTTCTGTGGCTTCCAGTATTCTCCCAGAGGTGGTGCTGTCAGAAGCAGTGCTCCAAGGTTCAGGGAATGAGATATCGACCTTGGCCAAGTTACAACACCACAACGCTCACCGTCCTTAGCAAAATTCAGCCTTTTTATCTGTCCCTCTTGACTAGCAAGTTCCTGGTTGCTGTGAGGTTGGCATTTACTTCCAGGATTGCCGGTAACCTCATTCCTTTTGCAGGAGAGGTGCTCTGCGTTCTGCTGCCCCCGTGGATGTCACCTCCTCAGGCGCAGTGTTCCTACTTGTCAGGACAGTGCCTTTGCTCCAAACCAGTCTTCCATGAGATCTGTCCCTACCTTCTTTTCCAAGAAGTTCTCCCAGCCAGGCAGTGGTGGCGCACACCTTTAATCCCAGCGCTTGAGAGGTAGAGGAAGGCAGATCTCTGTGTGTTCAAGGCCAGCCTGGTCTACAAACCAGGCTGTTACACAGAGAAAAAGAAGGAGAAGGGGAAGAAGTGAGGAGAAGGAGGAGAAGGAAGCAGGAGAAGGAAGATAAAGAGGAGGAGGAGAACTACTCTCCCTAAAGTCACCCCAGTCTCCTCTGGCTGAAGTCCTCCACCAGGGTCTGACTCTCTTGGCCATTCCAGCCAACTCCTCTGCTTGGTTCCTATTCACCCTGAGTCACAAGTGACCGTTATGAAGGCCAAAGGCCCACTTTGAGGCCCGAGATTTGTTGGATGCCATGGTAGGATCCAAACCCAGTGCTCTCTGGAGTCAGCTGACTGCCTCCTCAGGCGGCCCTGGACTCCTAGTCTGAGTATAGAGGAGTGACATCTCAGCCTAGCTACTCTCCGGGACCAAATCATGATGGCCCCGCGACCTTCATTTCACAGAATACCAAGATGAGACCCAGAGGGCAGTGTGATGAGGCCAGAAGTTGGGGCTAGAGCCTGTCTCCTGGCTTCTTTCCTACCCTGGAGCTGGAGGCTATGCCAGGAAGCACCGCTGCTCTGACCATTGGGAAATCAGGAAATTACCACTAGGGGGCGCGCTGCATTTACAAATGCTGGGTCTTAACCAGTATCCCAACTTCAGCCACCCTCGTGCAGATGGCAAGTCCTGTTCCTTGCTTTGACAGAGATGTTGTATTTAAAAGAATGAACTCCAGGTCTAGCAGAACAACCTCGATAGGCTCTAGTCTGGAAACGCTCCCGTGCTCTACCTAGAGTTAGGATTCCTGCAGTTTCCAGCAACCCAATGTCCTTGAGTTTATGTGTATCTCAGTGCACCCCTCACCCTAATCTACCCTATCATCTCTCCCCCACCCTTGGGGAATGTGTGTCAGTGTGTCCTCCCACACCCAACACACACACACAGAGAGAGAGAGAGAGAGAGTCGCGAATGCGTGCTCCAAGTGAGTCTGAAGGGTTCCACTGGGCCCAGAAATAGTCAAGTTCTTACAGATCCTTGTTCTGTGACCTTGCAGATCAAAATTCCTTACAAATCCTGCTGTCCTCCAGGTGGCTCATGGAGCCTCTGACTCCCAAAACCAAAGTCCCAAGCCATCCAGCAAATGTCCCTTCTGAGGATCGTCCCAAGAGACATGTACCGGATGTATCGATATTGTATCGATATTGTATCGATACTAAATGCAGCGCCATTTACAAAGCAAAACTGGAAACAGAGTCAATGTTCAGTGCTAAGAGGTTGGTTAGGTAGGCTGTAGAGGAGCCCTAGAGCCACGTGAGCAGAGGTTGGTGAGATGGGTCAGCAATTAAAAGTACCCGTCGCCCTTTCAGAAGACCTGGCTTTGGGTCCCACCTGGCAGCTCACCACTGTCTGTCACTCCAATTTCAGAAGATCTGACATCTTCTTCTAGTCTCCGTGGGCATCAGGCACATACCATGTTGCATATACATACATGTGGGATAAAGGTTTATACTCACAAGATAAAATAAATATATCTTTAACAAAACAAAACAGAAAAACAGCAGCCGTTACAAACAATGAGGAGGACTTAAATTGAATTAAAAATGAAGTATACTCAGGCCCCATGGTTTTCCTGGTGAGCATCCACCCCCAGGTTAGGACATTTCAAGCATTCCAAGCAATTTCCGAGTTTTCTATTATCAACATGCATTCTTAGAACCAGAGAAACATTTCATGTTAGTTCATCGAGTAACTGCAAAGCCGTGAATTGATCAGTTTTTCTCCATCTTTTTTTTTTAATATTGAAAGACTTTGTTTCAATTTCTGACTTTGCTACTGATGCAACAGAATTTTTAAAGTAAACTAAGTTGTGTGGGCTTTGTTTTTGTTTTGGAAGGATAGAGTCTATTCAACACCATTTGCATTCAGCAAAGAAGTGGGCTCTTTCCTGCAGATGGACAGACATCTTGGTCCCGAAGAATATGCCTGCACTTTGCTTGCCTGTTTGTTTTTGTTTTGAGACAAGATCTCACCAAGTAGCCCAGGTACAAATTTCAGCCTCTACCTCCCTCCTGAGTGCTGGTATCACAGGTGAGCCCTTGTTCTCTGCTACTGAACTGCTTTTGAAGTCAATACTTTGGACCCTAAACTGTTTCTGGAGGGTCAACTTCGTGTTCACTTCCGAAATTTTTTTTGAACTTTATCTGTGGGGCTTCAATCTCCTCCTGTCTGGAGTTCTTTACCCCTGAATTCCCAGCAATCTTCAGGGCTGATGGGAGGAAAAAGCTGGCTTTCCAGGGAGGCAATACCCTTCACCCCAAATAATTCTGTGATGGATAAAATGCCTAATGTTCCCCTTTGTCCAGGGACATAAAAGAAACAATTGGAGTGAGTCTCCCTCAGACACCTGCGTTGTCTGGGAAACCCGTGTGTGCACCAGCCTTTTTTGCAATGCTCATGTGTAACCCGCACTCTGGTGCCGCTCACTTACAATGTGCATGAGTCATGATACTGGGGGGATGGTTAACACATTACCCCGGAAGCTGTGCTGAACACGGGGTTTGTTTCCGTGTGAGGCACTGCACAGGATATGAGTCTATACAAAGAAAACAGATACAATGGCAGAACTTAAGGAAGGAAGGGCCTCTGAACAGTGTATATAACCTATAGGTACATAGCTCCGGGCGGTAATTAGGCAATGTGCCACCTAGGGTACCACACACCACAGCTCGGGCCATCTCTAGCCAGTGGCCCAGCAGGATACAGCTTTGTGAGGTGACAAACTCTTCCTGGTTTGACAGGGCCTTTTTTCATTTTAGCTCCAGGAGCCTGTGTCTGGAAAAGGCCTTGGCTCCAGGCCCGGTGAGTTGGTGAGCGTCAGAAGTCAGCAGCTCTGAGCGTGACTCAGTGAACCCCTCTCCAGCAGAGGTGCTTCCAATCCCTCTAAGTCACTCAAATTTCCTCATCTGTGAATGACCTCATCTGTGAATGGCTTTCCATTATGCCCCAGATGTTGTAGATGTTTTGTGACTGAATGTTTTAGATTTAATGTTTTCCTCAACCAAGGTATCCATTTCTTCCACGTTGTCTTCAATGCCTGAGATTCTGATTTTATGTCTCTTCCAGGTAGTTGAGTTTTCAACTCTCGAGCTAGGCCCCCACAGTTCAAACCACCTCCCTGCTGTCTTCCAAGCACCTACTTGGATGGCCCACTGATCCCTGTTTACAGTGCCCAACGGCTTTTGTAGTCCAAAGTCCCAAAGTCTCCACTCCTCCAACAAACAGAAGGGGCAGGCCCGTCACAACAATACTCCAGTCCCTGAAAGCAACTTCCTTAGTCACTGTCCTGTTGCTATGAGGAGCAAGGCACGACCAAGACAACTCTTATTAAAAAAGTTATGTTTTCAGTTATATAATATTTTTAAGAAATTTATTTTTTATATAAAAAAGGCATTTAGTTGGGGACTTTCATACAGTTTCAATGACCAGATAAATGACATAAACAGACCCAAAATCCCTAGTGAAGTAAAAGCACTAATTAAAAGTCTCTCAACCAAAACAAAAAACAAAAAAAAAAAAGCAAGCCCAGGGACAGATGGATTCAGTGAGGAATTCTACCAGAACTTCAAAGAAGAATTAATACCAATATTAATACCAATACTCTCCCAATTATCCCACAAAACAGAAACAGAAAAAAAAAGTTACCAATTCTTTTTACAAGGCCATGCCACAATTACCCTGATGCCTAAGCCATATAAAGACCCAACAAAGAAAGAAAAATATAGACAAATTGCCTTATGAACATAGACGCAAAAATCTCAACAAAACCTTACAAATGGAATCCAAAAACTCACCAAAAAGATCATCGACCAAGATCAAGGAGACTTTATCCCAGAGATCCTGGGCTGTTCCAAACATGGAAATCAGTACATGTGATCCACCGTATGAACAGGCTGAAAGAGAAAAATCACATGATCATCTCATTAGACACAAAAAGGCCGTTGACAAAAACCCAACACCCCTTCATGATAAAAGTCCTGGAGAGACTAGGGGTACAAGGGACATACCTCAACACAATAAAGGTGACTTACAGCAAGTCCACAGCCAACAGCAACCTAAACAGAGAGAAATTCAAAGTATTTCCACTAAAATCAGGAAAAAGACCAAGATGTCCCCACTCTCCATTCCTGTGCTTGAAGTTGTAACTAGAGCAATCAGACAACACAAGGAGATCAAGGGCATACAAATTGGAAAGGAAGAAGTCAAAGTATCTTCTATAATATGATAGTATGCATGAGACTCTAAATACTCCCCAGAAACTTCAACACCTGATCAATACTTCCTGCAAAACATTAGGATACAAAGTTTACACACACAAAAGTAGCCTTTCTGCATAGAAATAACAAGTGGACTGAGAAAGAAATCAGGGAAACAATGCCTTTCACAACAGCTTCAGAAAATCTTGGGGTGACGCTAACCAAGCAAGTGAAGGACACATACACAAAAGATGCTATACCCTACTATAGAGACACTTGCTCATCCATTTTTATTGCTGCTCTGTTCGCACCAGTTAGAAACTGGAAACAGTCTAGAAGTCTGTCAGTGGATTAATGAATAAAGAGAATGTGGTACATTCACACAATGGAGTATTACTCAGCTGTTTAAAAAAACAATCAAATTCGCATGTAAATGGTTGATAGAAAAAAAATATCCCGAGTGAAGTAACCTAGACCCCAGAAGATAATAATATGTTATAGATTCACTTATATGTGGGTGTTAGCTGTTAAGCCTTTGGTAGGCATACCACAGTCTATATAATTATAGAAGTTAGGTATAAAGTAAGGGAATGGGGGGACAATTTCCTGAGGAGGAGAAATAAAATACATAGTTATAGAGAGATGGATCGGGGAGACTAGATTGGGAGGATTAAACAGAGAAGGAGAGGAAAGGGGGAGCTGAGGGAGGGCATATGAGGAGGGGCAGCTAAGACTAAGGGCCATCTGAGAGACCATATGGAAATCTTCTCCAGTAGACACTTCTTAAAATATATTCATAAATGGGTCGGGCGGTGGTGGCACACACCTTTAATCCCAAAACTCAGGAGGCAGAGGCAGGCGGATCTCTGTGAGTTCGAGGCCAGCCTGTTCTACAGAGCGAGTTCCAGGACAGCTAGGACTGTTAGACAAAGAAACCCTCTCTCAGAAAAACAAGTGTGTGTGTGAGTGTGTGTAGTGTGTGAGAGAGAATGTGTGTGAGAGTATGTGTGTAGTTGTGTGTGTGTGTGTGTGTATTCATAAGTGAAAACAATATAAATGGACTCATCAAACAATGGGGAGACTAAGCCCCAACTAGATATCTCTTGCCACCAAGTAAAACTTCCAGAGCCAGGAAGGCATTACATCTAATTGAGTTGTTGGCCAAAGAGACCCCACGGAAACCCCCAACAACTCAAGCTATTCCCAAGGCTTTAAGTTGCCCTCCACAAGCTGATGGTAGACCTATAAATCTCACTGAATGCAGAGAAGCTGATCTGGTGCCCAACTAGAGCCTTCACTCTTACTGAATAGTGTTCATGGTACCCGAAGGCAGTCTGCGTGCTACTGGAGGAGAAACGTAAATGCCAACCCAGCTGTAAACTCTTCCGTCTCCGTGGTGACCTGCCTATATGATATGCTGCTGCAATAGTAGCACAAAATGTATAGGAGTAATCAATCAGTATCTGATTGGATTTAAGACCCACTCAACGAGATGAACCCATTCTGACACTTCTCTTGGGTAGCCAAGAACCTAGGGCTAGATAGGTCACTACCCTAGGGAAAAAGCAAACACTATTGTTCTGCTAAAGGGATCTGGCAATAAAATGACTACTAATGACACTCTGCTATTCCAGTAGATCAGTGGTTTTTTTTTCAGCCATCATCAGAGAATCTTCCACCAGGAGTGTATGGGAACAAATACAGAAACCCGCAACCAGCCAATGTGCAGAGAATGAGAGTCCTCAGTTCTAAATGGGATGTCACCATCAAACCTCTCCCCCCAGGGCTCAAGGAACTTTGTGGAAGTAGAGGCAAAAGGATTATAAGAGCAAGTAGGAATGTAGGACACCAAGAAACAAGATCTTCTAGACATGATAGGACTGGTGCACATATGAACTCAGAGAGACTGTGGCAGCATGCACAGGTCCAAGCTAGACAGGGTCCCAGCACAGTGGGGGGGGGGAGTAGACATGAGCCCCTGTCCCTAACCAAGAAGCTATGTCCAGGGGGCTGGAGAGATGGCTCAGCGGTTAAGAGCATTGCCTGCTCTTCCAAAGGTCCTGAATTCAATTCCCAGCAACCACATGGTGGCTCACAACCATCTGTAATGAGGTCTGGTGCCCTCTTCTGGCCTTCAGGGACACACACAGAAAGAATATTGCATACATAATAAATAAATAAATAAATAAATAAATAAATAAATAAATAAATAAATATTAAAAAAAAAGAAGAAGCTATGTCCAATGAAGTCTCATTTGGTATATAAACGACATTTAAGGGCAGGCCTCATGCCTGGCAGTAGATGACCAACTCAAAATAAACTCAATGGTGTTTTTGAAGATTTGATTTTTTTTTTATTTTTTATTTTTTTATTATTTTTTTATTTTTTGTCTCCCAATGCTCTGTCTGGGCATATTCTACTTTACGATCCTTCACTTATATATTATGGTTTCCAACTTTGTGTTTTTATTGGGGTTGTATGTGTGTGTTTGTGCCTGTGTATGTGTGTGTGTATGTGTATATGTGTGTGTGCATGTGTATATGTGTGTGTGCATGTGTATATGTGTGAGTGTGTATATGT
>JABTXL010001323.1:8384110-8424052 GCA_025134845.1 Neodon shergylaensis
TGTGTGTGCATGTGTATATATGTGAGTGCATGTGTATATGTGTGAGTATGTAAATGTGTGTGTGCATGTGTATATGTGTGTGTGCATACAAAGGCTTCTTATGCTTTTTCCTTGCTTTTACTTTAGGTTTTTCCTCTGTTTTGTTCTATTCTGGCTTGCTTGGTGTTTATTTTGGTTTGGTTTAGGGTTTTTTTTTTTTCCTAAAGAGGGAGAGAAAGAAGTCACAGAGTTGGATGGGTAAGAGGATCTGGGAGGAGTAAGGAAGAGGAAACTATAGTCAGAATATATTGTATGAAAAAAATCTATTTTCAATTTTAAAAAAAAGGCATCCAGCCCCAGCAGGCAGCAGAACTTGGCAGTTTTGCCCACGTCGTTCTGGCTTTGTAAATGGATTGTGTTGTGGAATCTTCCAACCAAGGAGAGCAGCTGAGGCCAGGAATATGGCAGGGGAGTCCCTGCATGGAGGCCCAGAGAGGCCATCGCCTCAAGCTGTGTAAGTGAAGCCTGGATTGTGTTGGAGGGCACCCAGCGTTGGACGTGCCAGAGCCCTGGAGGTCTGCTGAAGAGAGCAGCAAATGGGCATGGAACCAGCCCAAGAGAGAAACATGTTCCAGTCAGCACAGCTGGAGGGAGTGTGGGATCTGAAGAGCCATCTCAGTCCTTAACATCGGCCTGGATATCCAGGCCGCGAACCTGCTGAAGCTCAGTCTTCCCTCCTAAGGCCCCCTCTCCTCCTTTTAGGGTGATACTGTATGTTCTGCACCGTCGGAGGTTGGAGGCCTGTGATTGGCTTTTGCTTTTGGTTTTCCAGGGGGTTACAATTAAGAGATTGCTTTGAGAGGCAGAAGAGACTTTGGACTTCTACAAAATCTTGAGAATCAAAGACTCATGGGGATTTTGAATCTGGAATGGATGCCTATCACATGATATGGCTATAAGCCTTTGGGGGCCAGGGTGGTTTGAATGGGAATGGCCCCCATAGGCTCATATATTTAAATGCATAGTACACAGTTAATTAAACTGTTTGGGAAAGATTAGGATGTGTAGCCTTGCTGGTAGGGATGTAGGCTTGTCACTAGGGGTGGGCTTTGAGGTTTCAAAAGGCCATGCCAGGCCAGGTCTCTCTCTCTCTCTCTCTCTCTCTCTCTCTCTCTCTCTCTCTGTGTGTGTGTGTGTGTGTGTGTGTGTGTGTGTGTCTGCCACATGCTTGGGTATCAGCTGCTGCTGCTTTAGTGACAGACATGCCTGCCTGTTACCACGTTCCCACCATGATAGTATGGACTTGCTGTCTGAAATTAATCAAGCCCTCAATTACCTGCTTTTCTTTGTAAGTTACCTTGATCATGGTGTGTCTTCACAGAAGCAGAACAACAGCTAAGACATTCACCATTGACCAGAAGGGAGGGAGGGCAGGAAAACAAAATTAAGTAAAAAATTTCCCCATCTTATTTAAGATAGTTTTTTTCCCCCTGTAACTGTTCTCTTCCTCCCTCCCCTTCTCTTAGCTCATCTCAATCTCTTAACCAGCTCTCATCCTGTAACTGACCTGAATGCTCCATGTAGCCCCATCTAATCTCAAACTCGTGGTCTTCCTGCTTCGGCCTCCCAGTTGCCGTGATTACAGGGAAACCACCTCCCTGGTTCTAACTCTCTGTTGCTGACTTTCGAAGTGCCCTACACCTGTGACTCTGCAAACTGAAGTAATTCTCCCAAATAGCGGCCATCAATGTCACAAGCTCCTACATCTGTGCAAACACTGCTATTTCCCTTTGCAGTAAGCATTCTAAAGAAAGTGTTCTGTAGTGAGTGAGACTCCCCGAGAGAGAGACAGGTGCTGGGCCAGAAGAGATGGTGTGTTAAGAACGGAAGGACATAATTTTATAAAGTGAAATTCTAAAGATTTACAAACAGAAGATATACCCAAAATCTGTCTGCTCGAAATTATAAAGTAACAATGAAAGAATGAAACAGGACACAAATAAATGAACAATAGTATACCATGCTCATAAGTAAGGAAGGCCCAAAATAATTAAAATGCAAATTCACTCCAAGTTGATGTACAGACTCAATCAAATCCCCATCAGAATTCTAACAGACTTCTGACATTGCCAGGCTGGGACTGGAAAAATGACTTAGGAATCAAGAATGGGTGCTGTTCTACCAAAATACCAGAGTTTGGTTCCTAGCACCCACATCAGGTGGCTCACAGCTGCCTTTAACTCCAGTCCCAGGGGCCCTGACACTCTCTTCTGGCCTCTACGGGTGCCTACAACCTATATACAAGTAGACATATGCACAAAAAGAAATAGAGTCAACTTTAACGTTTCTAGGTTAATTCTAACATTCACATTTGGAAATGTAAAGAACCTGGGAAAGGCAAACGACTTTGAAAAAAAAAGTTGATGGGCTTGATTATCTGGTTCTCATCAGGGCTGGCAGGTGGCTCAATGGGTCAAGGCGCCACTTACCACTAAGCCAGATGGCCTGACTTTTCTCTCTGGGTACTACTGGGTGGAAGGGGAGAACTAACTCCCAAAGTTATCTTCTGATCTCCATATGTGTGCCTACAGACAGATCTGGGAGAAACAAAATCCTATTGTTTATACGCTATCCACTCTGCAGTATCTTATTATAGAGCCCACAGAGAAAAGACAAGCTAATGAATGACATCCGGACTCTCCATAGGAAGAAGCACTGTCAAACAATAGAAAGGAAGACACAGTGATATAACAGTTTGAGCGAATCCCAAATGCATTATGCTATAGGAAAGAACAGAGGGTCAGGAGCCCACATCCTGCCTGATTCTGTTTCTACAACACTCTGAAAGGACAAAGGTCGCGTGTCAGATATCTTTCATATTAGATATTTACATTATGACTCATAACAATAGCAAAACTACAGTTGTAATTTTGTAGCAATGGAATAATTTTGTGGCTGGAGGTCACCACAACACGAGGAACTGTATTAAAGGGGCGCAGCTTTAGGAAGGTTGAGGACCACTGAGCTACAAGGATCAGATCAGGATTTCTAGATTCTATGTCAGTTACCAAACACACTTTAAAAATCAACAAACGTTTTAAGAGCAGAAAGAGATTTGCCCAGGACTTGTCTTCTTGTCGAGGTGACCCTGGTTACTTCAGCGGTGCACAAGGTTTGGGCACACTGACTTATTTATCTATTCTTGCTAAAACACCTGTTGAATGACAAGGTAGCCAATCCCTTTAATCCTGCTCCCTCTTCTTCCCTACTGGCCCAGCTTTAGATCAGCCCTCTTCCTCATCTCTTCTGTGGTGTTTTGCCCCATTATCTATTGCTATAACAAAACACCTAGGGCTGGGTAATGCAATTTTTGATGTTTTATTTTAGGTCCAAAGTTTAGAAGGCTGTAAGTTCAAGATTAAGTAGCCATGTATTGGCCTCTTGTAGGGGACCCACTGCTGTGTCACAATGCAACAAAGAAGCAGAATGGGAAGGAGCTGCGAGCCTAAGGGGCTGAGTGTATGGGGGTGGTGGTGCTTTACCAGTAACCACCCTCCTAAGACCTGACCAGGAGTCTCCACTAATCATTCCTGAAGGTTACCTGTAGTAACTTAATCATCTTCCGGTCACACCACCTATTGAAAGTTCCATACTGGGAACCTAGTTTCCAGTAAACGAACATTTAGAACACAAACTCAAACCATATCCAAACTACGGTATTCCCCAAACTTCCCAATCATTTCCCTCTCCCTGGGCACTACCCCTTCCAAGTCATGCTGCTACTCTGATGCATCTTCCAATGTGAAAATGATACCTTGCACTCATTCTCTGAAAACTCAACAAATACTACCAATCAATGGAGCCCAAACCCTCAGCCCAGTAACCAAGATTTACATATCTCCACTGCTCCTTAACATTTTGTCTCTACTGTTGTGTCTACCCTCATGACACATATTCCAGCGGTAGTAAGCTCTCTGCCTCCCTCAAACATAAGGTAGGCTGTGTTTTTGGTCCAAATAGTCACTCACTTCTGTTTTCTGTAGCAAGATTACATATCCCTGACACCCCAATGCCCACCTTGATCACGTGACTCAATTTGTGAAGTAACATGTGAGACACTACTGCCCCTAGCTTATTCCTAAATCTCAGGACCCAGAAACACATTTACCTGAAACCCCAGTGTTCACATCTAAGAAGACTCCAGAATATGTTCCTGCCAGGCAACCCACAGCCACCCCACTCTCCTAAAAACCAGAGAGAAAACAGAAAGCAAGGAACAAAACACCCAACTGATAAAGACAAGACACCAGCATCTAGAATTACACTCCTTCCAACCCCAGATGCCTAGATATCAGTGTACTAACAGCTGGACCGTATTTCCGCTAGAGCCCAGCAACCCTACCACAGCAGGCCTGGGATATTCAAACATAGCTGAAGCATGAGAAAAATACCTTAAAAGAGCCTTTATAAATATGATAAAGGTCCTTAAAGGGGAAATGAATAAATCCCTTAAAGAACTCTATGAAAACATAAACAGTGGAAGAAAATGAATAAAACTGTTCAAGACCTGAAAGTGGAAATATGATCAATAAAGAAAATCCAAACTAAAGGAAGTCCAGAAATGGAAATTTTAGGAACTCAAGCAGAAACCACAGAGGCAAGCTTTACCAACAGAATACAAAAGACAGAAGAGAAAATCTCAGGCATTTAAAACACAATAGAAGAAATGGATACATCAGTCAAAATGGTAAATCTAAAATACTCCTGGCACAAAACATTCAGGAAATCTGGAACACTATGAAGAAACCAAATATAAAAATAATAGAACTAGAAAGAGAAGAAATCCAGGTCAAAGGCACAGAAAATATTTTCAACAAAGTCATAGAAGAAAATTTTTCTAATCTAAAGAAAGAGATGACTATCAAAGTACAAGAAGCATACAGAACAGCAATACAGACTAGAGCAGAAAAGAAAGTCCCCTCAGTACATACTGATCAAAACACTAAACATATGGAACAAAGAAAGAATATTAAAAGCTTCAAGGGAAAAAATCCAAATAACATATAAAGGCAGACCTATTAGAATTACATCTGACTTCTTAAAGGAAACTTGAAAAGTCAGAGGGGCCTAGACAGATGTGCTATTGACTCTAAGAGACTGCAGATGCCAGTCCAGATTTATAATTACCTTAGATGAAGAAAATAAAATATTAAATGTTAAAACCAAATTTAAGTAGTATCTATCTACAAATGCAGCTCTACAGAAGGTATTACAAGGTGAACTCCAACCTTATTACATTTACTACATCCAAGAACACACAGGGAAAAAAGAATCCCAGATGAGCAAAGTCAAAGGAATGGAAGCACACACACACACACACACACAGACGCAGTGCACACACACAATAACAATAAAATAACAGTCCTTTAAGAACATAGATACAAAAATTCTCAATAAAATACTCACAGACTAAATTCAAGAATAAATCAAAAAGATCATCCACCATGATCAAATAGGCTTTATTCCAGAGACCCTGCAGTGGTTCAACATATAGAAATTAATACATGTAATCCATCATATAAACAAACTGAAAAAAAACACATGATCATCTCAAATAGAGAAAAGGCCTTTGAAAAGTCCAACACCCTTTCATGATAATAGTTCCAGAAAAATTAGGGACACAAGGTGATGTGGGAGTGTCATATATCGATCTGTTGATTTCATTGGTTAAATAATAAAGGAACTGCTTGGCCCTCATAGGTTAAAACATAGGTGGGAGGAGTAAACAGAATAGAATGTCAGTAGGAAGAGGAAGTGAGCTCAGAAACCATGCAGCTCCGCACACAGACATCACGCAGCTCCTCTCAGGGCAGACGCGAGGCATGAAGCTCAGACCCAGGATGGACGTAGGTTAGAATCTTCCTGGTTAGCGCACCTAGGGGTGCTACATACCTTATTAGAAATGGGCTAGTCCAGGTGCGAGAGTTAGCCGAGAAGAGGCTAGATATCATGGGCCAAGCAGTATTTAAATGAATACAGTTTGTGTGTTGTTATTTCGGGCATAAGCTAGCCGAGCAGGCGGCTGGGGTGCTGGGGACGAAGCCCTGGCCGCCCTTATTTCAACAACAAGGGATATACCTCAATATAAATAAAGGTGTTTACAAACCCACAGTCAACATCAACTTAAATGGAAAGAAGTTCAAAGCATTCCCACTAAAATCAGGAATCAAGGATGCCCATACCGATGCAATATGGTATTTAAAGTCTTAGCTAGAGCATTAAGACAACTGCAGGAAATCAAAGGGATACAAGCTGGAAAAGAAAAGGGCAAATATCTTTATTTGTAGATGATATGATAGCATACACAAGTTGTGGTGGTTCGAATGAAAATGGGCCCCATAAGCTCATAGAGAGTGGCACTATTAGGAGGTGTGGCCTTGTCGGAATAGGTGTTGCCTTGTTGGAGGAGGTATGTCTCTGGGCAGGGGTGGGGGAGTTGAAGTTTCAGAAGCTCAACATATGACTCAGCACACAGTGTTCCTCCCTTCTATTCCAGCACCCACCTCCACATCAGGCCTGGCAAGTGTCTTAGTGCAGGACCCCTGGGGAGCATATGCTCCTTGCCTGCCAGTCTGACCCACTCCCTCCAGTCTGTTACCAAGGGGAACAAGGAAAATAACGGAGAAAGAGGCATGACAAGGGGTGGAAAAGAAGGCATCCGTGTCCATCACAAGGTCATTGTGCGTGGCTAATTGTGTAATCAACCGCAGATGTGGCGAGAGTCTGCTGGACCAGGAACAAATGGCCAAGGTGAAGAAATACTAATCACCTCTTTCTGATGTGCTTCTCTCTGACTCTTGTCCTAGAAAATCCCAAGGGAAGCAAGGGGAAGGAGAGGAGAAAAGAAAAAAGAACTCTTATCCAGAGCTTGCCTTAACGGCAAACTTCCAGAAATTTCAGTCATCTGGAAGTCAACCAGGAATTGGGAAATAAATAGATTAAAAAGCGTCTGTAAAAGTGAGTAGCACTTATCAGAAGAGTCAGGCCATGATCGCAAGGGACGAAGGAGGAGCTGTCAGAATGCGGAGCAGCCTGAGGAAACACAACAGCTGTGAGGGACTTGTGATTCTGGAACAGGAAAAGGGCATTCTAGAAAAACTGGTGAGAGTCACACACAATACCCTGCTAGCTTCCAGGTTTTATGATATGTTGTTGACACTGGAGGAAGCTGCGTGGAGGGTGTATCTGAACTCTTCGTACTGATCTGGTTGGTGGCTTTTCTCTAAGTCTGAGAATATTAAAACGAGAAAGGTATTCTGTATGCAGCCAAGTCTGGTGAGGATGATGACGACATTCCGCCCAAACCTGGCTTTGCTGGTTGTCCATGAACTGTAACTTGTTCGTTTAGTTATTGGTTAATTTTAATTAGTTAGTGATTTTGCATAGTTAGTGATTTTGCAAAGGGTCTCACTCTGTAGACTAGGCTGACCTCAAACTCACAGAGATCCTCCTGCCTCTGCCTCCCAAATGCTGGGATTAAAGGCACTGTGAATGGTCCTTACTTCCCAATTTTATTTCCCATTCTCTCAAGAAACCCACAGTTCTTTATTAAAGACCCAATTGAAGACTTGGTCTTGAACTATACTTGGTCCCTGCCTTGGAGAAGCAGGTATGGGAGACAGCTGCACCTACAAGAAAACCTCACTTGCTAGACCAGAGATCTATTCCTTCACCCCAAGGGAAAATGAGGCCAGGAGAAGTCTCCAAAGGGGCTGTTTGGATGTCTAAGGTGGGCATGGTACAGAGTGAGGATGGAGAGTGGCTAGGAAGGAACCTGGACAGGTAAGCAGTATACTTGTCAGAAGGGACCTGGACCCTGCTGCCAGGGCCCTAAGCAATTACGCTCCCAACGGGCTTTGACAAGAGCAAGGCTGGATGGAAGGAAGCTCCTGAATGTGCAGTTGGGTGAGCATTCCTTCGAGAGTCCAAGTTATGGGAAGTTTATGTGGAGACCAGTTTGTACCTTTCTCCAACCCCACCCATAGTTCTGGGGCTCAAACCTGAAGTTGTATATATTAAGCAAACATTCTGCCACTGAACTGCATCCCCAGACCCTCTTTTTGAATCTTGTTAAATTTTTGATATAGGATCTCACTAATCCACCTAAACTATCCTCAAACTCTTTGTGTAGCCCATGCTGGCCTCAGACTTGTGATCCTCTGGCACCAGCATCCTAGGTAGCTGGACTACAGGCATGCACAACCAGTCCTGGTTTGTGTCTGACTTTGAAATTGCACACACACAGCACTAAAAAGGGCCAAGCTGACAGTCCACACAGAGACAATGGGAAAACAGCTCCTAAAAGCTAGACTGAATTCATGAGCTTTCTTTGCCCACCAGATAGCCTTCCACTTCCCCACCTAAAGACAGTCAACTGCTCCAGCTAGGATAGAAATTGTTCCTGCAAAATGTGACATTCGGGGTACATGTTCCAGGAAACAGCTTCTTACAGCGGTGTTTTAAGTTCATCACTGACAGCTTAAAATGACTAGTAATCAAAACAGCCCATAGCACCCCACAAGTACACAGAGTTATCCTATTGTAATTAAAGAAATAGGAATGACTGCCAGGTAGACTGGGTCAATTCTTCAAGGGCCTGACAAATAGGAAGTGCTTCCAACTCCCTTGATGCTGGGTTCTGACATTCCCTTTTCTGGGTGTCATAGATGAAAACATGTGGCTAAAGACTTTCTGGAACTCCCAGGAATTGCCAGAAACTCCTGGAGGTAAGGCCAGGGCACAAAAGAGAGGCAGGGCAAGGATCGCCCTTCCCATTGGCCACTCCTGCAGAGGTGCCACAGGCTACAGACGCTGCAGGGGATACCCAAGACCCATATAATGCTGCATGAGACCCCTGCTGGACCATGATTCTGAAAACACAAGTAATTTGTCCCAAGATACACAAGTAAATGGAAGAGAGGGGGTTTGAACTCAGGTCTCCTGATATCAGCTCTCTAGAGTCAGAGGCTGAGAGAACACCTCCATGCTTTCTGTGACTTAGGTCCTTGCTGGCCAGTGTCACTAGGTACCTTCTGTGTACCAGGCCAGCTCTTCCTCCCTCAGTATTTCTCATTCCCCCTTTCTAATTTTCTTATTAATCCTCTGAGATAACATTGGAAATGGCACAGAGAGAAAAAGAGTTTCTCTATAGAAAATAACTTCCTCTGTACTCAAGTTTATTCATATTCCATCTCTTTCAGAAGCATACACATTGTATGCCTTCAAACTCACTTTAAAGCATACACGTCGTATGTTTTCACTAACAGGTGGGCACCTCCCAGTCCCAGGAAACATAATACACATCTCCGTTTTCCTATATCAGGAATAAGTAAGGACAATAGAGAACATTTTAATTTTTTAAGTGAGCAAATGGAGAAAAATGGAAAATACAGACAGGAAACAAACAGTCCAGAATGACACAGAAATGTACAATGCCCTTACTGGCCTGGGCTTAAATTCTCCCCCCCAATTCCCACCAGGATGGGCTAAGTAGCTGCAGTTGCCCAGGGAAGCACTCTACAGCAAGATCTGCAAATATTCAAGAGGTGTCTTCAAATAAATGAGAAGATGGGGGAAATTGCTTCTGAGAAGAAAGAAACCTAAGTTTGTAGTCTGGAAATTCTTGTACAGGTGGAACAAATGTTACCTCCTTTCCCTCTCTCTCTCTTGGGTTTGGAATTCCATGCCATTGCCTACTCCTAGAACTTACCCATAATACAATAGCTCAGAAGCCATGGCAGGAACCAAGCCCTAGAGAAACAAATGACAACATTCAATTTAGAGGACACCTGGCTTTTTTGTCTATTTGTAAAAAGTCTCTTTCCTGGGGCTGCCTACCCAGCAGTACATCACTGGAGAGTCACTAACTGTGGAGGGGCTTGATCTCGCCATCTGTGGAGATGCCCAAGGTCTCAGCACACAGGGCGCCATCCCCCAAGGAATCTGGATGGTTCTGTATTGCCTGAGTTTACTCATTCTGTGTCAGCTGTCACCTCTGTGCTTGTGATTCTAGGAAAGACTGCTTCCTTTCCCCACCATGAGCCAATGTATGCTGCTTCATCAGCCCCTAGTGTCACCAGAACAAGTTCCAGAACACATTTATACAGAAAGGGGAAAATTCTTCACCAAATTGGCAGGCGTTTTCTGGTCTCTCTGCCCCTACCCTCAAAGTCAAGGCCATGCAGAGATTCAGGTCCTTTATGATATCATTCAAGACTGGGAAAGCATAGCACCATACATCTGTAAGAGAGATCTTTAGATGGTGCACCAGATGACTTAAGGAACCTGTTCTGTACAAAATGAAATTACTTTGTGGAAGGGGTCAACTGCCTGCTAGTGATTAGGGTGGCATGAATATACTGTCACTCTTGGGTAAGTCTTGACAGCCAGTCTTTGGAGTCTGTCCTGAGAAGTCCCCTTAGTTCATTGTATAATGGAATACAACAGAGTGATAATTTATAATGGCCAGAAATGCATTTCGCCCATGGTTCTGAAGTCCAAGATCAAGAGCCACACTTCGAGAGGGCCTTCGGGTTGCATCATAGTATGTCTAAAAAGCATCCCATGGGGGAAGAGAATGAGGGAGAAGAACATCTAAGAAATTCACTCTAAAGATAGCCACTCCTCGATATCGACATGAATCCCTCAACAATGGCTGGATCATCTCTTGTTACCCACTTTCCAATCCCGTTGCACTGGGAGTTCCAACACATGGACACTGGGCATATGTTCACACCTTACCATTACCACGCGAACTCCTGAATGGGCTGGCTCCCCCTCTGCAACCTCTCTACCTGTTTCTTGATAGAGCAGGTGCCAGACATCACTGTTCATCCCTGAGGTCCATGAAGGGCATAGACACACCCAATGGCATAAAGGATATTCACAGACATGCACACGCTTACCCATCAGCATGTCCACTGCAGTGCTGTCTACAGGCAAAAAGGGAGACAAACTAGCTGTCCAGCAATAGAGAAACAAGAAAATACAGCACAACCCTCCCATACAGGGCTAGGCAGCAGTTCATACTGACACAGGGGAGGAAAGAGGCCACACTCAGCAAGCTCATTCTATTTAAGGATATATGTAGAGTTATACAACCTTTCCTAAAGAAGAAAGAAAATACAGTATTAAAGTGGGTGGTTTTACTTTCTTCTGTCTCCTTTTGGTGTTTCCCTTGTGCCCGACTCTAACATGTATTTGTGGATGCGTACAGAGATTGCAGGCACGTCGTCACAATCCAGCTCCTTTTAGCTAGACCTAGTCTCATCAACCCGACTTGAAACAGCTTTGGGGTTTGACGCACAGATCTGTCAGACTGGAGATACTCAAATGATAGGCTGGGGAGTATAAAGCAATGAACTCTTTAGGGCTGTGCCCCTTCACTCAAAGTTAGCCGCACCCACATCCCATACCCCTAAAACACATACACACTTAAAATTGCCCAAGAGTGACCATTCAACAACTAGACTATCGATCGGCTATGGACCAACTGACGTCTGCTGAGAGGGCCATGGCCATGCTAGGAGTCAGCCTCCAGTCCTGGCTCCCTGGTTCGGTTCACCCTCCTCTTTCCAGCCTTGCATTTCTTCACCCACAAAATAAATAAGATGTTTGGATTTGGACAAAGGGCCCACCCAGGCCTTTTCTTAAAATCTTTCATTTTAACCTCGTTGTTCATATTTCACAGCACCCCCCCCGTCCCCTCCCATGCCCCGCCCGTTCCCATGATAGCATCAATGAACTCAGATGAACCCCTGTAGGTATGAGAAGGGACCGAGAACCCAGGCAAGGAGGCAGAGTCCCAAACGAAGGGGATCTAATCCTGACTCCCCTCATGGAAACAGGAGCCATGGTGCCTAAGGAGCTAAGGTACAAAGTCAGCTGTTTTCTCCTGAAGGCCGCTCTTAGCCCACCTCCCAGTGGGGCCTGCAGCCGGCTCACTTCTCTTGCACAAGGTCCCCAGGGCTCCTCTGCTTCGCCAAGGTTTTATCATCAACATGTTCGGCTCTTTGTCATCATGTTTTATTTTTGAGAACCGCTTTCCAGCCCGTGGCAGGCGTCAGGGTTTCGGGTGTCCTTGCTTCTTTAAACCTCAGCTCCCTCATCAATAAAATGAGCCTTTAGAGAGGGTTGGCAAAAGCTCAGTGCATAGATTCACTGGTCAGATTTACCAAGTGCCATCTTGTGCAGACCCCTGGAGTCCCCCTCAGACGGAGCAGCCCTTGCGGGACTCTCCCGGGCGAATAAATATCCAAAATACCATAACTGTCGAGCACACCAATATATTTAAGTGTGCAATAAACAGGGACCTTGTGGTAATGATGAAAAGGAAAGGCCTGGGGAGGAGAGGGGATGGGGCATGCCTGAGGCCCCCAAAGTGGTGAATGCAGAGGAGGAGCTGAAACCCAGATCCCTTTCCTGAGCCAGGGATTTTCCAAGGCAGGCTTGCATCTGCCAAGATAGAGGACACCGGGTGGGCAAGGGGTGAAGAAAATAGGCCTGCTGGTAGCTCAGATTGGAAGCCTTGACCAAGCCTACGTGAAGAGAATTCTAGCAGCTGGGAACTGGCGGCCCTGACAGGCTCCTCTGCCCATCCCAAAGGCCAGCAGGCTGTGTCCCTCCTGCCGCCCCCACCCTCTGTTCTGCCCTTTGCTCTTGTCTCTGTCCAACCTGTCTGGCTGTCCTTCTCTGACATGTGGTTGGTCCACCCTTCTCTACACGTGTCTGTCTGTCCACCCTTCACACATCTGCCCGGCGCATCAGCCTCCCTGCATCCCTGGGCCTCCTCGCCGCCCTGCCCCCGCCCCCCACCGCTGTGTGGGTGTCGGGCTGGCTGTGCGCAGAGGGGCGCGGCTCGGCGCTCCCACCTCCCCCGCGTCCCCATCTCAGCGATGACCCGGGCCGCGCCGCCGCCGCCGCCGAGCTGAGACCTGGGAGCCGCGCCGCCGCCGAGGAGGACCCAAGAGAGTGACGGTGGCGCGAGCGGCGGCGTGGAGACGGCGACGGGCGGCGAGGCGGGGCTGCGGCAGGGCAGGGCAGGGCCCCGGGGACGGCCGCCAGCGGCTCGTTCGGGGATCGCGGGTGCGGGTCCGCTCGACCCGGCCCCGCCGGTGCGCCCCGCCCCTGCACGCACAGCAGGCCCAGGCGGAGCGGCGCGACGTCCCAGCCTAGCCCGAGCGCCACGGCATCCGAGCGGGAGCCGGAGCCCGAGTGGGACCCGAGCTGGAGCCAAAGCTGGAGCCGGCACTGCGGCGCACGGAGCGGAGCGCGGCAGCCAAGCCGAGTAAGGGGCTCGGGGCACGGGGAGGGCCTCGGAGGGGGTCCCGGCGGCTTAGGCACGCGGCCGGGGACGCGCTGGGCGGCGGGGGACGCGGTCCCAAGCGGAACCTCAGCGCGCGCGGAACTGAGCGGCTTCCCGGGACTCCTGCGGTTCCTGCTCCCACATCCCCCCGAGAGGGTCACAGGGACCCGCGCACCCCCTGGGAAATGCAAGGAACCCGAGGTCTACTGCCTGCCTGAGTATCAAGCGAGTATCCTCCGGGCGGAAGCCCAAGACAGGGTCCCCAGGTCCCGCGCCCTCGGTTTGGAGGGTCGCGGACCAGCTCACCCTGTAAAAGACACACTAGGGTGCACTCTTTCTGGGGTGGGAGAGGAGAAGGACTGAGGTTCTACGGAGTTTGATCCTGAACCCTCTCCCACCACCTTAAGCCAGGAAGTTTGACGTTCCGATGGGCTGCTCACCTGGATCATGCCCCTGATACTGTAGCATCTAGGACAGAAGGTGCTTCCTCGCCACCCCTCATCTCCCCACCCCCGGTAAGGCAGACTTTCCCAAGTGCATCTCTTGGGAAGGACCCGAAACTGAATCGGAGGTGGCGGGTCTGATGACTGCGGAGCGCTGAGTGGCACAGCCACCCCTCTCCAGGTTCCTTCCCAATCTGGGCGATACCCACTCTGTCCCAGCTAACTCCCGCAGCCCTTCCTGGTTGTCCTTCGGGCTCTGCAGTCCAGGAACAGGCGGGTAGTGCCGACCCTGGGCTACTTTCCTCAGCCAGCCACTCCGTTGCCAGCATGGGCAGCCAAACCCAGGCTAGGAAGTGGAGCGCACAGTGACATGCCAGAGAAGCGGGGGCTGCTAGAGTCTCAATTCACCGAGTCCAAGTGCACCTGAGGGCCAACAGAGGGCCCTGTAGGTTCTCCTCAATTGTATGGGCTGCTAACTAGAACTTCACTGAGTGCCTCAGTTTCCCTCTTTGAAAAGTACGCACGATTCTGTTAGTGGACTGTGCAGAAACTTTAAGGCCATAAAACACTCTTGGCTGATTCCCTAGCTGTGTGATCTTAGGCAAGACCCTTGACTTCTCTGAGCTTCAGTTTCCCACATCTGAAACGTATGGAAGGTGAATCCAGATCATGAGATGATTCTTCTGGGGCGCCTGACAATTTATCTAGTACTTGACTGCTTTTGGTCACAGGTGTCATTTTCTGAGGCAAAGTGAGTTTCCCTGATGTGAGGGAACATGACGCCGCCCTCCTTCCTGCCCTCTAAGAAAGCATTTGACTCCCCAGGGGCCTGGTGAAGTCTCCTTTAGCCCCCCTTTCTCAGGCACTTGCTGGCATCCTCTGCCTACCCAGACCCTCTCTCTATCCCTCTGTCCAGGTTGTAAACGGCTCACTGACTACAACGGGTGTTCTGCCCTTTTTCCTTTGGCTGGTACTTGCTGCCCCAGAATGGGATACCCCCACACGATTGTTCATACCCTGTATAAAGGAGTCTGCACACGCCTTGGTCCACTCTGGTGTGGGTGAAGAGAGGATTGTCTTCCATGGGGTGGTTTAGGTGAGCCACGGTGATGTTCCAACAGGTAACAAGAAGCCCAGTGAGTGGGACAGCGAGGTTACCATGAGTCAGAAGGGTACCCTCTGTGATGATTTCTTATTGACTATGATGTGTCTGTTCTGGCCGGGAGGTCACAGGGCCATGATAACTCTAATAAAGGAATTGGAGCTGGTGACAGACAGCATGGTTTGAACTTAAGAGCTGCCCTGTTATCTGAATAGGATCTCCCTGAGTCCGGGGGGCTGTGGCCTTTGGCCCAGAGCAGGCCAGTCAGATGCCCATGGCTTAGGGAAAATAGGAGCACCCATGGTAGGGGGACAGGCATGGAGAGTGTATGAGGGGCAGGAGCATTGGTGGAAAGAAAGCAGAGGACACCCATGTCCCTGCCACCTAGAACTGGAATGAAATCGGAAAATGTGCCCACCTGTTGCTGAACAGAATGGCTGCATCCTTGGGGTTCTCTCTCCAGAAGTCCCTCTCTCCTTCCCTTGTAGCCACCCCCATCCCTCCCCCACTCACTCACTGGGGTGCCCCATTCTTTGCATCTTCCATAACCCTCTCCCCTCCTCTTCCCGAATTAGGTTTGTTTTTCTGCTCCACTCAGTATTTGGAGCACAGCTGATAGGGAACGTGATGGGGATGTGGGATGATCATGGGTCTCTAGCAGTAATCAGCTGGACACCCTCAGAGGACATCACTGTCACTCGGAACCCTAGTCACAAAAGTGTGCCAAGCATGGACCAGGGCACAGGAAGGTCCTAATCAGCTCACAGCTTTCTAAAAGGGAAACTGAGGTTAGGGAGGCCTGCCGCTTGCAAGTGAGCACAAGACAGAGTTGTGGCTGTGAGCACCGCTCTTGGAGCGAGAGGCAGTGTTTGTGGCATTTGGTTCTGGGCAGGTGGCCTCCCGTTCACAGCCTCAGTGTCGTGAACATGGAGTGAGTATTGATTGCACACCTGTCGTGCCCGTTGTGAAGACTAAAGAAGTAACACACGGGAGGCCCATGGCTGCATCCAGTGGCCCCCGGGCCAGGGGCCCTGCCGTGACTGTGCTGGGAACATCCCTCACACTTGGTTTTGTAAACACAAGCACATATCCTCTTTGGTTTCAGACACCAGCATTCTGGTAGAGTGGAGGCAGGGGGACACATCCTGTAAGCATCCCACTGTGTCAGTAGAGAAGCCCAAGGCTCTGGAAGGGTAAGGACCGGAGCTAGGTATAGAATACTTACCATCACTGTGACTCATCCTAATTTTCCACAAGTTCGTGAAATTGATAATTAGCACATTTTAACTCCGGCGGCATGCAATTCGTTATCAAGATGATTCCTCTATGGAGATCTTTAATCATTTTGTGCCTGAGAGCTGAAAATGAAGGTGCTTATGCTACGTCCGTGGCTATCACATTTTTAGACACTCCTTTTTTTTCCCTACTCGAACAATTATCAAACTCATTTAGTCCAATTGACATAAAAGAGCAGTCTCCCACACATTATCTCCACCTCTTCAGATTTCCCTGCAGCATTTATCGCCTCCGGCATCCATAGCCCTTACTTGTCTATTGCCTTCCCCCCCAGCGATAGCACTCACTGTGATATCCCCTGAGACTAGAACGGCACTCAACGTCGAGTCTGCTCTGCAAAAATCATAAGGTTCTTAAAAAACAGAGGTCTGCTATTTTTATTATTCTTGCCAAGTGTTCAGATTGATTAAAAACAAAAATGTTACGGTATGGGAGGCACCGTTCCCTCAAATATTCAGCAAACATGACTTGCTTCCGGAGCTGGAAGAGATGGCTCAGTGGTTAGGAGCGCTTGTTGCTGTTCTGGCAGAAGACCAGAATTTGGTTCCCAGCACCCACACAGAGTGGCCCACAGGCACCTCTAACTCCAGCCTGATGAGATCTCATGCCTTCTTCTGACCTCCAAGGCGCACGCATGTTCACACGTGAGCGTACGTGCACACACAGGCACACAAGAAAGAAGAAATCCTTTTAAAAAGACTTGCTTAAGTGTCAGGGATAATTTGATGGCTGTTAAAAGGAATGAAGATCACAGGGCCTGGTGATGTGAACTGTAATCCCAACCACTCTGGAGGCCGACAGAAGGGAATCATGGGCTCCTGGCAGCTCTGGGCTACGGAGTGAGTTCAGTGCCAACCTGGGTGACATTAGTGACAAAAATAAAAATCAAAAGTGCTTAAAGACTCTGAGGGTTTTGATGATGCAGCTCTGGAGTAGAGTGCTTGCGTCACATATACAAGACCCGGAGATCAAGCCCCATGCCACAAGAAAAGATTAGTTTTCAAACATCTTAATGAACCCTCTTATCCGTAAATTAGATGGTGAACTAACTTAAAAAAGAAAAATCGGTCATAAAGGAAAAGTTCAAAGGCAAATTAGTTTTAGCCATTTTCAATGGACTGGCATTGACTTTTTTATCCAGTTATTTTCTCCCACAAAAGGTTCTTTGCTGAACCTTCGTTTTGATGATTCTTCAGATTATAAAATCAATATGTTTCACTGTAGAAAATTTCAGATACCATAAAAAATATAAAATACACGAAAAACTCACCTTAATCCCTCTAGTGTATTCTATTTCCACCCTAATCTTTTGCTGTGTGTGAACGTTTCGCTAGAATTTTCTTCTACAAAATAAGGATCATGCACAGTTCTATAACCTGTTGAGGTTTTCCTATAATAATCAGAATTCTTTTTACATCTAACATCATACTGAGAGTCTATATGTTATTACATTTTTTAAACATTATTTTATAGCTACATAATATTTCACTGTAACTGTGTGCCATAATTTGATCAGTCTGTCTCTTCTTATTGGTGGTCACATTGGGATTATGTATATTTTATTTTTAAAATTAACATCTGTCTGGGTCTCTTCTGATGTCACCAAGCCCTGAATCGGGCCTCAGTATACTCTTGAGCAGGACCAGACCAGCTTGCAGATAGCCATGTACATGAAGGACATCAGACCTCTATGGTTTGGCCACAAGGGTGGAATTCGACCCTGTAGAGCAGTGGTTCTCAATCTGTGTATCATAGTCCCTTTGGAAAACCTATGTCTCCAAAAATGTTTACATTATGATCCATAACAGTAGCAAAATTACAGTAGCAACAAAAATAATTTCATGACTGGGGTTGCTATAACATGAGGTATATTAAAGGGTCTCAGCACTAGGAAGTTGGGACCCCATTGCTATAGAGGAACAATTCTGGTAAATTAGGGCAAGTAGAGATCAAAAAACCTCCAGACAGATCTTAACCAATCCAGTACAGCCCAGGTGTGACCAGATGTTGTCCGGGGAAACAGAGGTGTTCCCACACCCTATGTCTAATAACATCGGAACTCAGGCACCTGCCAGCAAGCTTCAAGTGGCCATTGTCTTCTCCCACTCCTCCTCACCCCACTCCTGAGTTCATTCTCCTGCCTTTAACCCCAGGATAAACAGTGTGTGACTTCGTGGTACTCACTGAGGCGTGAACATCCTCATTGAGGAAGTCCCCAACTGGGTCCCTTCCTGTGACAGGACTAAGTGCTGTTGCTGATGTTACCCCTGCTGGGGTAAGCTGGATAGCGCTCTTGCAAGAACAGCGCACCTAACCAAGTCCAGGAAGGTTTCTCACTGCCTTCCTGCTCTGAGTGATCACACGCCCGCCCACAGATCTAGGGAACAAAGCCCTGTGAGATGGCATCATTCATTCACTCCGTAGTCACCGTGCACTTCCTGTGGCTCGGGCTGGGTGCTAGGTTATCAATGACACTGACACCTACGGTCTGCAGTTGCCCCCACTACACCTGAGCAAACGCAGAGCCATGATCACCTCCCCCCTTCTCACCGTCTTATCTCAGATCCACATGTCTGTCAAACTCACCTGCACGTTCCCACCCAGAGTATTTGAGTGCTCTGCTCTGAGCAGCTAGAGTCTCCTCCCCTAGGGATCCACCCAGTTGGCTGACTGCTATCTCTGCTCCCCTACCACCCCCTACCGAAGCCCACTACCGCCGCTTTATCCGAATGCACAGCGCCCCACCTGCACAGCTGTCTCTGCTCTGTCTCCCCCTATCATCTAGCGCGCATGCCCATTGTAACTCCGCCTTTAGCAGGAGAGGTGTGTTATGGACACAGACCGTCAAAGAATGGCTCCATCTGCAACTCCCAAGACCTGGTACACATGGAAGAGGCCTCTCACCCATCACTTGGTGTTCAGGGTCACCCTAAGCCCAGAGAGATCTTCCAGAAACAATAAAAGCTGACCCTGTGGCTGTCCGGCTATGAATCTTCCTAGGACCCCACTTTGGGCAAGGTGTCTCCCCCCTCACCAGGCCCCTTTCTGCTTCTGTATCTCAGAACTCATCTATAAAGTTGAGGTTCATACTGAGGACCTGATAGGCCGACAGCATGAGACAGCAGTGGACAAAGTGTCATGTCAGGTGACCTCCGTAATGTGGCTAGAGCCCCAGAGTAGAGGTATGCCAGGGGCAGGAACATAAAGAGTGGGTAGAGGGAAGAGAAAATAGGTTGGGAGGTTGAGCATCTTGCTGCTTCTTTAGAGTCCAAAGAATCCCTCTTGAAAGCCAGGGATCTATAGATCAGGGGCCCTAGGTGTGATTGCACACATATGTAACTCAGCGTTCAAAAGGCTGAAGCAGGAGGGTCTTGAGTTCAAGGACAGCATGGGCTACTTATGAGACTTGAACTTAAAAAAGAAAAAAAAAGTAAATTTTAAATGATTTGATGGGGACCCCTTGCAAGCCCGGATGGGGGTACATGCTGGGAAAAGGCAGTCAGCGGCTATGTGTAAAGTGTTAGCTGTGGTCCACAGTGCAGGGCTGGCATGGTGGCCCTGACTGTGACAAACATCCGTGTCAATATAGGCAACAGGATACGTGGAGATGATCGGCTCTGCACAGCAAAGGCCTGCCTCTTGGCATGTATAGTATGACTTGAAAACTGTCTCTACATAGTCACATATGCTAGTATCAGGCTAAGGCTGGCTTACCCCAACAGTACGGGTACTTTTGAAAACGTCCTCTAAACTGGGCCCCAAGCTAGGATGCAGAGACCCTGCTGCCCTTCTATGCTCCCCAGATGCTGTGTCTAGGATCATTTAGAACTGGATTCAAGGATGTTGCATGCTGGGGAAGTGTCCCCATTGTTACCGATCTGTCACCAGCAGTCAAGGAAGCTTCAGGAAGAGATCCTAAAAGCTGGCATGTGATGGCCTGCGTGCACAGCTCTCCTGGCTCTCTTTTCTGTGACCTTGAGCAAGTAAGCCATTTTCTCATCTGCAAAATTGAAATGGTTTTCCTCATCCCGAAGACGCTGTCCCAATAGGGCAGGGGACTCTAAGTGGCACTTAACAAGTATTTGGCTAATGTGAACCACATGTGCAGAGCCTACCTGTCCCCAAAAACTCCCACATAGGACTGTCTACTTGAGTCACTGAGCACATGTAATACAGGACTTATTAGGCCCTGGACTGTAAGACACCCACCCTCCCCACACCCCACACTCACCAGCCTTCACCTCAGTCTCCAGGTTCAGAGGAAATGGTGGCCCCAGAAAATCCTCTCAGAGAGGCAGCACCCTAAGGGGAGCCCCTCAAGAGAAGGTGACCTGTACCTCTCTATGGCATCTGGTGTCCCCAAGATCAGCACTACAGGAAGTACCTTCAGTACACACTTATTAAACCCCAACATTATGTCAGTGCACCAGAGAGTCAGGAAGACCCCAGGGCTGTGGGTGCTAGAGAGAAGAGCTGGACATTTTCCTAAAGGTGTTGGGAGCTGTGGAAGGGGCTCAGGTGAGGGACTGATGCGTCCATTCCTCCTTTAAAAGAGATTTCTCAAGGACTGGAGAAATGGCTCAGTGGATAAGAGGCTTTCTCTATAAGCATGAGGACCTGAGTTAGACTCCCAGCACCCACATTTAAAAAGAAAAAAAGCCAGAAGTGGCCATGTATGCCTATAACCCCAAAGCCTATGACCCCAAAGCTGGGGGCGGGAATGGAGATAGGATCTCCAGGGCCTGTTGGCTCCAGGTTCGGTAAGAAACTATGTTATAAGGGAACGAGGTAAAGAGCGTAGAGCAGGACATCTGATGTCTTCTTCTGGCCTTCACACACATGTAATCTGCAAACGCAAAGGCCACAGGCCTGAAAGTTCTTCTTTAATCTCCTAGAGTGTAACTGGTGCTCTGAGCAGCCTGGGAGCTCAAACTCCTACCCTCCCTCCCCAGGTCAAAACTCTCCCTTGGTTTTTATGGAGACCGAGAGTGGATGTCAGGCCAGCCTAGGGCTCACACTGGGAAAGCTGAACAATGTTGAGGGGTGAGTGGCAAGTCACTGCTTACAGAGGTGTCCCCCAGGTCATCTGCATTGCTCCTGCTCACACAGAGAACAGAGAGAGCACCGTGAGGCCTGTCACACACAGCTGCTCCTGAAGCATCGTCAAGCTTATCCCTGCTTTCCCAGGAAGGATATGAGGTTCAGGAAGGTGAAGCGCTTTGGCCAGAGTCAATGCCAGGAAGTGCTGCATTGACCTTAGTCTTAAGGGATCAGGGAGAAGAACAGGGCAGTGCGGAAGGCAGTTCCTTATTCACTTACTAAACAGAAAGGCCCGTGTTTCCACGCAGTATGTGTAGCCAATGGGCTCCATCCAAACTCTGTGCCTGTTTGGAACAGAAAACACCTGTGGAAAGGGCTCCTAGCTGAGGCAAGACTGAGAACCTCTGGGTCTGACTCTCACAGGTAAATTCTGGCCACATGATGCAATCTCCAGTGTCCCCGAGGAAAGGGTTAGGCTGTTTCCCCTCGACTCAACACCCATGGTCCTAATCACTCCCAAAAGTGCATTTTAGGGGCTAGAGAGATGGCTCAGAAGTTAATAGCACCGACGGCTCTTCCAGAATTCCCAAGTTCAGTTCTCAGTATCTGTATGCCCACAACTGTCTGTAACCCTAGTTCAGGGGATTCAAAGTCCTCTTCTGGCCTCTAAAAGCGGCAGGCACACAAGTGGGCACAGACATATGGGCAGGCAAAATGTCCTTCCACAGAAATAATAATAAAATTCTTAAAGCGCATTTTAGTTTCCGAAGTCAAGTGTGCCTCTTGATAAATAAAACCCACACTATGTCCTTTGGGGACACACAGGGAGGGATTGAATGGGTTCAAACCTTCAGTGGCCTGAGAGGACATTGCTCTGAAAACGGTTCCCCTTGTAAAGGAGTGTTGAAGTGGCCTGGCATGGCCGAGCTGCCCTGAAAATCCAGGTGTCACACAGAGTTCATGTGGAGCTAGGTTGGGGTAGGGAAAGGAAATGAATTTTCCTTTTATTTGTTTTTCTAATTGGTGATCTAATGTATTAGGTGCCTTCCAAAAGGATGTGCTGGCTGACTGGGGGCATGAGCAAAAAACAGAGCTGGAGGCTCACTCCAGCCTGTAATTGGCAGCTGTGTGATCTCAGCCAAGCTACAAGACCTCTCTGAGCTTTGATTTCCTGATGGACAAAATGAGGAGGAAAAGAGCAATCTGGCTCTTAGGGCAAAGTCACAATACAGTCTGAGCTAGGAGGCAGGGAGCACCCTCCCAGTGCCAGCCAGGAAGCCTCGAGCAGGCTTCTCTCTCCTCTGCATGTTTCCCCTATGAAATGAGGACTTTGGACCAGTCTTTAAGGATCCTGACAGCCCTAAGGCACTCAGGATGCTATAGTCTATGCAGGATGTGGAAACAGTGAGTCTTCACAGTAGAACTCCATGGCATCATTCTCCCACTCCAGGGTCTCCCAAAAGAGAGATCCACCCTTTACACATCACCATGACCCCAACACCCAATCACCCCACCCCTGCACCCACGCCCCACCCCTTGTAGTCCAGGAATCCCAGACGAGGAGCATGTTCCTAAAGTCCCACCCCACCTAGTGATGTAAGTACACAGCCTGTAGATATGGGGGTGCTCTAGGCACCCTATCACCTGCCTGTTTGTGTCTCCACAGGTGAGTGGAGGGGCTGTCCTCCCAAGAAGTCCGAGCTGTGCTCGAGGGCAGGCTGGCTCCGCTGTTCTGCTCCAAGGATTACATGTCCTTCAAACGCCCTTGCCCCTGTAAGTCTCTTCCTTGTCCATCACTGTTGGGGTCTAAGCTGCTGCAGAACTAGAGGGTGGAGTTAAAAGTTGGCATTGGGATGGTTGACCGAGGCACTGAGGGGAGTCTGACCAGGGCTAGTGTAGAAAGACTTGGGGGTTGGGGTGTGGAGGGGAAGCACAGGTCACCCCAACAGCCACAGTGGGCTCCCTGGAAACTGAAAGTCACACTTTGTCCTGTTCCCAAGATGTGGCTCAGGGTCCGTCTGAAGCACAGTGGTGCATTCTCCCCATCCACAAGGTCATGGCCAAGCAGCTGTAGGCAGGGTTGGCTGAGACATGCTAGAAACACCTTCTTAGGGCCTTTGTTATGATGGTGTGATAGGGTGTGTGGTTTCCATAGCAAGCGAAGGGCTTAATTTCTTCCTACACTTAAATACCCACAAACAACGCTTCCTGGATTTGGGTCCTACAGAACAGTTCCTTGGGGCTGACTGCCCTAAGGAAATTCACCCCGTAGCTCTCACCAGGAAGTTCCCACTGACTGAAGAAAACGCATGACTTTGTCTTTAAGAGTCTTCTCGTGACTCCCCAGTATGAGGAGTCCATTGGTAGACCAGCCAGGTGTCCTCTTAGAACTCAAGACAACAGCCTCCGTAGACTCTCCGGCTTGGCCTCCACCCTCTCAGGCGACCTTCATGGCTCCGCAGCAGAGCCTGCTTTCTCTCATCACACACCTGAGCTCCTCAAACCGGCATCACTTGTCCTTTGGGGAGCATGCCTAACTGCCTATCCCTTGTTGAGAAGTCGTGGCTGTGTGTTGAGGTGACATCAGAAGTTTCCCATCTGACACCTTGGTGTCCACACTCACTCACACCTTGGTGTCCACACTCACTCCATGACTCGGCAGGCCTTAGAGAGAGGTGAGGTGCCATATGGGGTCACATGCCCCCTCTTTTTAACACCTCTCCTTCAGTCTGGAGCTGCTCCGTGTGGTGAGAAACCTGGCAGCGACCACCATGCCTTTCTTAGCTCATGTAATGACCCTGCCAGGTTGTGCAGAAAACTCAGAGTAGGTGACAGTTTGTTCCTGTTCACATCTCCGTACCCTGGCCCCTGCGGTATAGAAACACAACCCATGGAAGGAAAACGAAGCCCAAAAGTTTCCCAAAGAAAGCAGCTGAAATGGCCTTAAACCAGCCCTGAAATCAGATCTGCCAACACCTGTGGACACTGGGGATGTGGCATGCTTCTCTGGCCTGCTGGAAGTGGGGCAGACATCAGCCATAAAGGGCTGAGCTGTAGATCTGTTGCCTCCCAACCTCGTGTCACCTTCTGATACCTGGGCTCCTCTCTGCCCCTTGTGGGCACCCCTAGCAGCTCTCAGCAGCAGCCCCGTTGGGAAGCTGAGAAGTCTGAGGCAGAGAGGCAACAAGAACAAGACAGAGGAGGACAGGGGAGCCCGGCCAGGGAAGCCCGCAAGCTCTCTGGCCATATAGCCAGAAGAGGAAAGGGAGTTCCTCTGCTTAGAGTCATGTCTGTAAGCCTTTCCCAGCCCCAGAGGCCTTGCCTGGAGTAGGGGAATCGGTCCCATCTGGCCCCTGCTGGGCAGAACAGCCCAGGACTCCCTGGGGACCCAGGCTCTAAGCACAGATGCCATACAGCCTCTTCATTGTCATCTAGCAGATGGCAGCACCATGTAGCTCCCTGTGTGGTGGGGGCAGGCTGCTCTCCTATGGCCTCTGGGGACAGATCTGAAAGAGCTGATTTTGGGGACAGTGTGGGGGGGGGGGGACTGGAGAATAAACAGGTAGCAAAACAAAAAGAAGAACTAGACATGCCCTACAATCTATAAAGAAGGCATGTAGGCACGCTCCTGTCAAGTTCATGAAGGCCACCCAAGGCCTGGCCAGAATCACAGCCTTGCAAGGCCCCCACCCTATGCTCACGGTCACCCTTGGAGTGAGGACAGTATTGGGCTAGAGTATGCATGCATCCTTGAGCTGTTGTTTGCCAGCTGTGTGAGCCAGGGCAAACTTCTCATCTTCCCAAACCCTCAGTTTGCTCATCTATGAAGTCTTACAATTTGCTGCTCGGATTTGAGGGGCCGCAGGGTGGGCTGAGCTTGGTATCAGGCTCCGAGAAGATGCTCAAGAAACCGTCCCTCTGCCTATCGCAGTGTTATTAGTGGCATCTTTAATAATGGAGATGGGAAAACAGAAGGTGGAACTCTAGGGGCAAATCTGGGATTTGGACCATGAGTTAGCTAGCTGTCTGTTGCTATGACAAAATACCAGAGATCATTAATTTAGAAGGAGGGCAATATTAGTTGGCTCATAGTTTGAAGGTTTCAGTCCATGGTCAGTTGGAAATGATGCTTTGGGGCCTGTGATGAGGCCGAATGTCATAGCAAAAAAGCATGTGGGAGAGGAAGCCTGCTTGCCTCACGACAGCAAGGAAACACTTGGATTATATCCTCTCCAAGGGCTTATCCCGGGTGGCCTAACTTCCTCCTGCAAGGCCCCACCTCTTAAGGGCTTTACCACTTCGCATCAACACTTGGGCCTGTGGGAGACACTCACAGTGCAGTGGTTCTTTGGTTGTTGTCATAGTTACCTCTGCCACTGTCAACATAAGGAAGGATTTGAGGGCAAGAAGGGGAAATAATGGAGCACACTCAACATCCACCATTGTTGTGTCCAGAGCAGACAGCACTAATCAATCATGGCACTCTTTACCAGTGAACCTGAATGCAAACTCAGTCACCCTAAATGCATGCTGGTACCACCCAAAGAACATTAGTTTTTGTCCATCCACTTGATGAAGCAAGGAACCAGTTGTTTATCTCTGGGCCTCAGTTTCCTCACCTATAAAATGGGAGTTCATAAAAGTATGCCTGTCACCCAGGTGATGGTGGCACACATCTTTAATTCCAGCACTTGGGAGGCAGAGGCAGGTGGATCTCTGTGAGTTCAAGGCCAACTTGGTCTACAAGAGCTAGTTCCAGGATAAGCTCCAAAGATACAGAGAAACCCTGTCTTGAAACACCAAAATAAATAAATAAATAGGTATGCATGTCAGAGGGTTGCCATGAGGACCCAAAGAGGTGGCTTGGAAAACCCTTATAAGGTCTTAGGATCCATATTTCCTGTGGCCTCATCACTTTCTTGAAGAAGTTGTACAAAGAAGGGTTACTGTGCCCATTCCACACTCAAGGACACTGAGGCCTAAAGAGATAAAATAATTCATCAAGGTGCTACAGCTAGTGGTGGCTTGTGCTTGTAACCCTACCACTGGGGAGGTAGAGACAAGAAAACCCCTGGAGTTTGCTGGCCAGCCAATGAATGAGCTCCAAGTTGAGGGAGACATCTTACCGCAAAAAATTAGAAAGGGACAAAAGAGACACCCAGGGTTCACCTCTGGCATCTGCACACGTGTGCACGCACTCATGTGGGCATAAGCATTGTGTGTATTTATGTATAATGTATCGGGGTGGGGTGGAGCAAATACAGCCGGATGAGGTGCCAGATGAAGAATGAGTTAAGAAGACCATGCTAGGGTTGGAGAGATGGCTTAGCAGTTTCGAGCACTTATTGCCCTTAGAGAGGGCTGGAGTTCATTTCCCTGCACCCACACCTGGACCAACTGAAAGTCCAACTCCAAGGGATGCCATGGCCTACGCTGGTCTCCACAGGCATGCAAACGTGGTGCGCAGATCCATGCAGGCAAAACACTCATATACATAAAACTGTCAACAAATATAAACATTGCTAGAGGTGATTCGGGGAGACTGGGTCATGCAGGTGTCTTGCAGAAGAGTGCCCTGAGTGGGAGAATTCAGAGCGGGAGCAGGTACGGACCTGTTCTGGCATAGAAAGGACCGTGGGCCTGAAGAAAAGACTCACTAGTGGCAGCGCGTGGGGCTGAGCGTGTGGAAGAAGGGGTCTGCCGTTTACTGAGCCGAGGGAACTCCTGGAACAGACAGTAAACGGGCCGAGGCAGACTTGAAGGCCCGCTGTGTCTGAGATGTTACGAAGACACCAGGGTGAAGATGTGGGCAGACAGCTAGACATATGAGCCTGGAGTTCAGGGGTGAGTCTGGAGCTGGAGCTGTAAATTGGGGAGCTGTCTGTGTATGGGTGCTGCCCAGTGTGGAGACGCTGGGTGAGGTCACTGGCAGGACAAGTGTGGGGCGGTGGGGAAGAGAAGGAACTGAAGAGTGAGACTCGCATGGCTGGAGGGTACCATGATGTCCACATCTCATGGTCTTGCCAGGAGAAGTATAATCCCTGGTGTCGTCACCCGGAGCCAGGTTCGTGGAGAGGATGGTGTGCTCTCCAGCCAGATGAGTAAGCGCACTGCTGTTCTTCTGCCAAGGGCTCCCATGTGTTAGCCACCCTGGCGCTCGGCTCTGCCTCCGCTGGAACTGTGCCTAGGGCTCGGGAGAGGCTGGTCGTCCTCTGGGAAACCACCACAGAAATGAGCAGCCTGTCTGCTTCAGAAACAAGACAGCCAGTCCTGCTGGGGAAAACCACCTGCCCAGAGACCCTGGGTCCCTTCTGAATCTCCAAACTATCAGCTTCTAGTGGCTGCCCTCTAAACCCATCTCTCTTCCTTGAAACTTGAGGGCACCTCTCTCTGCAGGGTTCAAGAGACTCATCCTGTTCAACACCCTGTACACCTCTCACTCCTCACCCCTCACCTTTCACCCCTCACCTTTCACCCCTCACCCCTCAGCCCTCACCTAGCCTCCTGGCCCTGCATCCCTGGATGGTAGGAAAGGGTCTTCATCATACAAAGGCCAAAGGGTAGAAGTGTGGAAGTAGGTGTGTCCTAACATCATGGCAGCACCGAAGTCTGAAGGAGTCAGGCTCAGCCAGCACTGGAGCAAAGCTGGTTAACTCATCCAAACCTTTGCTTAGCCCCTTGTAAAATGGGTTCTTTGGTCCCAGTTTCCAATGTGACCTGAGGGTTTGGTGAACACACAGAGTGTGCTCAATAAGATTGATTCTTCCCTGACCCTTAATCCCACAGTCAAAGCCTGAGTTTAGTGTAGGACCCCTGCAGGGTCCTCCTGAGACTGTTCTTCCCTTCCCAGCAGCCCCAGCTTAGCACAGTGACTGTCCTTCAGTTTTGACAGGTTGTCATCAGGAGCTCCCCACCCCCAACACACACACACACACACACACACACACACACACACCCTGCCCCATCAGACGTAAACCAGTTCCCCTAGACCTGTAATGTAGGCTGGATAAAAGCCCTCTGCAGGACCTGTTCCTTCTGGGGCTCTGCACCAACCCCCTCTCACCCCAGCTGGATCAGGTCACAGAGCATCTGAGTGGCTGCCACTTCAGTATCCTGCCTGCACTGCCCTTAAGTGCAGCTGCCACACAAAGTGAGAAAGTGCCCCAGGAGAGTCTCCAACTCTGATTGCAGGATAAGAAGACCAGACTCCTTTGAAAGAGAGACCATGACAGAGCTACTTCAAGGGACAAAGGTTGTCAGAGCAAGATCCCTGCCCTCACCCCTGACACACACACACACACACACACACACACACACACACACACCATCCTCACTTAAGAGGCTGGGGATGGTCAGAGAAGCCTACCTTCAGCTCCTGGCTAGAGCAGCCCTCATCCCACTTCAAGCTTCAGGCACAGGAGTATCTGGAGGGCACCTCATCCGGAGGGAGCATTGAGCCTCTCCTACCCTGGTCAGTCTCCAGTGATTTTCCTTTTTCTTTTCTTTCTTTCTTTCTTTCTTTCTTTCTTTCTTTCTTTCTTTCTTTCTTTCTTTCTTTTTCTTTCTTTCTTTCTCTCTCTCTCTCTCTCTTTCTCTCTCTCTTTCTTCCTTCCTTCCATCTTTTCTTTTTTCTTCCTTTAAGCAGAAATGTCAGCCAACAAGAGCCAATAATTAAAAACATTTAAGGGTTTCATAAGCACCATGGTGGAAAATTGGCAAACTACAGCTCTGAGACTCTTCCTTCCTTCCATCTTCCTTTCTTCACACTTTTCTCTTCACTCCCTTCCTCCTCCCTGTTCTTCCTTCACTCATCCCTTCTTTTCTCCTTCCTCTCCCCCTTCTTTCTTCCCTTCCTTCCCTCTTCTCTCTCACCTCACTTTCCTTGCGTTTCCTTTATAAAAGCTGTTTTGCCAGCACTCCACTGCCTTGAATGTGCCTACAGAAAGGTGCACCATCACCAGGTTACAGCTCAAAGAATTCCCACAAACTGAGCATGCTCCTGCTAAGGAACACAGTCTTGCCTGCGTGCAGAATTCCTTCATATCCTCCGCTTACTCTCCTGAGCCAATGGCGACCACAAATTAGTGTTGCCTAAACATCAAACTTTATTGGAATCTTACAGTATGTTCTTTGTTTACGATCGTGTTGTATGCTTTGCCTACCTTAGTGGGTATAACTGTAGATTGTGTATTCTCACCACCATATAGTATTCCATTGTGTAAATATACCACAAGCAACTTCTCTGTTCTCCTCTACTGGGCATCTGCGTTTTCTTCCATTTGAGATGATGAATGCATAGCCATGCTGGGGATATGCTAGTACAGTTATGTCCAAGAGAACGTGCTTCAGTAGTGGAAACGGTCCAGTACAAACGGACCAAGCCACAGGTAGTTCCTAGCATTCAGAATATGACCAGTACAGCTAAACAGCTGGATTCTAAATCTTAATTCTAAATCTTTTATTCAGCAGCTCCTGGTGACCATCACACTATACTGCCCAGTTCCAGTGAACATATAGAAAAGGTCTCCCACCTAGAAGTAGGAGCTTGGACACTAGGATATACCAATGTTTAGCTTCCATAGGTAAAAGCCAAACACTTCCAATGTGGCTGTTCCAACCTGGCCTCTCACTAGCAAATCTGAGGTTGCTGACCACTGTGTTGCCTGACAACAGTGAGCGGAGTCTAAGTTTCTCATCTTAGCCATTTGAGTAGGAAACACGTCCGGCGCATGGTGCTTTTAGTTTGAATTTCTAGTGACTTAGCATAGGATCTTGAATACTCTCTTGTTAAACGGCCTCTCAAATCTTTAGCCATTTTTCTATGGTGTGCTTTCATTATTGATTTATAGGCACTCTTTATATGTGAATGACCCCTCGGCTGGACATAGTATTATTGCAAAAATCTTCCTGCCTAAGGATTACCTCTGGCTTTCATGATATCTTTGGGTTAATAGCATATGCCTACCTATTTATTTAAAAATATAGGTTAAATTTTATATACATAATTATTTCGTTTAACTAAGTATGAGATTATAAAGGATCTTCTTGTACTCCTTGGAGGCAGAGGATTTCATCACTGCCATTCCAAGAATAAAATTGTACAAATTGGAAAGCCCGTGTTGAGCATGTTCAGTCTCGTACCTGTGTCAAGAAAGAGGTTTTATCTGGTGTTGGTGACATTTCAGATTTCAGCAAACATGTGTATAATAACATTTAGGACAGCCCTCGCCAAATAATTTAAGCTTTTTCAGAAATTTCCCACTTTTCAAGGTAAAGAGGGCTCCCCGATACTTTAAAATATGTACAGTGACGCTGACATTTTAAGGACATCGGAGGACATGTGGCCATTACACATGCATAGGATGTCAACAGCACGCTGTCAACCGTGGGGACAGTAGTGTTGTGGAGGAGTGAGATGACCGATTATATCTTCAGTCATGACGCACTGGCCTGTCTGCCAAGCGTAAAATCCAATTATCTACAACAACATGACTATCGGGGACCCAGACAGTACGTAATTTACAACTGAATTCGAAGCTTCAGGAACCTGGCAGGTGTTCTTTAAATATAAATTCGACTGAGTGTTAAGTGAAAACCCCAGACTTCAGTAGAAGGGGAGACTGGCACCGTAAATGTTTAGCTGTCATTCCCATGCCAGGTTTTATTCTGTCTTTGCTCCTGAACTGGGATTTAAGAAATGAAAGGCCCAGCTGTACACAGTGTCTCCTCACAAATGCCACGGGTACCGCAAGTTGATAAAGCACATTCGGAACAAAGGGACATACAGCGCCTTCCCTCTCTCCTGCTGTGCAAAGACCGAAGACCAAACAAGGGTCTGTGGGTCAGTTTAAGTTATTAACCAGGAGCGTGCCTTTGCGCTGCAGGGGTAGGGTCCGAAGGCAACACGGTCAACCCTGAAGCGGGAGGTGCCAGAGGCACCGAGGGTGTGAGCCATCATCCAGAGACTCTCTGGGTAAACAGCACCCACTTCCTGTCAGCTGCGGCTGAGGACTGCATGTTTCCGTCTGAAAAGGATTCCTGTGGGGCTTTTTGCTTATCGTTTGGAGAAAGGCTGTCTTGGGTTGTCTCAGCGAACAGGAGGCCTAGGCTTTCAAATTCGTTTTCCCGTCTGCTCACAGATGTGTTCGCTGTTAGCGCTGCTTGACATTGAGCCGCTGTCATGGGCGGCGTGACTAATCGCTTGTGTATCCAGCGGAGAACAAGCCGGTTAGGGTAGAAAGCTAATCATGGAGGAAGGGCGATTCTGTGAAGAGGAGGAGAAGGATTGTTTTGTGTCCCGAGATCTATTAACCAGTACATAGACAGCTCAGAGAGCTGGTCTCCAGGGTCCTGGGGGCACACTGTGAATGATGGGGTCTTTCTTCAGTATCCCTGTCCATTTTAGATGTGACCCTGACCCTGTTCACATCCCGGTGCCTGGGCAATCCGTCAACCCCCTCACCATCCCGCCCCTCCCACTCTGCAGCCCAAACGCCCATCAGAGTTCTTTATCTCAATACAGACCCGCTGTGCATTTTCATGGTTAGAACCTTTTGTGTCCTACTTAAAGGATCTAAAGCTGTGAAGCTATTCAAGGATCTCTTCATCTTCAAGTGTTTTACGATTCACATTTATCTTTGTTTGGTTTTGCTGCAGTTGGTGTTGTTGTTTAGAGACAGGGGTTTCCTGTGTAGCCCTGAGTGTTCTGGAACTCACTCTGTAGACCAGGCTGGCCTCGAACTCAGAGATCCACCTGCCTCTGCCTCCAGAGCGCTGGGATTAAAGGTGTGTGCCACCGTGCCTGATAACCATTCACATTTAGAGCTGCATCTAGGAAATATCTTTAGGGTTTTAAGGTTTAATTTTATATTTTGGGCACCTGTTATGAGCCAAGCATCCTATTAGTCAATATGTGTTGATTAGCTTATATCAGAGGACACTGCTCCAATTTTACGGATGAGGCAAGAGGTTCAAAAAGCTTAGTGGTCACCACTGGCCAGAGGTAGGATTTGAACCCATGACTTTTGATTTTGCTCTGTTACTTGGGCTGGCCTAGTTCTCTTCCTACTAATGATAAAATACCTTAGATTATATGTATTACACTGCTAGCCTGTGTGTAGTCCCTGAGGGAACTTCTATGGATACTCGGGAGGCAGAGGCAAACAAGTATCTTCTGAGTTCAAGGCCATCCTGGTCTACAGAGTGAGTTCCAGGACAGCCAGGGCTCCACAGAGAAACCCTGTCTTGAAAAACAAAACAAAACAGAAAAAATCATGCCGACGACTTGCTTGGTATGTCTTCTCCCATTCTTTTATTTTCTTTCACCTGTTTGCTTTCTACATCTAACTAAAATGCATTTCTTGTGGTCGGTGTATAGTTGACCTTGTCCTTTTATTTACGCTGGAGCTCTCTGGTGCTTAAGTAACTGATTCACCCATATGTTTTTACAAAAACAAACTAATAAAAACATAGATGACGGACTAGCAAAAGGGCATTTTAATGTGTGTTTTCCTTTTGTCTCATGTCTCTTTTGTCCTTGTGTTCCTCCTGTACCTCTTTCCAATGAAGTAAACATATTTAATTTACTGGTTGTAGTCTTCTGGGATTTTTAAAAAAAATCTGTTAGTAATTGCTCTGAGGGTTGTGCATGTGTCTCTGTATCACAGTCTATTTCAGAGTAGTAGTAACTTAATCCAGAATAATAGGGAAACTTTGACCTAATGCCTCTTTCCCCATTTTTGTGCTTTTATTAGCATATTTGCTGCATCCATAGTGATGTGAACATATCAAAATAGAATTATAGTTTAATGATTATACAACCTTGTGTCTTTTAAAGAAGCTAGAGGGAGGCGTGAGGGGCCTGAAGGGATGGTTCAGCAGTTTAGGGCACTTGCAAAGGTCTGGTTCAGTTCCCAGCACTCACAGCAGGTGATTCACAAGTACCTGTGAGCTGCAGGGGACCCAGTGCCATCTTTTGGCCTCCATGGGCACCCACATCTGCAGACACATACATACACATCAATAAATTATTTCAAAAAGAGTAAATGAGAAAGAATATACTTCTGAACCCTAACTTTGCATTTCCTCCTTCCTGCGGGATCAAGCTAGCCCTTACTAAAGCTAGCACCTTTCCCTCAGCTTTAGTGTCTCCTGCACACCAAACCTGCCGGCAGCAAGGCCTCTTGCTTTTGCTTGTCTGGAAGTTCTTTTATTTGTTTCAGTTTTGAGGGAGTTTTGCTAATACAGAGCTCTTATTTAGCGGTTAGCTAGACTGTGCCATCCACTGCCTCGGTGCTCCATGGTTTCTTATTAGCCCTTCACTACTAACAGGTCTCCCCTGTATGAGCTTTCTCTGTCCTTGGCCTTCAGTAGTGTGTCTGATGTGCTGAGGTGAGGATCTCTCTTTGTGTTTATTCTACTTGAGATTTGCTGAGTTTCTTGGCTATGTAGAGTAGGTTGCCAAATTGGGGGAAATTTGATATAAGTTTCTGAGGCTCTGTTCATTCTCTTTCTCTCTCTCTTCCTCCCCTCCCTTTCTCCCTCCCTCCCTCCCCTCCCTCTCTCTCCTTCCCCTTCCCTTCCCCTCCCTCTCTCCCTCCCTCCTCCTCCCCCTCTGTTCACATTGGATGACATTATGTTGATTTGTTTTCAAGTTTACCAGTTCTTTGGCACTTGAAATCTGATGTTGAGTTCCTCTAATGGTTTCTTAGCATTGTCTTTTCAGTTCTATTTGTTAAACAAACAAACAAACAAACAGAAAACAAGGTTTCATGTATCCCTGGTAGGCTTTGAACTAGCTGAGTGTCCTAATTAGCTTTCCCTGTCAACTTGACACAACCTCAAACCACCTGAGCAAGGAGTTCTAACTGAGGGAAATACTCAGATCAGGTTGGCCTATGGATTTATCTGTGGGAGGTTGCATTGTTAATTGATGTAGGAGGACCCAGCCCACTGTGGGCAGCACCATTCCCTTGACAAGTAGTCCTGGGCTGTATAAGAAAGCAAGCTAAGTGTAAGCTTATGAGTAAGCAAACAGCATTCCTCTGGTCTCTGCTTCGGGTTCTTTCCTGAGTTCCTACCCTGACCTCCCTCAATAAATTGTCACCTTTCACCTGAAGTGAACCACTTCCGCCCTACGCTGCTTTTGATCAGAGTGTTTTATCCCAGCAATAGGAAGGAACCTACAACAGCGAGGATGGTGTCGAGCTCCTGGTCCTCCTGGCTTGGACTCCCCCGTGCTGGGATTGCAGGTGTGCATGACCCTGCCTGGCTCCACCAAGTTCTCTACGGTGGTTTGCCAAGATTCTCTGCTCCTTGGAGCCTTGCAATCATACTTTCCTTAAACTCTTTAAACATAACTTCTTTATTGACTTACCCATGTTTATAATTGCTTTAAAGTTTTGTCTGTCCAGTCTGATATCTGAGGATGTACATAGACAGCTTTTATTGACTGCTGCTTTTTGTTATTTTTATTTGATATTTTCTGACTATAACTTATATTTTCCTGTTTCTTTTTGTGCATTTGTTGAGCATTGAACATTTTAGATAATATAGTAACTATGCCATAGGAGCTGTGGTTTGTCTGGTTGTTTAGGGTGTGGTTTGAACTAAGGCTGTAAAAATCTGTCTCTACTACAACATACAGTTGCTCATGTTTCTACTTGGATTTTTCTTTCTTGGCTGTAGTTTTAAGATGTCTTTCCTTATAGTTGACTGGTGTCTGCATGGCTCAGTGTTCACCCAAAGAACAGTCACAGGTTGTTCTCAAATGCTTCCCGATAGCAAAACTTACTGATCTTCTCTGCTGATGGCTTTGCAGTGTGAGGCCTAGGGAAAACACTGACTTCTCAGGAGCTTATATCTCTTTGCGTAAAAATAAAGGCTGCATCAGGCAGAGAGATCCAGGCTCTACTCTACTGCATCCCAGGCAGAAGTCAACCCCAGGAATCTGGAGCGTCTCTCGGGGTGTGGTATGACACTCATAGACTCATGTGTTCAAATGCTTGGCCGATAGGGAGTGGCACTGTTAGGAGGTATGGCCTCCTCGGAGTAGTGTGCCCTCCTTGGAGATAATGTGTCACTGTGGAGGTAGGCTTTGAGATCTAATATGCTCAAGCTACACCCAGCGGGGGACTCGGTTCACCTCCTGTTGCCTGTGGATCAAGATGTAGAACTCTCAGCTCCTTTCTGAGAGCCGTGTCTGCCTGCATGCTGCTATAATAATGGACTAAATTTCTGACATTGTAAGCCGACCCCAACTGTTTTCCTTTGTAAGAGTTGCTGTGGTCATGGTGTCTCTTTACAGTAATAAAAACCCTAAGACATGGGCCATTGAAGCTTACTCCCTATTCAGTTACCAGCTAGCCCACTAACCCATTTTCATCACACTCAGGGCCACAACTCAAGGCTCGTGTCGCAGCTAGCCCTGTTTATTCACTGCTGTGACCACTGCTTAACTAACAGCATCCTAAGTAAATTATACTCTCTTTTATTCACAGTAACAGGGAAGCTGCCAGCGTTCACATCCTGTGCCATTCAGGCTGACAGAGATGGTGAGGAACTGTGGGAAGCAATTCCAGTCAAGCACTCCACTGAATTCCACTGTTCTTTGCTCAGATAGGACTGAAATGATGTCCTTAGAGTTGTGGCTAGCCTTTGCGGTTGCATTTATGGAGTGTTTATATAAGTCTACTTACATGGTCTTGTGCAATTCACAGAAACACCTTCAAACATAATTACCTTATCTGAGAGATGAGGACAGACAACGTCACTAAACCAAGGGTTTTAATGACTGCATTTACCACCTGCAGGACTTCCTCTCCCTAAACCTTTTAATTTTGGGTGGTGGTGGGTATAGGCAATGCCCCCATGCCAAGGTGGCTATTCAGCTCTGCGTTAGCGAATAGGGTAGTGGTGATCTACACAGACCCTAAGTCTGACTCACAGAAATAATCGGGATTTTCTTTCTTACTGATAATGCTAATTAGCCCAAGAAAGACGAGGAAAGACCAGTTTCTATTCATGTTGAGTTCAGTTGCAGGCATGTTTCTGAGTGTCCTGGGGGCTAAAGCAGAAAGAATCAGTCATGCAGTTCCTTTGGTCTTTTTGTTTTGTTGCATTTTATTTTCTTTCCTTTTTTTGTAACAATGCATCACCTAGCCCAGGCTGGCCTCAAACTCACTGTGTAGTGGAGAATGATCTGGAACTGGTTTTCCAGTCTGTGTCTCCTGAATGTTAGCTTCGTAGGCATGTGACAAAAATCTGTGAGCCAGATTTTTTTTCCTATGTATCAGGTCTTTGGGGAAAACAATGACGTTTATGATATTCATATCCTGAATATGTTTTCCATTGAGTTTCTGTCCTAGCTAGCTTTGATTATCAGCATCACAGAGCTACAGTCATTTGAGTTACTGCCTAGACCAACCTAGCCTGTGGGCGTGTCTGGGGGAGATTGTCTTAATTATTAACTGATATAGGAGGGCCAGTCCACTATAGATGGCACAGTCCCTAGGCAGGTAGTCCTGTACTCTGCCAGAAATACAGCTAAGCAGAAGCCTGTCAGTGAGCCAGCAAGCAGTAGTTTCGGCTTCAATCTCCTGCCTCCAGTTACTGCCATGACTTCCTGCAGTAGTGGGCTATAACCTGGAAGTATAAGGTGAAATAAACGTCTTCCTCCATTAGTTTCTCATCGCCAGAGTGTTTTGTCACAGCAATGTAAAGGAAACTAGAACAGATATGACAGGATGGATGGGCAGGACCAGCAGTGACACACCTTTGATAAAGCTAAGACTCTTCAGTCTGGGCTCTGAGGCAGAAGGCCGCATGAAACTCTGAGAAGTCAGGACTTGAGAGAGCCTCAGCCATCCTAGCTCTAGGCTTGTTCCAGGGACTGAGAACTTTGCAGTACAGAAGTCTGTGGATAACATGGCCCCCACACAGTCACCAGTAAGCTTCTCTCTCCCCATGTGGGACAGCTGGTGGTCATCGGCCGCATTTGTGAATTTAACATTTTATGGATCAAATATTCATGAGCTCCTGAAACTTCCATGTTAACGTAAATGGCCATTTTTGTGTCATGATTGTAAGTCTCACGATGCAAGCTGGCAGGTTGGAGCTAAACCGCTGGCTGATAGGCCCAGGCAGTCCCCTCACCCCCATCCCTACAGACGCTGCTTCTCAACCCAGTTCTGCATCACTCGCTTACCCAGCATACACAGGAACTCTACTAATGTTTACGAAACCCGGCTTCTCAGGGCTGGAGGTACAGCTCAGTGGTAGAGTACTTGCCTAGGATGCACAAGTCTCTGAGATCAGTCCCTGGCACTGTGAAAAAGAGAGGCAATGTGGGGCCAACTCTAGATAGAGATGGCAGAGAAGAGGAAGCCTGGAGGCCAGGGAGGAGTCTAGCAGGGAACTGAGAGCAGGTGTGGGTTTTAGACAACTGTATCCTTCACCACAGCTGGCTCAGAAATAGGGCAAGTGACCCAGTGGACTTCCAGCCAGTGAATAAATATTTCTGAAAGCCAGAAATAAAATATTACCAAGTGACAAAGATATGGGCTGAGGTATATGGAGGGACATCTGAGCTCATTTTAGTGTGTTTATCCGAGAGGCAGGATGTGTCTCCAAGCTCATGTTTAGAGAATCATTAAGAACTCGTGGGTGGTCACGTATATTTTCCCAGTTATATCTGAACATAGTGGTTGAAAACCTTCTGCTTGGCAGTGGAGTGGTTTCTGGTTAACTCTGACTTGTAGGCCAGATGGGAGCAGAAGTGAAACAGGACCAGGAAACGCTACGATACACTGAGTCTCCCCCTCTGCATGCCAGGATATCTGTTTGGGAATCTCTTGCTGTCCAGTTTGAGGGGTTCATTTCTGTCTGAGTCATAGTTATGTTGTAAGCCAGGCGTGCGTGTGGAATAAGCATTTGGTGGGTATTGATAAGGAATGCATGAATGAATGGATAGTGGATGGATTATCCATTATAGGTGGATAGATGGATGGGTGGGTAGACGGATGGTTGGATGGATAAATATGGGTAGATGGGTAGGTAAACGAATGGATGAAGGGATGGGTAGATACATAAATGGATGGTGGACAGATGAATGAGTGGGTGACAGGTGGGTGGGTGGATTGATGGATAAATGATAGGCAGGTGGATGAATGATGGATGAGTGGGTAGATAGGTAGAAGATGATTGGTGAATGGTGAGTAGGTGGGTGAAGGGATGTGTTTATGGATGGATAGATTGATGAACGGATGGACGGTGGGTAAGTGGATGGACCGATAAGTGGATTACTAAGTGTATACTGAGAGGATGAATAAGTTGTTAGTTGGGTCAATTAATGGAGAATTGATGAATAAGTAGACAACTTTATACTTCATTCTACCATAATCTGCCCCCACTCCTGACATCACAAACAGATCCTGATATGACAATAGTGGACTTCCTATAGCGGTACATCCCATTGTCAAAGGAATCCTGAACAGCAATGACCTTACCTCACCCCTGTGGTCTAAGGCAACATTCCACCGCTCCCTGGAGTACACCTGTCTCCCGGAACTCCTCTAACTCCGTGATTCTGCCCATGCTCCTCCCACCTCTCATCTTGTTCCGCTGTCACCCTTTGTGTTCTCTCTGAGGTCTCTGAACTGCCCAGCCCTCTGTCATCCTTATGTCAGCCTCTTGAAACATCTGTCCACAGCTGGGAATCAGTAAGGGAGCTGAGATGGCACTCAAGACATGGGGGAGGAGATGTGATAGGGTCCAAGTTGACAGTCTCGGTCTTCACACTCTTTCCCGGCCCCCGCAGGAAGCTGGAATAGAGAAAAATGGTGCGTGTGCCATGTTCCCTCCATCCCTTCCAGCGAGGGCACGGCCACCCTGTCCACTTCTACTATGAGGGCGGATCTTGCTGAGGTCAGACTTCCCAGGGAAGTGCACCTGTGACAAATGCCTTAAGAATTTTTGTGACAGGAGCCATCAGTCAAATCTGTGTCCTTGCCTCCACCTCTTCTTTTTCTCAGCAGCATCACTGGGAGAATGGGCCGGAGGATGCTCAAAAAATGCTGAGTCAGCACCTCGGTGCCTCTGTGCCTTCTCCGCGGCCCCAGGGTTCAGATAGCTTGGGGCTCTAAGGAAGATCCTCTGTGCTCATTGAGACCCTTGGGCTGCCAAAATGCTGTGCTCGGCAAGGATTTAGTAGCAGTGGTCTGCTACAGTGTCCCTGCCAGCCTAAATTCTCCAAACTGGAGCCAATCATGCCCCTAGCTGCCTAAAAGGAGCTTGAATCTCATGATCTCCCTTCGTGATTGTCACCCCCTCTCTTCCCTCTTATCCCCATTCACCTTCCCTTCAGGGAGAGTGGTTCAAGGCAGACAGCAGGTCCAGAGACAAACATGTCCAAAGTCACATAGTCAGGGAGTGTTAGAGCCAGATTAGAACATGTTCCACTACCCCCCTTACCTACCCACTGTACTCTCTTTTCCTGATATCTTAGTCTATTTGTTGCTAAGAAACAGAATACCTGAGGTTGGTATTTATTTTGGTTCATGGTTTTGGAGGTGTAGAAGGCACTGGTGCTGGCTTCTACTAAGAGCCTTGAGAGGGACAGAAGGAGGAGGGAAGGAGGAGCAGGGAGGGAGGGAGAAAAGGAGGGAGGGAACAAGGAGGAAGGAAGGAAGGAAGGAAGGAAGGAAGGAAGGAAGGAAGGAAGG